>JASTUL010000002.1:138529-573546 GCA_031125485.1 Saccharomycopsis javanensis
AATAAAAATAAAAATAAAAATAAAAATAAAAATAAAAATAAAAATAAAAATAAAAATAAAAATAAAAATAAAAATAAAAATAAAAAGGAAAAGGAAAAGGAAAAGGAAAAGGTAAGGTTTGAAAAGTCAAGCCAAATCTATTGGATTAAATATATTTTTTTCGAGAAACTAACTTACAAAACTATTTTGGAAAATATTGACGCGTACTTTTGTAATTTTTTGTTTTTCTTGGTAAAAAGCGAGAAAGAAAAAAAGACTAGACGCGTCTCCATTAAGATCCATAATAGTCTTCATATTCGAACTACTATATTATCTACAAAGCACACGTTTATTAGAAAGCTTAGTATTCAATTTCTGTAAAAAAATTTATTTAACTTCAACATTATTTATTTAATATATAAAAAGAACTGAAAAGATATATATATATATATATATATATATAAGAAAAGAACAAAAGTTGCAACTATTCATGTAATTGCAAGCTTGTGTTTGGAGAAGTTAATAAATAAGGGCTTACCAAAAAATTCGTAATTTTGTAGTGATCTAATGGCTAATTTTGCTTCACTTTCATTACTAAACAAAATAAAAGCTTGGCCTCTCATTTTTCTATTTTTCCAATTGATTTTAATCTCAATTATATCACCATATCCAATAAATAATAAGAATAGAGCTTTCCTAAGCTTTTCAATCTTGATTTTATCATTAAGATTACTTATATATATGGTGTTGCTAGGATGAATATCCGTATCTTGTTTCAATCTTGGTTTGTCTGGTAATTTCATAAATTTTGCAATCTTATCTTTTGATGCACCCTTATGCGGCTGCTGCTCTATTGATTCTCTGATTCTTTTTTCTCCTTTTGGGATTTTTGATTTCTTCTTACTTGAGTCGTTATTGCTCTCTTGTTTTCTTTTATTTTTATTTTCTTCGTTGGCAGGCAGACTAGCCAGATTATGTTGTCTGGTTTCTATGTCTAGTTTCTCTTTCAGCTCAATTGTTTCATCCTTTTTGAAAATGTCACTAGTAATTTGTGATTCCACAACTTCTTTATTCTGGGTAGATTGTACTGAAACTTGTTTACTTGTTTTACCATCTGCAACTTCGTCTTGTGTAACATCATTCTTTGCTGTGGTCTCATCATTCTTTACTTCATTTTGTGTATCGTCATTATTTACTTCGTTTTGTGCATCGTCATTCTTTACTTCGTTTTGTGTATCATCACTGCAGACCTTGGTTGGTATGTCGCACTTTTGCGTCTCATCAGTACTCTCGATCAATGGTGATAGTTGTGAAGCCATGGATGTCTTTTCATGAATCAACGCAACATTGTTTTCCAGAGCAGGTGCTGCAGTTTTCTTAGGTCTTCCTCTTTTCTTTGGCGGCATTCCTGGTACAAATAAAAAGGCCGAAATATAAATTGAGACTCAGCAAAAATACAAAATTTGTCAAAAATCTTACAGAACAGCTTATTATTATACTTTGATGGTGTAGCTAACAATGATCTTCTTCTTTATTAGTAATGCAGTCGTTAAAATCTCTTCTTTCAATATCTAAAAGAGAGAGAAAAAAAAAAAAAAAAAAAAAAAAAGGTTGCGGGCCCTAGGTATTCTCAAAATTTTGAAATTACAACATGAAATCTGTATAAGGAAATAACTAAAAAGAAGGGAAATAAGAGAAATCAATGAAAATAATGGAAAGAACGATTTTAAAAAAAGAAAATAATAATGAAAAAAGTTTAATAGCGGAGGCATAAAAAAGAATGTTAAATAGAAAAATAATAAGACAAGTATTAAATTAAAAAGTTAACAAGAAAAGTATTAACACAAAAACTTAATAGGAAAAGTATTAACATAAAAACTTAACAAGAAAAGTATGAACATAAATACTTAACAAGAAAAGTATTAATGTAGAAGCCACCAAGAAAAGTATCTGCAAAAATTAACAAGGAAAGTATCTATGCAAAAGTTAACAAGAAAATGATTGAAATGGCAAAGATAATCGAATGTTGGATAATGGGTGTATACAAATAAATGAAAATAGCAATTATTGGAAAACAAAAAAAATCAATATCTATTACGTATTTGATAGGGTTAACAGAAAGCCTTTTTTTTTCCTTATAGAATCATTCTTACCGATTGTGGTCAATGACACTTGAAATACGAAGTATTATGAAGAAATTCGTAGAGATTTTAACTATTCAAATAAGGAAGAAATAGAAAGATTCTTTTATATAAATTTTTTGAATTCAAAAGTATAAATACATAATGCATTCTTTTCAACATATCATTCTGCATTGAGCCTGATATCAATAAATAAATAAAATCTTCTTGTACTCATTTGTCTACTACGTTTTATTTCGAAAAAAAAAAAAAAAAAAAAAACTAGAATTGAAAATGGAATACAATACAATTCTCCAAATGGACCATGTTAGAACCAACGATACACACGTTAACCCCACAATTGTTGCACACAGAGAAATTGATCCAGAGGCTTTGAGCGATTTCGAAGAAACGCTTTGTGAAAGTCAAACAAAAAGAGACGCAAATCTTCAGCTGTGGTTAACTAGACTTATGACACGTCTCAATTTACAAAAATATTTCCATAATTCCAAATTTGAATATAAATCAACACATTTGTTCAACAGTGAGAAGCGTCATTTGCTTCATTATTTTGATGAGACCTTCGGTATGAATCATTCAAGTCATATATATCATACAGATACACACGCTCGCGTCCTCAATGCAGAGACTTTGAGTCTCACAAATCTTGAAAATACTATTCACAATGTCATAGATGTCTATAACGGTCAAAGTTTAGATGACTATTTCGACAACGAACAACGTACAGAAAATAAATCAAAGAAAAACCAAAAAAATTCAAAATTATTATCAAATATCTTGGCAAAATTAAACAAATTTTCTAATAGAAATTTATAATCTTCAACAGCTATCTATCTTGTTTTCTTTAATCTTCACTTTTATTGTCCATTTTTATTACTTATTTCAAATCTTTACTTTCAATCTTCTTATTCTTTTTCTTTTACTTTTAATCTTTATTTGTATTTGTAATTTTCATTCCTTTCTTTATTTTACCACTCAAGAAACAAAAAAGAAAACAATCATTTGTTAATAGAATTATATAAATATATCTTTATATTTTAGAATTTTAAAAGGAAAAAACGCGTTGAAAATATGACAAAAGTGAAATTTAAATGAAAAAAAGGTGAAAAAAAATTTTTTTTTTTTAAAACTGGAAAAGCAGATGGAAAAAAATTACGCGTTTCACTTTCACTACAATTTTTCTTAGAGTAAAAGAGAAAAAAAAATAACAACATATACTATAAAAAAAAGTGGAAGTTTGTAACTCTAGCAAGAGATTAGTTGAAAGCAATAAAATTGCTTAATTGTAATTCATTATATATATAAGTGTATTTTTTGAATATTGCTTTTGCATTCTGTTTATGACAATTTCAAATAAATCTTTTCATTGAATGGAAGATATTGATTTGTTCTTTTTTTTTTTTTAATACATAGATAAAATATTTTGAATTGAATGCATAGATATAGCAAAAAATGAGTGAAATTTACATTGATACAAAAAAATTTGAAGAAAGAAGTCAATTGATTCAAAAAAATTTGTCAGATCCAGGAATCTTTGATGTTGACTCGATTCTTATTATTATTGGATCTGCTAATGAGAATAATCCATACATGAAATCTACTACAGTGCACAATTGGCTTTTAGGTTATCAATTTCCTGCTACTGCTCTTTTTTTTACTAAAGAAAAATTAGTTATTTTGACCTCCATTAGCAAAGCTAAACATCTTAAAGGACTTGAATCATTGAACGGAGTTGAAATTTGGACAAGAACAAAAGATGTGAACCATAATAAGAGTCTTTTTGTAGATTTAGTAAATTTAATGAAATCAACTGGCAAAAAATTAGGGATAATCACTAAAGACAATTTTGAAGGTAAATTTATTGATGAATGGCAGTCTGTGTTTCAAAAAGATGAAAATGAATTCGACAAAATTGACATTTCTTCTGGAATTTCAAAGACATTGGAAATCAAAGATGATGATGAATTAAAGTTGACTACTTTGGCAAGCAAATCTTCTTCAATTATGCTTGATTATTTTACTGATGAAATGGTAAACATCCTAGATGAAGAAAAACCAGTGTCTAATGAAAAATTAAGTGAAATAGTGGAGAACAAGGTATTTGATGACCCTAAATTCTTGAATAGTAAGAAAAAACTTTTGGGTGATGAATTTTCCATTAATGATGTCGATTGGTGTTACAGTCCAATTATTCAGTCTGGTGGTAAATATGATTTAAGACCTTCAGCTCAATCAAATAAAGACAAATTAACAGGCTCAGTTATCATTGCTTCTTTAGGTATAAGATATAAAGTTTATTGTTCAAATATCGGTAGAACTTTTTTGATTGATCCAACTGCTGATATTGACTCTAATTACGATTTTCTTTTAAAACTTCAAGCCACTGTTTTATCTGTTCTAAAAGTTGGCGTAACTGCAAAGGTGGTTTATGAAACTGCAATTAAAATGATTAAAGATGAAAAACCAGAATTAGAATCACATTTCACGAAAAATGTCGGTTGGTTAAGTGGGATTGAATTCAAAGATAATACCTTCATTTTAAATAGCAAATGTGAAAGAAAACTTCAAGCTGGTTCAGTCTTTGATATTTCTCTCGGTTTCCAAAATCTTACAAGTTCTTTATCTAAATCTCCTAAAGACAAAATTTATTCTTTGGCTTTGGTTGATACTGTTCGTATCACTAATTCTGAACCAGTTGTTTTAACAGATGTTAGTAAAAATAAATCGAATATCTCATTCCACTTCAAAGAGTATGACTCAGTTAAGAAAGAATCTTCTAACACAGTTAAATCTGAGAATTCATCTTCAACCAAGCAAAATCCAAGAAAGAGAAAGAATGAAGATATGATCGCTATCGGTCAATCCAAGATTTTGAAAACTAAACTAAGAGGCGAAACCAAGAATGAAGATCATGATCACGAATTAATTAGACAAAATACTCAAAAGAAATTGCATGAAAAGAGACAAAAAGAAGGTTTGTCTAGGTTTGCTGATACTGATGCTAAGAGTGCAGATTCTGATAAAGCGGTATTTAGAAGATACGAATCTTATGTTAGAGATACACAAATTCCTACTAATGTCAAAGATTTAAGAATTCATGTTGATGCTAAATCACAGACTATATTGGTTCCAATTTCTGGTAGACCAGTTCCATTTCACATTAATGCTTACAAAAACGGTTCTAAAACTGAGGAAGGTGATTATACTTATTTGAGATTAAACTTTAATTCTCCTGGTGGTATTGCTACAAGAAAAGGA
Organism: Saccharomycopsis javanensis; assembly: GCA_031125485.1. Classification (NCBI taxonomy): domain Eukaryota; kingdom Fungi; phylum Ascomycota; class Saccharomycetes; order Ascoideales; family Saccharomycopsidaceae; genus Saccharomycopsis; species Saccharomycopsis javanensis. Next base: position 143,908 of record JASTUL010000002.1, read on the forward strand.
GACTTACCGTATGAGGACAATGATGATAATTCTTTCATTAGAAGTCTCTCTTTTAGATCAAAAGATGGTGCAAGATTAAGTCGTGTCTTCCAACAAATCTCAGAATTAAAGAAAAATGCGACTAAGCGTGAAACTGAAAGAAAAGCAAGAGTGGATGTGGTAGAGCAAGACAAATTAATCCTTGGTAAAGCAGGTAGAGTGAAAAGATTAGATTCCGTTGCAATTAGACCTGCTCCGGATTCAAAGAAGGCTTTGGGAACTTTATTTATTCATCAAAATGGTATCAGATACCAATCATCTATTAGAGCTGATCAAAGAGTTGATGTTTTATTTAGTAACATTAAACATTTATTCTTTCAACCTTCACAAGATGAATTGATTGTTTTAATTCACTGTCATTTGAAAACACCTTTGATGATAGGTAAAAAGAAGACTTATGATATCCAGTTTTATAGAGAAGCAAGTGATGTTGGTATTGATGAAACTGGCGGTAGAAGACGTAAATACAGATATGGTGATGATGACGAATTAGAACAAGAAGAAGAAGAAAGAAAAAGAAGACTTATTCTTGATAGAGAATTCAAAAACTTTGCTGAAGCCATTAGTGATGCATCCGATGGTATGGTTGATTTGGATATCCCATTTAGAGAATTAGGTTTTGACGGTGTTCCTCTCAGATCTTCTGTTTTCCTTATGCCTACAAGAGATTGTTTAGTTCAATTAGTCGATACACCATTTTTAGTTGTCACATTAGCAGAAGTTGAAATCGCACACTTAGAAAGAGTTCAATTTGGTTTGAAAAACTTTGATTTGGTATTTGTGTTTAAAGACTTCAGTAAACCCGTCATACATATAAACACAATTCCGATGGATGTTTTGGAAGATGTGAAAAACTGGTTAACTGATGTTGATATTCCATATTCCGAGGGAAGAATCTCCTTAAACTGGGCACAGATTATGAAGACCATCTCTAATGATCCTTACGGATTCTTCGAAGATGGTGGCTGGCAATTCTTGACTGGTGAAGGAAGTGATGATGAGGAAGAAGAGGAAGAAGAAGAATCAGCGTTTGAGATGTCTTCAGAAGATGATGATGAAGATGATGATGAAGATGACTATAGTTCAGATGAGTATTCCGAAGAGGAAGATGAAAGTGTTAGCGAAGCCAGTGCTTCTGAATCAGATGAAGGTGAAGATTGGGATGAAATGGAAAGAAAAGCTGCTAGAGAAGATAATAGAAAGGGTAGATAGATCAAACAATCAAAAAGAAATCTGTTCTATGTATAGCTTGTTTTTTATAATAATAATAATAAAAATTGTTACAATTACTTTTACTGTCAAGCATTGTCCTTATTCATTTTTAAGATTTGTGTGATGTAAACATTGGTAGTTACTACTCATATTGAAGTTCTTCAACCTATACTATAATCTAGTACTAAATTTTGTGGATTAAACTTGTCGGGTCTTCAAAATATGCAATACAAAAATCGTATATGCGCTGAGAGACAGAACTATCAAAGAATTATAGCTAATCGCTGAAAGTATGTAAATCCATAATGAGATTCATAAAAGATTGAAAATATAATAAGTAGCTACAATAATGGTAAACAGTTGTGAGAATCAAGATTAGTTTGATGAGTGACCAAGCAAACGCTATCTAATATTAGCATATTCTAGTTTTTTTGGCAGTTGTTTGGTTCTATATTTTTTTTCAAGTATGATTACTTGAAAAAAGTATAATATGGTTAATAATTTTAAAAAACGTTAGAAATATTATAGAATGACATTTTTCACTTGAGTTTAAATCATATTCTTATTATAGAATATCTTTCTGATTTAATGGATTAATAACTTTAAAACAAATATAAAAAGAACTAATTTTGGGTTCAAAGAAAAAGAAAACACATTTTTTATTCAACCAGATTTTTCGAGGAATATCCAATATCCTAAACAAAGCCATTTTCATAAAAAAAAAAAAAGGATAACACACAAAGCAGGAAAAGAAAACTTGATATTTTAAGTTTTGATAAGAACTTTGATTCCCGAATGGAATGCTTCATTATATATATATATTATAGAATTCGTAAATATCTAATATATATTAATTTATTGTTATTGCTTTTCAAAAACGAAAAATAGATGAACTGAAGGAATAAAGGTAGATATTAAATATATAAGAGGCAATAAAAGGATGGAAAAAAAGACTAGTAAAATTGAAGATCCAATCACATTACTCAAAACATTAGTTTCCATAAGCATTGGTTCTATTTGTTGGTTGAGAAATATTTTTCCGAACGAAGTATTCTCAAGCAAAATATACTTTGTGCCAAATGAAAATAAAAATATGACAGAAGCAGAAAGAAAACAGCAATATCTTAAGATTAAAACGATAAAAAAAACAATAAGTAAACCTTCCGATATTCTATTGAAAATTATTAACGAGTATCTTTTCAACTTTATAGACCAAGGTAATCTCAAAGTTTTGATCTTTGATGTTTTATCAAAAGAAAACATAATTCTTGAAACTTACGTAATGGACTTCAGGTTTTTATCAACATTCGAGACCGAAAATATTGGTTTCCAAAATCTTTCTGTAAGAAAAAGTGCACAGAAGTTTCTTAAAAATATATTTTCTATGACACAAAGTCTAAAAGACTTACAGGAACATAACAAGATATCAATATCTGTAGTTCTAAAAAGAGAGCTTAAAAATGATACTTTTTCTACTGATATTTTCAAATTAATTTCGCCTTCTGTTCTTAGAAGAAAAGAAATGGAATTTGTATCAATGAGAGAGGAAGATCTTTCTAAGGCGTATTGTAGCAAGTTTGAAGGTGGAAATGTCTCGTATGTTAAGCAATGATTGATTTTACTTATTATATTCGTGTAACTTACTAACTATATCAAAAATTATAGGGCAACTTTTTCAATTTATTCTAAAAGAAATAAACGTAAAAGAAACGCAAGAACATTGACTTTTGATAACATTGTTTACGCTCAGAAAAAAAAAAAACATACTATTAAAATTGTAAGAACTACTGAGTCAACTCACGATGAAATTGAAGAGTCAATACTAGATGATTTTGAGACCAATAATATGGATACAACAAAAGAAATTGGATCACAATTGAAGAAATCACCATTGACATGCCAATGCGAATCAGTTATATTATCAAAATTTTCCAATGATGATATTGTATGTATTCTATTATAATTTTCTTAGTTTTGTTTAAAAATACTAACAAAGAATTGAATATGTTTAGTTTACTTGCAAAGAATGCGGAAGACTCTGCCACTGGGATTGTTATTTCGCTCAAAAAAAATTTTCAAAAGATAAAAGCTTATGCTTCCATTGTAAGTTGAAAGAAAAAAACTCAAAATCTTTTGACCAATACTATAAACTTCCGGATGATCTAAAGAATCAGTTAGCATTGAGAAAATTATTTAACAATTGTTGTTCGAAGAGTAAAATTTTTAGTGAGATCTCATGTCTCATCGAAGATGTTGGCTTACCAAAAGATGAAAATAATGCAATCAGTCTCTTGGATAACGCCTTTCGGAATAAGATATTTTTATTTGATGATACTAAGAGCCTGAGTGAATCATGTAGTGCTGTCCTTCTGAATGATTTAATAAATAATTTCACTATTCGAGGTTATGACTGTGCTTCTCCATCAGATCTTGTATCAAAATTCATTGAAATTGGTGATAAAATTTATGTTAACATTAGAATTAGATCAGCAAGTGGTGCTGAATATAAAAAATCTTTGGCTAATAAGCTTTTTGACGAAGATGTTTTTCTACTAGAGTCAGAAAATTTAAGAAATAAACAGTCCAAGATACTACAAGAATTGGCATCTTCAACGCACAATAATCCATTTCAAGCAACTCAATTATTACAAGATACCCAAAATCAACAAAATTCGCTAAACCTAGATGATGATTCCGATTCATTTAGCTTGTTCGATGTGGAGTCTGATTCTCACGAAATGGATAATGATACATCATTTATGAGTCACTCTTTTTTGAAGAATTAAGAGGCTATTGCTATTGTAATTTGTTGCTTTATATAAATTAATTACTAAATGCTATTTAATGGGTTGATCTTCTTATTAAATAAGTGCCTCCATATTTGTTTTATTTTTCGTTTTTTACTTCAATTTAACTTAAGTGGAAAAAAAAACAATGTATAAAATCACCGTGCAATGTTGTGTGCAAGTAATACTTCGGGAATTTCGTCATATTTAAGCTTTTCTTTTTTTTTTTTTTTTTTTTTTTTTTAATTAATTTTTATATATTTATTTTCGCAGTATCTTGCATTCTTATCTTCTAGTACTCAATTTAAGAAGAGTTTTATTTTAAACGAGAATGGACTTAAAATCGATTTCGATAAGGCTACATCATCATTCAAAATGTTCAAGAAGTTGGTATCAAGCAAATGTGTTCCAGTTTTTACTAAGCGTACCTACTCTAGAGTAGTCCCAGAAATCAATACGGGTCAACCATTATATGAGACAAGACCTTATTTGGTTAGCCCTGGAGAGCTTACGCCAGGTATTACTGCCATGGAATATTATCAAAGAAGATTGAAATTAGCCAGTAAAATGAAACCTAATTCTATAGCTATATTAGTAGGCCATGATATCAAGTATGCAAGTGGCGCAGTATTTTATCCTTTTCAACAAAATACTGATTTTTTTTATTTGACAGGATGGGATGAACCAAATTCCGTTGCTATAATTGAAAGATTGGATAATGTAAATACTAATAACTTTACAGAAAATGTAGTGTTACATATGATTGTTCCTCCAAAAGATGCACACGCAGAGAAATGGGATGGTTTTAGAACTGGTGTCGAAGGAAGTGTCGAGATTTTCAATGCTGACTATGCCGAATCCAATAAAAAAGTCAAAGAATATATTGAAAAGCTTCTTTTAAGACATGACACAGTTTATATAGATTTAGAAAAACATATGAGCTCTGCAAACCTTAAAGATAAATTTGGAATATTTTTCAATATGAAGAATAACTTAATTAAAGACAACATTGAAACTGCTGTTTCCAAAAAGACTGTCAAACCTTTAAGTAATTTAGTCAGTGAATTAAGATTAGTAAAGTCCGATGCTGAAATAAGAATTATGAGACAAGCAGGCAAGATTTCAGGAAGAGCTTACAACCAGGCGTATGCTAAAAAGTTTGACAATGAACGTACTTTAGCGTCATTTTTAGAATACAAGTTTGTCTCAGGCGGTTGTAGTGGTCACGCATACGTTCCTGTCGTTGGAGCTGGTCCAAATGCATTATCAATCCATTATGTTCGAAATGATGACGTTATATATGATGATGAACTAGTGTTAGTAGATTCTGCGGGCCAATTAGGTAAATATAGAGCTGATATTTCAAGAACATGGCCAGCTGCTAGTGGTAAATTCACAGAACCACAGCGTGATTTGTACCAAGCAGTACTCAATGTTAACAAGAGATGCATTGAAATGTGCACTTCAACTGACGGAAAAAGCTTGAATGATATCCACAACGCATCAACTAAAATATTATTTGAAGAATTAAAGCAATTACCGGGTTTGGCAGATTGTTTGAAAAATTGGGATATCTACAAGCTTTATCCACACTATATAGGCCATAATTTAGGGCTTGATGTTCATGATGTTCCAGAATGCTCTAGAACAGCTCCTTTAAAACCAAACCAAGTGATTACTATAGAACCAGGCGTCTATTTTCCTTTAGATGATTACAAATATCCTATCTATTACAGAGGTATTGGTATAAGAATCGAGGATAATATTGCTGTGGGTGAGAGAGATTATACTGTATTGACTCCTGAGGCAGCAAAAGAAATTATTGATATTGAAAATATTGCGCAAAATGGAGTAACAACAAAGTATAAGGAAGACGTTGTCAATATTTTAGATGATAATTGATTTCAATAGAATTTACGTGTATATATATCAATGATGAAATACTAATATTTTTGGTATTACTAATAAATGTACCTAGTACAAATAGGATTTACTGGACTTTTTGTTTTCCGAGAGATGTGAAAATTTTGATTGTAGTACAAAAGATATTAATAAATGAAAAAAAAAAGATTCCAAAAATTTATGCTATGCAATACAATAAATACTTTGAATAAATAACTAAAATAGATACATTTACTAAATTTATGAAAACGAATGAATTTTAATTAATAATTAAATCAAGAATTTGATTTTGCAAAATGGTTGCTTCATTTCCTGCTTCCAAATTTTTCAAAATTACTGGTAAATTCTCAAGAGGTTTAGCAGAAAGTTTTGTTTTTCTCTCGAAAATTTCTTCTGATGGATTATATACTATATTTAGTTCCATTACCCTAATTAATTGTATAATAATTGGTAAAAACTTCGCTTTTTCCATTCCAAAAGTGGATAGTAACTGTGACAAAGATATTTTCTCCACTACTGAAAAATAAAAAATAATATTCCTTAGAAATAATAAATGGGTTATTTGTAAAAAATCATCTTTTTTTTGAAAATTAACTGTGCAAATTTGTAAATTTTTTGAGATATTGTTAATCAAATTTGATTGTGAAGTAAATTTTTTCAATAAAAATGCCGTGACAAAGTCATAAATCATAGGGAAATTTACAAACAAACTTTGAAAATAACCACGATTAATCCAAATATTTATCTCTTTATCAATAGATGTTATCAAGATAGAGAATAACATTGACAATTTTAAGTCATTAGAATTAAAAATATTAAAGTATGTTTGTGTATCTTGTATATCGAAAGTATCCATGCTTTTATTTAATAAGTCATTGTCCCTTGTATAGCCAGAGCATAAATCTAATAATAAACGGAAGTATTCAAGTACGTTAAAAAAATTCTTCAATTTAAACTCAGACATTATGATTATGCAAGCAGTTCTTATCAAACCTACTATTTCCTCATTTTCCATTTGATTTAAATCATGCACAGTCTTAAATACTTTATTTGTGAACTGATCAACAAAGGAATAATTTTTAGAATGATAAGACATGGAAGATCTAATTTCCATGTCTCTAAAAAAGTATGAGCCACTTGAATAATTTGATGTAAAATATGTTAAATTTGTAGAAGCTAGTTGAAAGCTATCAATACTTAAACAAAGAAGCGCCTGGCGTAGCATACACAGTCTCAATTTTAATACGTTTGCTAAAATAATCGACTTATCTGAATCGACCAAGTTTGCATTAATTTCTTCAATTGTATACTGAAGCTCAGTTATTTCTTCTTTTATGCTTTTTTTATTAGATACTATATCATCTTCGGAGGACTTAATGGAGATACATTTCTCAAAGTATTCTAAATGTTTAGTACCGTAAAAACTTCTTCGTATAAGTGATATGGCTTCCTTTGACGCATCTTTCTCAAGTTCAGGATAATTAACGGCAACATAATATAACTGTTCTATATTAGTTGCATCATTATCATAAATAAGTAGATCTGTAAATCAATATGTTAGTATAATCAGCGATCTATCACTATTTGATTCAAACACCTAAATCAAATTTATTTATTTCATATTCATGTATGATCTCATCTCAATTGCAAGAAAAAAGATGAAAAAAGAAAAGAAAAGAAAAAAAAGGAACATACGGGAACTCATATCTCTCTTAGTCAATGCTTTACTTCAATGTTGAATAACAAGGTTCTTCGCTAAAATTTAAATGAATATTGTTTAGAGATATAGTTCCTATGATTGATAAAGGGTCGAAAGTAGTAACCTGCTTAATAGTAGGACCATTCCTGTCACAATATAAGTTATGCGCACTTCTCATCTTTTATAAGAACTATCCTGCCTGAGAATAATATCTAAATATTTTAAAGAACAGAAACTTTTAATACATCAATTGCCATTCAAAATTGCAGGCCGTACAAAGAGGTCCAACTTTCCACCTAACAACTTGGTGTTGATATCTACGCCCGCAGTCGATATCTTCTAAGGGATTTCTATTTGTTGTTCTAAGTCGCTCAGAATGTATCGATTTTCTTTATTCTTTCTTATTATGAACAAGTCTGAATGCAATTTTAGTTGAAAAACATCAATCTATAACTAGTTCTTACCATAATGAATATTAGTGTTGAAAAGGATCAATCAATAATCAGTGCCTATAGTTGAACAGTGTATCTTACATTCTTCCTGGTTCTATCCACGATATCTAATACTAGGGAGTTTGCAAAGAAATTTTGTGGAAACTTAATTTTTCCCTAGCCAGAACAGAAACGAATCAACTTTGTTTCCCAACACTGTGCAGTTCTTTTCATGTATTTGCTTGCACCTGGCTTTTCGATGACTAAACCTATGATATTCAAAGCTCTGTGTTAGATAAATAGCCGTAAAAATAGATTATATTCCAAAACCGTACGTAAAAACATTACAAAGCCTACACATTACCACACCAAAACACATTGACATTAAAACAACATTACACTAAAAAATTCTAACATAATTAAAACAGTACACAAAACAACAAAGACACTTATACAGTAATACATATAGCAATTAGTACATCTATAAATTGGTACAATGAAACATTACTACAGCTATAGAATAGAACATACAGTAAGTAGAACATGCAAAAACTAATACATATATACATGCGTAAATGAATAAACTATTACATAAGCTACTTACATTACAGCATACAAAAACTGGAACAAACAAGAAACACTACACCAAACAACTATAACATGAAAAAAGTAATACATGAAAAAACCATAAAACCAGGTGAACTAAGACACCACAACACCAATACATAAGGTAATAAACATCATTAGATATCAAAATTAATACACAAAGAAACCTGTACATATGATGCATTTTTTTTTTTTTTGAAATTATTGGGTCAAGTTCTAACATTAATTTCTTTTTTTTTAGATATAGTAAAACACTAAAACACCAATTGAGCTCATGCCATTATCATAAATATGACATATGACAATAGAGTAGATCCAAATAATGTTGGTCTGTTCTCGATTTGAATTTTTGAGCACTAAATATCTGTGATTACCTATAATTACCAAGTTATGGACTGACAATAGTTGTGGACTGGCAAACTCAATCAAGTTATACAAGTAGTAATCAATATTTAGTTATACCTTTTTTTAGATTCCATACAAAATCTCAATGTCCTGTTGATATTTTTTTGTTTCTAGCAGATCATGCTTGTTTAAAAGTTTTGAAATTTTTTGTAGTACGAGAATTCTCTTATTTTTTTTCTACATAGTATCCAAAATAACAAATTGTCGAAGTTAATCATTCTGACAATAGCCACAGCAATATACTATATCTCCACAAACTTTCAGAAACTGTATTTTCATAGAGTTTCAAATGCTGTATCCTATTCTTGTAAACTTTCACGGTTCAATTGGAGTATAGCAACTTGCCTTTGCAAACGGTGACATACCAAGAAAGAAAAAAAAACAACTATTTATTTCGCACAAGTAACTGAAGATCAATGCAAAACATCAAACATTCCGTTTGGATAGTGCAAAAAATACTAGACACAAGTAAATAATATAATTATTGTTCACGAATTGAACTTGATTCTTAATACTGTGATATTCCCAAATTGTAAATTGACATGTCTTTTTATTATCAAATCCTCGTGTGGCAAAATGTTGACAGTAAGAGAAGTGCATACCGGAAACGACAATACTTAAAAAAAAAAAAAAAAGTAAAGGTCAAAAAAAAAAAAAAAAAATAGAGGTTTAAAAATGTAAGCACTAAATTTACTATTTAATGATCCAGTTTGTTCGGTATTTGTTTTTGCAACATTGATTTAACATAGCTAGTTATAAGTTGAATTGATAGATAAACAGAGTATAGATAATAATTGGATGAATAATGGCAGCCATGTAAGTTATGACTGATTTCAATTTTGGTGCCTGGTACCTGATTTTTGTAGAAAAAAAAGAGACATTTTGCTAACATAATATATGTATATATATAGTCCAAGAAGCTTTAAGTTACTTGAAGAATTAGAAAAAGGTGAAAAGGGTTTGGGGTCAGAATCATGTTCTTATGGACTAGCTGATAGTGATGACATTTCCATGACTCACTGGAATGCGACAATCATCGGACCTCCACATGTATGTATATAATATCTCAAGAAGATTTGCCAACTTATGGTTGCTGAACATAATATCTTAGGAAGATTTGTTAACTTTTCAAACTTGGTTATCTTATTTTTTATTGTGATTTTTCTTTCTTTTTAATCAGGCATACACTAACTCATTGGTTTATTTTATTATGAATAGTCAGCTCATGAAAATAGAATTTACAGTCTTTCAATCGAATGTGATGAGACATACCCTGATAAGCCACCTTTGGTAAAGTTTATTTCTAAGATAAATTTACCATTTGTCGATAGTATACATGGAACGGTTGATCCATCTAAGTTCATTGTTTTGAAAGAATGGAAAAGATCCTATTCCATGGAGACGGTTTTGTTATCTTTAAGAAAAGAAATGGCACTTTCTGCAAATAAAAACTTATCCCAACCTCCAGAAGGTTCGGTTTATTAATTGATTCATAAAAAACCCTAAAAATAATATTTTTTTTTTTTAAAAAAAAAAAAATCCTCCAAGCTTATATAATATCGAAATCTAATATATAATAATAATGTTAAAGCAAAATTACCAATAAGCGTAGATTGTGATCTTCAACTATCAAATCTGATTAACATCATATATCTTTGTTGATAGATAAAAAAATAAAGGTCGTACCCGGATTCGAACCGGGGTTGTTCGGAGGTTTCAAATTTAATCAAAACCGAAAGTGATAACCACTACACTATACAACCAATGTTTAAACATTGTAACGAAAATCAATCTTTATTTGCGTGTTGCATACCATGTTTCATTGATCAGTAAGGTTTTGCCCTTCTATTTATTATACAATCTTAGAAAGGTTACTTAAAAGTGATTGTTCACCTTTAAGGATCTTATATGTCATATGCAGATGAGATGTAGTATCTTGCAGGAAGTAGATCAATCTTGTTACAAACATTTAACAAACATAGAAAAAACAGAAAAATAAAGGTTTGTTCATGTGCTCTTCACGTGGAACGCTTTTGCTTGAAAGAACTCACAGAAATCTTGAAGAAGTAACGCATCAATGATGATAAGCAATTGTTGTAGATAGATATTTCACAAGCGTAAGTCAATATTAAAAGTAATTAAAAAATTTAAATAAGATAGGAATATTGCGAAACCATATTAAAAGGTATGGCAATTTTTTGTAACCGAGTCATTTTTTTTAGAAATAAAAAGAAGCATGGAGATTTGATAGATAGAAAACCACGGTTTGGTATTCGGACATTTTCGAGAGCCATAAATTGAAGTACATGGTACCTAGAGTTATTCAGATTCGCAAAAGTCATTCTGTTCTCTATAACTGCATTACCGAATCTGTTTCCCACACGAAATTATATATATATATATATAATACAACAAAATACCACGGAGCTCTTGAGTCAATAAATCCAAATGAACATGTAGTTCGATAGACCCTTACTAGTCAGTACGTTATAAAGTCTTCTTAATTCCAGCATAATCTTAAAACACTTTATTATTTAATAGCAATTACTAAAAGAACTTTACAAATTAGCTTGAAAAAAAAATATAAACTGCTTGATAAGCTAAGAAAGAAAAAGAAAACAAAAACAGATAGAAAGAATAAGTAAAAATAGAAGTGACACAATATTTGTAATCGAAAAAAACTAAGTTTCCCGTAACTTCAGAAATTTGAACTGTTTGAAACAGTTATTGACTATCTTAAAATATCTGCTTTTATTATTTATATCCAGACAAGTTTTTTTTTTTTTTTTTGTGGAAACAGCATCAATAAATAGGTTGCTATAATCAAGAGTGAATGATGACCACCGCCATATTATAGTTTAAGAAAACTATAATTGAATACGCCTCTTGTTGCATAAATAGTGACAATTCCTTTTGATCTATTTCTTCTAAAATTTAAATTTCATCAACCAAGATCTTCGAAAAGTTTATTTTTCTTCCCTAAGAACATTATTGACTTGTACTCTAAGTCTGCAGTCTTGGAAAACTCTATTTCCTTTTTTATAAGAAACAACAATATTTTAACCATTATTGGATAAATATTCTTGACATACATGAGCCCAGATACTAATTCCTTTCACAATTTCATCTTTATGTAACTTGCTGATCAGTAATCTTACTCCTCTTTCACCCCAGTTTCTAGGATTTCCACTAACTTCAAAATTACTACCATTTGCTAGATTAACACCATTACGTTTTAGCAAGTCGCAAATAATGGTAGCTTTTAAGTTTTTAGGGAAAATAACCCATATAAAGTATCCGCCAAATGACTCATTACGCATTAGATCACTATTAATCATGAATCCCATAGGATACAATTTTTGTTTGATCGTATCTATTAGTGCATGCATTCTTTCTCCATAGGAAGTAACAAATCTCTTAATTATGGAATCGATTGCACCAGTTGCTATCAAATTACCAATAATATTACCAGTGAAATGACTAGGAGTACCACCTGAAGTATTTGCACCACCTTGCGATAATTGATACACTAGCTTTTTGTTGACACTTGTCTGCCAACCACATCTGAGACCAGGAGCAACAATTTTGCTAAAAGATGCATTACTTATGGTATTACCATGTCCAGTGTAATCCTCAGGCAATGTAGATCGATCTAAGACATCCATTCTTAGCAAAGGTTCAGATGCTGCAGTTAAATTAGAAGAAGAAGGGACAATTGCACGATAGTCTAACATGTCATAGACGTCATCTGTAATAATTAGCATATCATATTTTCTTGCCAAATTAATAAGCTTTAATTTTGTGTCATTAGATAGTGTTAGTCCTCCAGGATTCGAGAATGAAGGAACCAACCAAATAACAAATTTATAAATTTTCTTTTCATATCTATCACCTTGCTCATTTAATATTAATTTCTTCGTTTCATTATCATCATCATCTATCTTTGACAATTCTTGTAGCTTGGATTCCAAGAAACTTAAATCAATTCCAGTTTCCGGAATTTCATCGAGTGCAGTAATTTTACCCTCGAATCCAGCATCAATAAAACAATCATTTATTAAGAAATAGGTCGGAGTCACAATGAATGCTTGTTTAGTATATCCTGTTTGTGCTAATGTGCATTGTAATAAAATATTTAAGAGACCATATGATGAACCATTTGTCAAATTTATAAAATCTGATTTATAAATTTCGTTATTTTTGGAAAGCTTAAAATATTTATTTTGCCAATCTGCAATGGCATCACGTATCCATTTCTCACCTTCATCTGTACCATAGTTTAAAGGATGTCTTTCAAAATAATTAGCTGAAGTTCCAAGAATATCAGAATCTGCCAAAATATTAATCGTGGCTTGCTGTATTTCCTTCTTCGGCAAAAGCTCGATGCTGGGGTGGCCAGGAAAAAAATTGATTAGGTTGTCAAACGCGATTGCTCTACCTGACATATTTCAATTTAGATTATCGATAACTGCTCAATAAACGAATGATTAAATAAAGAAGTGAAATCTAATGTACTTGGAATTGCAGAACCTAAAAATGACTCAATGAGCCACAGTAAATAGTCAACTATTGATAAAAGGTGCTCTAATATTTTTGAACTTTTTTTTTACTTTTTTATTTTTTTTTCCGCTCATTTAAAACCACATATAGAAAAAAGGATGGAATTTATTTAAAAAAATAATGATTAAATGAATATTTATATATAAGAAAAAATACAAAAGCAATTATATATATTTGGTGGTTTACTGTGGTTGTGCAAGTTCTGACTTCAGTTTTGCAGAGATTCTGTAAATTCTCATTTCACTTTCGTTTTTAGGGAAAAAAACATTGTATTTAAATTTGTTGGGATCATCTAATGATGATTCCCCAGGATTTTCATCTTTGAACACAATATCAAAATTCAACTGATAGTCACTTAAAAATGTTTCAAATAATTGAACAGTAGATTCATTTCGTATTGTACTTGCAATTAATGCCAAAGAGCCTGGGTTCCCAAATAAGGATTTCAGCAATGTATAGACCAATAATGGAATCAAAGATACATCATATGTTACATCTGCGGCTAAAATTAGATCATTTTTAGGAATATCTGTGACATCATCGCCATCTGGACCCCACCAAAGTTTTTGAAAAGAAACATTCTCAGTTGATGTTTGGTTTAGAAGAAACATTTCTTTGATTCTATCCACAACTTTTGGTTCACCATCTGTAACATAGAATTTATTGAACTGGCTGCCAAAATTTTTCTTAATAAAGATACTAAGAAGACCTGTGCCTGCGCCTAGTTCAAGGATATCAATGGGACGTTGAATATTATTAGTTGGTCTGAAAAAGCTGGAAAGATCAGGATTTCTGAGTAGATATTCACAGATAAATAAAGATGCCTCCCAAGTTCTGTAACCTGTACAGCCAAAGCCATTAATCAAATTAGGGGTCTCTTTGATGATTATATCGGAAAACGCATTGTTTGAGTTAGCTAAAGTATAGTGGATATTCTCGACTGTGTCTGCTGGAAGAGGAGTGCTAGAAATCAACAGAATATATTTTGAATAAATATCACCAAAGTCATAATTTTCCAGAACTAATGAATTGTTTTCCATTATTCTAATCAATTTCTGAAGGAAACATTTAACGTAATAATCGTTATCAATAGATTCATCTATGTTGGAAAGAAAGTCATCTTGATTTTCAATTATTTCAGTTACACAATTGTCAATCTGTTGGTCAGTTATATCTGTGATTCTAACTCTTTGTCGAAGACGCCGTAGAATTGTTTCCATTATTTCTGTTGAAAAGATTGAAGCGGGTGAGAGGAGGAAAACAATATATGTTATTGTGTGATAAACATTGAATTTTTCCTATAGTATAACATTGATGTTTCCCTTATGATCTCATCGAATGTCAGATGCAGCTTGAAGTACTTTGTGAAAAATTAAAAATATATGGAATTTTTTTTTCTTTTTTTTTACAAGCTTCTAGTGAAAATACATTTATCATTCAATCTAATTAATTTTTTCAATATGAAAGCAAATCCACAAATATTTAAATAGCAATTAAGAGTTATTATTATTTCGTAAGAATTGAAATGAAGTTTTGAAAAACTAAGGTATGAACAAGATACACCTACCAAACTGCAAAAAAAAAAAAAAAAAAAAAAGCCAAAAAATCCAGAATATTTACAGTTAGAGACTTTTAAACAAAAAAAAAAAAAACATATGACAGTATAATTATTAAAATTTTTGGTATTGATTAAAGATGGAGTACAATTTCATGGATGTAGAATTGGACGTTAACAGTTACCTATGTGATCTATTATGATTGAGTTATTTGTCTTTCTTTTTTAATTTCTGTTTTAAACTATATTCTCATCTTGATGGAAAGGCTTATTAATCACATTATGTCCTTTGAACTACGCATACTTGATTCCATCGATGAATATTTTGACTTAATTTTTTTTATCTAATGTCTTTTGCCACGATCTTATCATACTGAGTACTTACATAATATATATGTTTCTAATTTATCTACTTATGCATACATATATATGTATATTTAAGAAAGAGGAATTGCACACTGGATTAATCAAAGTATTAGATAACATTTGAAGCCCAAAAGACGAGCACTCAGTATAATATATAAAATTAAATACCTGGAAAAATGGGTAAAATAGAACACATAAAATAGAATATATAAAAAATAAACAAAAGCAAGTTGAAAAAAACAAAGAAAATAACAGCAAATGTTTATCGCCAAGTGTGTGATTGAAATTAACTTGCAGTTATAACTGTCTTGCTAGGGGGGAAAATGGAAAATCTAACAAACATGAAGAGATAAAACAACAATATGATAATACCCGTCCAAATCACTAAATGTAGATATTATTTAATTGTAGACTACATTGGAAAAATAAAAATTAGAAAAAAAAGAAAACAACAGCTATTTTCGTCAAAAAAAAAGAAAAAACCAATAAAATATTGGAATATTTCCTTTTTAGTAATTTAATGTTGAAAAAATATCATCAGAAAAGAAAATATTTGACTACAGAGTGCGTTTAGAATATTAATAACGCAAAGACTTTTTTGCTTTTTCTTTTTACTGAGAGATTAAAAAATTTTCTCTCAATTTGAAATAATTTTTCAGTTCTTTGTATTTGATAGATTAATTGGCTATAACTAGTATTGTAAAGAACATATTGGAAAAATTCAGAGATTAATCAAGACAGGAGAGAACTCTCTTATCGAGTAATAAACAAATAGATACATACCGAAAAAATAGAATGATCAGAGCTTTTTCTACCAGTGCAAACCAAATGAGTGGTGCTGCAAAGCCATGGGGTTCTTCAAGAAAACCAATTATGACTGAATTAAATAAATTAATCAATAAAGAGACTAGTCGTGTCACAGAACAGGCACAAGAATATGTGGAAATAGACCCGAGATTTTCTGCTGATTTGAAGACATCCAAGATTTATGATCCATTTGATTTTTCCATTGCAAAAAAGAATTTGATTAACGTTACGAGTAATACTAGAAGATTGAATATTCCATTCCAACAATCAGACAAACATAGTAAGTGTAAAGATGTGTTTAAAAATATTAGATTGAATCCAATGAGTTTGTACACCTTTGCTCCGATTTTGACTCAATACGTAAGTGAAACTGGAAGAATTCTTCATCGCGATGTCAATGCAACTTTGAAAGATAAGACCCATAAAAAGTTGAGCAAAGCCATCCATAGAGCAAGGGCTGCTGGAATAATGAGCAATACTTCAAGAAATGGTATAACTTTACCAAATGACTATTCTTATAGATTCAACAATTACTAATGTGTACCTAAAGAAAACAGAAAAAACAAAACAAAGACTGTTGATAATCAGAATTCTTTGATATTATATTACAACCTGTTGTCAGTAGATACTATTTGAATCAATAATGATGAGTTGATATCTAATGCGATGATACAGTATGTTTTGCAATTTTTCTTCACAAAGAACAATTGAAATAAATAGATTACTAATATGCCTATGTCCATTAGTTAACCAACATGTATCATTGATGTCTTCCATACTCGCTTTAGCTTTCCCTTTTTGTAAATACATAGATTTTTAAGTTGAATACACTTTCTTATATATCTAATAATTTTTTTCACTATATACTCCTTGCAATCAGAGAAAAGATATCGTTTGATTTAGGAATTCAGATAAAAGCTGCAGACTAATGTTGTAACCCCATTATTTATTTTTTGGATTTTTCTATTGTACTTATTGTTCTTTTTATCAAATATTCGATTATTTTTTGCTTGATATTATTTATTATTATTATTTTTACATTTGGCAAACTTTTCTTCTATAGATGGATATTAAATAATCAAATATAAAAATCTTCTCGGAGCATACATAATAGATATGTACAAACAAAAATCAAGGAATTTTTTTTTCTTTTTGTTTTTTGTTTTGTTTTTTCTACAATTTTTTGACATACACAAAGAAGAAAAACCCAAATATTATAAAACTAGTTCATTCTTGTATTTATAGATACTCTGATTTGAGTCAAAATTATAGTACAGTATCAATTTTGAAGGGAGAAACGCGTCTGATAGACCTCCTATATACTAACATCTTTCAGACTTTTAGTTGTAACTGTCTACATAAGATGCCACTGTTGCTCGAAGATGGCGCTAATAGCAGAAATAATATATTGACAATAAATGGCCATAGAAGTAATAGTACAAATACAAGCAGAGAATCTGCTGCAAATAATAGAAGGTTCCATGAACGAGAACTAACAAAGAAAAACAAGGAATTCTCGTTGGCAGCAGCAGCAGCCTCTGCAGCTTCAGCAAGCATTTCTTTATATAATGATAAACATGTTCATAAGTTGCAACCTCTTACTCCCGTTGGTGCTAAACAGAAACATAAAGAGAAAGAAAATTATGTTCCATCATATCTTCGAGGTACGGCTTCGTCTCTTCTAAAAGCAGTGGATCATTCTAATATTAGCAACCACCATAATAATCATCAAACGATCTTATCAACATCTAAGAAATCAATGTCTAATTCTTCTTCCACTTTGAAAAAATCAATATCATTCAAATTAAATTTAGATAGCAATACATCTACAAATAGCAAATCCAAACCGCACAAGTTAACTTCATCTATATCATCATCAAATCTATTGAGCAACAAACCATCAACTGATAGTGAGAATAATCATTATTCAAATGCTAGTGTAGATTCCACAAAATTGAAATTAAAGAATTCTAATGGATTGTCAGATAATGTATTAAAATCATCAACAAAATCAAATAATGAAAAATATACATTGCAAAGGCTTCCAACTCCTAAGGATTCCCAGACAGATAATAAATATAATGCAAATATTAATGATTCAAAGTCCTATAGAAGTGTCAGCGATAGTGCTGCATCGTTACGGTATTTTACAAAAGCATTACCACATACATACACACAGAGGACTGAAAGAAGAATTGTAAGTAATGGTCATGATTCAGATCAATCAAATAATAATGATTCGAAACAGCGGTTATCCTCTAATTCAAATAATATATCTCTCACTACTCTCCCCACCATATCTTCTAGTCAATCAAGTTCTGCTAGTGTTACCAATTTTTCTAAGAGTCGCGCGAAACCTGTAGTTTCTAATTCTTCATCAACGAAACAGGTTTGCCTCACAAAGAAGCAAATTCGTTCATTGAATAAACATGCGGCGACATTGGCTTCTAATTCATCATCTAAACCATCCAAGGGTCATAAACCGTCTATTCTGTCATCAATCTCATTATCGAATATTTCAACTCTTAAAGATCCTTCAATCACCACAATCAGAAAAGTTTCGACTCCGAATTCACACAAAGATTTGGCGGCACAGTCGACTAAAAGAGTTGTTCAAAAGAATAAAAATACTATATCGATTTCAAAAAGTGCAACTATTTCTCAAAACCTAACGACAAAGATGTCTTCTAGTAACGATAGATTATCTAAGAGCATATCGTCTTATCCGTCAACGCTATCAACTTCTTCATCTAATTCCAAGGCAGCTCAAAATTATTTGTTTGCTAGTTCCAAAATCCTGAATATTTCAGAATTATATTTGATTTTGAAACGGTCACCAATTTCAACCAAGTTACTAGTTGATGAGAGAAATTTGGACACAACGGAACATGGAAATACTCCAATCTGTATAAAAGATTTGCTATTTAATAATGATAAGGGTGATAGAAAATTTAGAAGGTTGGATTTTTATGAAACTAATGAAATATCGAGGCGTACTAAAAATATCTATTTTTTAGGTGACCGAAAATCAAAGGTTGAGATTTCTAATATGAAAAATAATCTTGGTTTAGATGATAGTAACCAAAATTATATTGTGGAAATTGGTGATCATATAGATTATAGATATGAAGTTTTACAATTTTTAGGAACTGGTAATTTTGGAAAAGTATTGAAGTGTAAGGATCACAAAAATGGTGAAATAGTTGCTGTCAAGATTATAAAAAATGATTTCAAATGGTCATTGCAGGCAATGTATGAAATCAAAATCTTGAAAGAATTATCAGCAGAGGAGAATAATGCTAACGCGAGCTGCGACTTACATATATTAAAATACCTTGATCATTATAATTTCAGGTCTCATATGTGCATTACTACAGAACTCTTAAGTTTAACATTGTTCCAGTGTCTTGAAGCATCTAATTTTAAAGGATTTTGCATTCCTATATTGATGAGCTGGGCTAAGCAGGTACTATCAGCTTTGAAATTTATTCATTCTCATAGTATTATCCATTGTGATCTAAAACCAGAAAACATTATGCTTACGCGCTTATATGACAGAAATGATTCATCCAGTAAATATGTTCTTAATATAAAGATTATTGATTTTGGATCATCTTGTCATGTTAATGACTTGGCATACACTTATATTCAATCTAGATTTTATCGTGCACCAGAAGTAATTCTTGGGGCTTATTATGATACAAAGATCGATATTTGGAGTGTTGGATGCATTTTCGCCGAACTTTATACAGGCGCGCCTTTGTTAGAAAGCAAGAATGAAATTAACCATTTAGAATTATTAGTTCGATTCTTTGGAATGCCAGAGAAGAATATGATCCTAAATATGAGAGATGAATTAAGAAAGAATGGTCCTATTGGTAAGTCCGATAATAAGAATAAAACTAATGCTCAAATGATAGATGATTATTTATCAACTCATTTAAACAAACAGTTCGACAAATATGGAAATTATTCTCCAAGAAGGATTTCCTCCTCTTATTCTACTTCAGGCAGTATTGGCGTGACGACATTACTAAATTGTGAAGATGTTTCAGGTAATAGTAACAACTCCAATAATTTGCTTACAAAGAAGAATTTATCTGCTATTTTATTTAAAGGAACTACACTGGCAGTAAGGCAAGGAAACTTAGAAAAACTTTTCTTAAAATTTTTAACAGAAGCTTTAGTATGGAATCCATCTGGTAGATATTCAGCTATTCAATTATTAAATTGTGATTTTTTGAAGTATTATGATGATCATTTCATCTCTATAGAAATGAATATATCCAAATAGTTTCATCATATATATTAGAATATCAAAAAAATCTTTCATCTATAAATATAGTAGAATGATGTTGATTAGGAAGAGAAGAAAAATAATGATGTAAACAAACGTAATGTAAAAAGGAAAGAAAGACAGAAAGATTATGCTGAGCCTATAAATAAGGATAGTCTTGATAGTCTTGATAACCTTGGTTATCTTGGTTATCTTGGTTATCTTTGTTTTCATAGAAACTTAATTGTCGATACATTTCACCGACGTTAGTATTTGGTAGATCTTCGTAGCTGACATTTCTTACGCTATTACCTCTGTTCATGTTCATTTCAAGAATAGTTGAAGCACCATCGCTCATAATACTAGCAGATTCAAACAGTGAAACATCATCAGTCTCGTCAGTGTATATACTATTGAAATTCAGTGAATTTGTCGGATATGGTGCATTTTGAATTGATGGAATGGTGGTGGATATATCTGCTGGATGATATTTAGAAGCAAATGTTTTCGAAGATTTCATCGAGATTTGTCTAGATTGCATGGCAACTCTTGATGAATTACTATTCAAGTTTCGTGGAGTAACTTTCTGTAAAAGTGAGGACGAGTTAGAAATATGTTTTTTAAAATCTCCATTATTACGTTCTAAACTTGAATGTATTTTTGATTGTACCTGTGATTTTGCTTGAACAATTGCTGATGAGGAAATATTCTGTACCAGAGATGCATCACCATAATTATGAAAATATGGATCATTTTTGATAGAAGTTTTACCATTATCAAGTAAAGACGCTTTCCTATTTGCTGTCAAGTCTATTGTTTCTGAATAAGTCTTTTCCTTAACATCATGCGAGGTTGATGCAATGTGAGATACTGCATTCTCATTGGAATTTGAGATTGAATTATCACCGGATAGAATAGGTGAATTGTTATTCAGGGAGAAATATTTATCAATCATACTGAATGACCCTCTTGCAGCTGATGTAGAATTGAAAAGAATATTTGCCATCGATGGCGGGTCGACGAAATCTCTTGAATCCAAAGTATTGCGATGTGTTGCAGTGGTCATCGTCATTTCACTCATTCTTTTCTGTTTTTCAAATAAAGATAACTCCTCAATACCTAGCTTTACCTTAGAAATATCTGTTGGTGACACAACTAGACTTTCAAACTCTGCTTCTTTATTCTCAAAAATTGTAGTCTTCTTGATATTAGAGTTATCTAATGATGTCACGTTATGCATTTTATTATATATTTCAATGATACTTTTTTGGTTTACAGTACCAGTCGTAGCTGTTGACATTACTGACTCTCTAATACTATTAGAATTCTTTGAATCGCTTTTTTCTTTATCAGATATTTCAACATTGTGTGGATTACCAGCAGAAGTGTTAGCAAAACAATTTTCTGAGATTCTATAGCGTTGGTAAGACATACCTGTACCAGTGCTAGCACTATTAGGAGAATTCTTTGTACGTCTTTTAGATTTTGATGATATCGTTTTATATAAATCATTTGTTCGCTCACCATTATACGTAACAAAGAAATTTTTATTCATCAAAACCATATCGGCAGTATCTTCGTCAAGCTGCGACCGTAGAATAGGTGACTTTGCATAATTTGGAGATTTCAAAGAATTTGGAGATTTTAAAGAGTTGGAGGAATTCAAAAAGTTTGGAGATCTTAAAGAATGTGGCGATGTAATGTTGTTTGGCGATCTTATAGAATTTGTGGGTATCATATTATTTGGAGACCTAATTTGGCTAGACATAAGTTGTCTTAGTTGTTGAGGATGCGATATAATTTTTAGTTGTGGAGTCTGTGGTACAGAACTTTGGAATCTATTCCCATGTGGAAGTTTTTGATTTTGCTTGTAAATCATAACTTGCCTTTGTTCGACTGTATGCTTTTCATTATTGTGACGTTCTTCACTGATTGAAGGTCCACGCTGTAACGAAGATATATTATCGTAATTGGTTGCGTTATCAGCGACATCTTTTTGTTGAGAAAAGTCAAATTTTGGTATCTGTGATGGTATAATATCATTATTATTTTCATCTGCCAGAACTAAACCTTCAGGAAATTCTTTTGTTAAAGTAGCCAAAGGAGTATCTCTCTCAAAAATATTTGATGACCTACTTAAAGCAGAGGTATCATGAGTTACAGATGTATCATTGGCTAAAATTTTTGAGAAATTTAAAGTTCCATTCATACTCAGTGCTGTATCATAGTATTTTGCATTTGCATGTATGGTGGACCCATATTCACTAATGTTAGGATTATATTGAGTGTATTTCCATGGATCATCTGTCCAAAAGTTTCCTTTAGTTGAAGAATCTATGTCACTCAAGCTCTGATGAGAACTCTTTAGCAATGGAAGTTGAGAATCAATAGCTCTATCATTTATAGCATCCTTTAAGATACTATTAGTCGAAACTATATTTTCTGTTATTTGATTTTGTAAGTGCTTGCCATTAATGTCTGACGATGATTCATTTGAAAAGTTCGTCAATTTTGGTGTTTCAGCGTTTTCTTCAGATTTATCCTCAATTATTTGCAAATGTTCCAGTGTTGACATTCTATTTTCTTTAGAATTCTCTACAAAAATTGCTTCTTGAAGTTTATTATTAGTTATAATCGATCCCATAGAGTTTGTATTCTTTGCCGATATAGTACCGCTATTGAGTGTCGTAGAAGTAGTTATTGTACTTGTTGATTGATGCTTATTTCCTATATCCAGTTGCTCATAGGAAACATTTTCACCATCATCTTGAATTGGATAAGGAAGATTATTATTCTTAACATTGTAATCAAGTTTTGGTAAGACAGAGTCTGTATGACCTATAGTGTCAGGATCAACTACCATATCATTAAGAAAATCATTTATAGTTATATTTTTACTGTTACAATTGGAACCGAAGCTATCAGAATTTGGCAGACTGTTAGAAATCCTAGTGTATTTATAATTAATCGACAGCTCATCTTCACTAGGATATGGGACCGATCGCGGTTGTGAATACTTAGGATTCGTATCATTCTCATAGTCCAAATTAGCAATTATTTCTTTTTTTTCGTTTGAAATATTGGGAAAAGAACTACTATTCTTTAATGATAGTGAAGTACTAAGAATGTCAGAATTTTTTTGACTACTTTCTTCTGCACTAGTATCGTTCACAAAGCGTTCCAGCTCTTGATTAGGCAATGTGGGAATTTGAAATCCTTCGTAGCCCTTGAATTCTTTGGAGTTCACTGGTAACTTTAACACGGTATTTTTTCTTCGTATTTCAAGAATTTCCACTTGATCGGAATTATCAAAACTGTCATCAATGCTATCGCTTTCATCTTCAATTTCTTCAATATCATAGAGATTTTTTGTTGCTTTTGAAAAATTTATTGGAGTGTTTTCTTCTTTAGTGTTTGTATAACTATTATTATCGATGCTGAATATAGACTTATCAGGTGAATCGTTTTCATTAATACTTGACAATATTTGCTTTATATTGGCGTATGACTCATCTGAACCATCAAATTGAATAGGTTTATCAAAATCCATAGCTTCTTCAGAAATATTAACGGGCACATGTGGTTGATAAAGCTTTGTTGTGTCTGTCGTCTCTAAAAATGGTAATATAGAATCTCTAGTAGGTTTGTTTGCTGGATGAGATTGATCAATTTCATTAAGAGACAAGGCCGAGTTATTATCGGTCAAAACTGCGGATACAGAAATAGTATGGGCTATATCGTTTGCAATATTTAATCGAAAATATTCGTTACTATCATCACTTCCATCTATACTGCTATTTGTAGCTGATTTAGATATATCATTCTGAAGTTTGAAAGTGGTTCTTGGAGGAGTACTGGTATGTAGTTTTAAAGTATGCTTATCAAAGTTGCTCTTATGATTTGCTTCTTGAGAGTGATGAAAGCCCTGATTCTGGAGCGTAGATAAATTTGGTTGATTATTCGTTGTTTTTGTCAACAGCAATGTAGATTGATGATGTTGCAAATCATTTTGAGAAATCTGAGGGTGATGTCTCGGCGGAGTTTTCAATCTATTGAAGTGGAAATCCGAAGATTGATCTCTGCCGTTAGCTGACAAATCATTATTACTATTAGAATTAATTTTTCGAAATTTGTGCTTGTCAGATCCATCTTTGTCAGTTTTTTTGGTAATCATATTGTCATTATAAATAGCTTTTTGCTCTGTTTTGGGGTGTAACTTTTGTTTCACTTCAAGTAGATCTGTAGATGTCATTTTAAATGTACTTTTTGTCTCTAATGCTGCATCAAGATATCTGTTAAACAGCTGGAAATCAGCTTCATCGTCTTCGTCGAATCCAGATTCTAAACCCTCGGGGAGATACAATGATTTCGTTGGAGATAACATTGCTGCGCATGAGACTATTGATGGAACTAATAGACTCCAAAATTTCCTAAAAATTATAAATTTTTTCTAAATGTAGGTGGAACTTGTTTTGACGAATAATCCAAATATTTACTTTTATTTCTTAGTCTAGACAAATTTGGAATCGTTCTATCAATTTCTTACTATTATTTAATTTCGCCTCTTTCAGAATATTTCTAAATATCTAAAATGAATTTAGTTGGAAAAATAATAAAAAATAATATATTTAAAAAAAGAAGAAGAAAAAAGCTAACTGGATGAGCAGTACTAACAGATTATACTTAAGCTGTCTTTATCCCCTTTAAAAGCTCAAGAGAAGTGAAAATTGATGTGACTATGGATTAAACAAAAAAAGTAACTAAAAGATATTTATTCTTTCTAAATATAAAATAAATAAACGGAAAAATCAGAATTCATCAGGAAGTTCAATGTGATTAAAAAAATATAAGTCACTCAATTAACCTGGCAAGTATTTCATCAGGGAAATATTATTATAAAATGAGTTTTATTTTGTTGCATCTTGTTCAGTGTGTTGAATAAAGTAAACGTATCAAAAAAATCCGTTGTCGATATGCAGACAAATTTCTCTTCTGTACGTATGTGCAGACTTAATGCGCAGATACATAAATAGGCATCCAATTGTTCGATTTTCTGCAAAAGCAAAATTCAACATGCATATACTGTATTTGGTAGGTAGTTTTACATAAATTTGTTTTCCGATAAATGTTGTTGTTGTTACTAGCATAAAGAGAACAAAAGAAAAATGCAACAAGATCCATAAAATGTATACAGTTCAGTCTTATAACCAATATGATTTCTTTTTGATTTCCTGTATAAACAAATAGCATGATGCGATAATATCACGGAAACATCGCAAGCAACTTTAATCACATGTCATTCTTTACAATAAAGAAAAAGGTTGTTACCAGAAATCAGAAATTTCCAAATCTGATCATTTAGTATATTATATTACATTCATGAAGTACAAGAATAATGACTCCACATAAAATAATTGATGCCAATATAGTACGTCCTCTATCATGTATTTAACAGGTTCAAATGTGTGAGAAAAATAAAAAAATAAACAAAAAAATAAAAAGTAAAATGAGAAGTTTGAAATTTCAATGTGCGAATAGATATCATAAAAAAGAAAAAAAATACAATATGAATCAGGAAAACAAAATAAGGATAATAAAACAGGCAATATTATGAAATGAATTTCTTTTTTCTTTTCTTTTGTTTTCTTGTTTTTCAGTATTATTTGCCAACTTGAAGTTGATTCATAGACCAACTAAGCATCTCATCAACTCTCTGGGAATTAATGACACTATTATTCGGTTCTGAAGTTTTCATTGTCAGTTGTACACCGTAGGTCTGTGGATACAAATGCGAAACTGAGCCAGGGAGGTTGTTGTTATTGACATTGTGGTTACTATTTTGATGGCTCGATGTAATGTTGAAGTTCTTATTTACATTGCTTGAGTTGCCAATTGGAGGCCCCGAAAGAAATCCATTACTAAAAGAATTCATGCCAGGAAGAATCATTGATGAGGCAGCACTAACAAGCTTTGAATTAGCACCTATATTATTGTTAACTCTACTTATGCCACATCTTAAACAATAAATATTCTTTGCAAAATTATGATATGAACAATTCTCACATTTCCAATCACCCGCTCTGAATGGAATGTATCCATGTTTTCCATTACCTCCATTGGAATTTCCTCCAACGTTATTTAACTGGCTATACTTGTAAGATCCAGAATTAATACTATGATTTGAATTGTTGTTACTATTAGATCTACTATAACTGCTGTGATTATTTCCTGAATTCTGTAGCAGATATGTAGAATTTGTTAAATTATTTTTGGTCATCATATTTTCTTTCAACGGAAGAGAATCTAATGACCTGCTAAGAGAAGCATGATGATT
Source organism: Saccharomycopsis javanensis (assembly GCA_031125485.1). Classification (NCBI taxonomy): domain Eukaryota; kingdom Fungi; phylum Ascomycota; class Saccharomycetes; order Ascoideales; family Saccharomycopsidaceae; genus Saccharomycopsis; species Saccharomycopsis javanensis. Next base: position 170,886 of record JASTUL010000002.1, read on the forward strand.
ATTCGTCTTATAACCATATGTAGATGTGTTCATTGAGTATCCCATATTGTTCCCGCTGATATCATCAGTTGATACAGTCATGACACTCGTCACTGGGAAAGAGCATCTTAGACATGCTGTTCGACGTTGAAAATTGCTGAAACCACAACTTGGACAGTTCCAATCGCCTGGTCTCACGTTGTGGTTATTACTCACATTAGTGTAGCTATTGTTATGTGGAGTAAATTCATTGTTGGTGAATGTAGGCTCATTTCTTGTTTTCAGCAACTGTGATGGCACAAGGATATCAGATGCATACTCTAGTATATGTTCACTTGAAGGTTGAACTTCTATGATATCTGCATTACTATTGTTTTCAAATTTGACACCGTTAAATTGAAGAAACTTCAAAGCTTGTTGATGATTAGCAAAAACCAAGAATCCACGAGTCGAATGTTTATCGAGAGATTGAATAGATCTAAACTGAACATTTTTTTCCATATCTTTATTAACTGAATCTATACTATTTATCGGTGAGCTTTGCAATAGCTTGTTAACCCACGTTTTAATTTCTGAAATATCAATATCTGAAGGAAAAGTCAGTAAATAAACAACATTTGATTTTTCTTGAATAAATTGTTGATAATCTAACTGATAATTGTAAGGAACCTTTAATATATCTTTATTTGACACCCTCTTGAGTGCTTCAAATACTTTGATATACAAGGAAATACAAATTTTTGACGATTGCAAAGTATTTGTCAAATCAGATTGATTGTTGCCCATCGAATCTTCACCAATTTTGATATTCAAGTTATCAGCTATTTGAATTAAACTATTTGATTTATTCAAAAGTTCAATAGACAGACTATTTGTGTATTTTTCATATTCTACTTTCAAGTCAAAAAGTTTTGGATATCGTATCCAAATTGGTAATTCTATACCATATGCTTTAGATGCTCCAATAAAAGCAACTCTGAAATTCCAAGAATTGAAAGTAATAAAGACCAATTCACTTCCGGGTAAATTATTGGTGAGAATTTCTGTTGCTTTATCAACTAGATTTCTAATGCATTCTTTCAATTCAGTCTTTATAGTAGCAGTTTCCAATTTTGTTGTAAATGAATATAAACTTTCATTGGCGTTATAAATAGTATATGAGATGTTAGAGATATTCGAAAAGTCTTCCGACTTCAGCAGAACATCAATGAATACATAAATAACACTTTTTGATACATCAACTACCATTGTTAAATATATGATTGTCTAAAAAGAAAAAAGCTGTTAGAGTATTATTTTTATGCTTAAACTTTTTTGTAGGTTTTTCATAAATTTGCAATTTTTCATAAATCAAGGAAAATGGAATAGAATGATAATTAAATAAAAAATAAAAAGGACTTTTGGATGCCTTTTTGAAAAAACCGTTAGTATACTCTCTTGATAGATTTTATCCAAATTAGAAAACTTGAATATTTATTCATTAATCTTTATAATGAATCTTTAATGTTATATAGGGAAATGAAGATTTAAGAAAATGTTGAAATTTGAAATAATTGAAATTTTTTTTTTTTTTATTTTTATTCTTTAAACTTCGATGAGGTTTCAATGAAAAATCTAAGAATGCATCAATGTTCGGATGTATTTGTCCAGATAATAATATGTCCGGTTGCAAGTGTCAAATAGATATCAAAGGGTAAGGATGAATATTACGTAGAAAGCATCATGAAAAGATGTTAAGAACCTCCACTATGAATTAATATCAGCTGATATATACCATAGAAAAGACCATTAGAACTGATATATATTAGAATTTGCTTGCATTTATATTATTTAGAAGTTCGAGAAATTCTTTGACTATATTTGTAAAACGCTCTCATTTTGTTCTATTTTTTATTTGTTTTGTCTTTATTCTTGTTATTTTTAATCACTATTATATATAATTTTATACTTATAACTTAGTTTGCTCTTGAGGAATCATTAGAATTGCACCAAGCTTGATTCCATTAATGACATACTATCTATCTGATGATGATCCTTTACCAGGACTTGACCCTACTAAAATTCCGCAAAGGGTCTTTATATCCCAAGTAGTGTTTTCTGTTTTTGTCGGATTTGTCGGATTTTTACTGTTTTGCTATCTAAGGCCTAAGTATCCTCAAATTTACTCCTTGAGGTCATTAAGACGATCTGATATTGATTCTTTACCAGACTCTTTTTGGAAATGGATTTCTATAATATTCAAGATAGTGGATGAAGAAGAAGTCTTGACCTTGTCTGGTTTGGATGCTTATGTTTTTTTATGTTTTTTCAAGATATCCATAAAACTTTTTGCCATTCTAACGTTGATATCGATAACCATAATATTTCCTATAGTTAATTTCTACAAGGATAATAATACTGAAAAAGTTTCGTTGTACGTTTACGCATTTTTTACAGATATATTTGTATATTTGAGCGTTTATTTATTGCTTAAAGAGACAAAAAATATCATAAAGATACGGCAAAAATATCTAGGTTCTCAGAATTCTGTCACCGATAAAACCATAAAACTCTCTGGTATTCCTCATCATTTGAGAACAGTAAGTGGCTTAAAAAGACATATAGATGACTTAGGAATAGGTAAAGTGGCAGACATACAGTTCAACATGGATTGGGATGTGTTGGATCATTATTTCAAACAAAGAAATCAAGTTTTGGATATCTTGGAAAAGGCATACATAAAGTATTATGGGACAAATATAGATATTCATAAGGGAGAGATTCCTCGCGCATCTTTAAATATGACTAACGAAGTTTCGAAACAACACAAAGTGCGTCCTACTATTAGGGTGGGTCTGGTATTTAACTCTAGGAAGGTGGACTTAATAAACTATTATTTAGTGGAATTAAAGCAAATAGATTATGCAATTGAACAAGTTCGATCTGATCCGTATAGCAATTTTAAACCAACCGATTCTGCTTTCGTTACAATGGATTCCGTAGCTTCTGCTCAAATGTTAGCCCAAGCTGTGCTAGATCCCAAAGTCGGGCATCTTCTTCCATCATTAGCTCCAGCGCCTTCAGATGTTATCTGGTCAAGTTTTTCAGTACCCAAGTTGACTGAATTTTTTCAAAATTATAGTATTACCATAACTTTTGCTATTACATCTGTTGTGTTAATTTTCCCTGTTTCCTCATTGGCCGCGTTGATCAATGTTGAAACTATCACCAAGTTCTGTCCTAGTTTAGGTAAAATCATAGCGGAATCAAAATGGTTAACAACATTAGTGACTGGTCTTTTACCACCTACATTGTTTACCTTGTTAAACCTCTGTATACCTTACTTGTATTCATATATGTCAACTAAGCAGTATTTCTATTCTACTGGTGCTGTAGAATTGGCATCTGTTAGAAAGAATTTTTTTTACACATTCTTTAATTTGTTCCTAGTGTTTACAATTGCTGGTTCTGCGTCTAATTTCTGGTCATATTTTACAGATACAAGAAAAATTGCTTTCCAATTAGCTCAATCTATTAAAAAATTATCACTTTTTTACACTAACTTGATTGTCTTACAAGCGTTGGGAATTTTCCCATATAAGTTACTTCAAGCTGGAGATATGTTTGTTATTTTCTTTTACAATGTTCTTCACTTTTGCAATTTGAAGATAATTAAACCACTGGAATTAAGATATCTATATTATACACCAAAAATTTTTGATTTCAGTTTAATACTCCCTCAGCATATTCTTATATTCATGATCACCTTAATTTATTCCATTATATCTGCGAAATTGTTAGTATGTGGTGTTTTATATTTTATTATAGGATATTTCGTATACAAATACCAATTAGTGTACTCAATGATACATCCACAAAATTCAACAGGAAAAGTTTGGCAATTAATTATTCATAGAATTTTGCTAGGATTAGCCCTTTTTATACTTACCATGGTCGGAACGTTAGCATTAGAAAACTCTTTCTGGTTAGCCTGTTTTTGCTTCATACCTTCAGTTACAGTCGTGGGATGGTTCTATTTCACTTTTGAAAAATATTATGCACCATTATTGTACTTTATAGCTTTGAGAGTAATTGTGGCAGATGAGAATGGATCTCTTCTGGAAGAAGTATTTGATGATAGCGACACCAATACTACTGCAAACTCGATGACCACTGGTTCATTTGGGCAAAATGTAACTGATCAGGTTGATGAGAATACACAGTTGATGACTAGAAGACGTCGGAGAAGCACGTTTGATGAATTGAGAGATAATGAAAAAAATTATGTTTATTGGAAGCTTTCAGATCCCTTAAGAGGTCCACAGGTTGGTTTTCAAGGAAATCTGTTGGATATAATTGATTATTCTAACGCTAAGTTAGTGGAAGGTAATGAAAATGTTGATATTGATGTTAGAATAGTTGACATGAAGAAATTGAGAGATTTGATAGTACATGGATATGCGGGTGAGACTGTAGAGACTTTCAAAGGTTCATTTTACGAATGGGAATAAGATTTTCAAACATATTGTTTCAGTATTTTTCGTATTTTTGCTATAATGTTTTACTTGAGAAAACTGTGTCATTTTTTGTTGATTTTCTTAATTATCCATTTCTCTTTTCCTTTGGTTCAAATATTTTTTCATATTTTTTAAATCATTACTGAGTTTTATTCATATAAGCATATCATTTTTAAATTTTACAGAGCTTTTTTTTTCTTTTTCGATATCATTCTACTTTATTAAATTTAATTTTTTATTTTATTTTCTTTTTCTCCTTTCAATTAATCTTTCAAATTGGAATGTTTATCCTTGGACTAATATGGCGTATTTATTTGACTATCTACAATAAAAGTCGTACTCTGCATGTTGAAAATATTGTTCAGATTGTAAGCGCCAACACATGGAACAAGTGAAAAAAAAAAAAAAAAAAATGAGAAAGCAAAAAAAGAACAAGAAATAACAAAGAGTGTACAGAAATATTTAAATCTATAGATTCAAATGAAGATTAAGCTAATAGAATAGAATAATAATAATAAGTTACAAATAACCCGAACATATATTAATTGATATTGAGTTAAATACGAGAATTACGTTTTACAAAAATGTTGGGGGTTCCTGTTTCAAAAAAGAGTAATAGGACTCTTTCGGTAGCTCAATTCACAGATACGGAAAAAACAAGGATGAATACCTCACTACAAAATTTATCATTTTTGGTTAATCAAGCGAAGAAGAACTGGAAAATTTCTCCCCAAGACAATGCGAATCCATTGAGCATAGCATTAGCTTTGTTGGATAATACATCTGTAGGAATTGCTTATAAGCGTCCTAATTTCATTCAATTAAATGATAAGCTTGCTGAATCATTGCAGGTAGCAGTCAATGAGCATTATCAAGCTTTTAATAACTGTGTTGGTAGTTATGATTATATATGTAATTCTGTTGATGAATCACAAAATTCGGTAAAAGATGTAAGACAGACCTTAAAAAAAATTTCTGCGGATATATCTTCAAAGAATCAAATTTTGAATCAGTTGAATGATGATTCCAAAGTTTATGGTGATATGATAGAGATATTAAATGTGGTAGAAGATTTCAAGAAGTTACATGACCAAATAGACAATTTATTTTCGGAAAAAAAATTCCGACAAATCGAAGAAATTTTATCAAAATCTGATTCGTTAACAGAAAAATATCAACTTTGGAAAATTCCAGCTTTGAATCATGTAAAAGATTATTTAGCGAATTCCAGACAAATTCTACTTGATACTATAATTGATGAGTTGACTGCAACCATTTATTTAAAGACAAGATCTTCGTCTTTACTTTTTATGTTGTTAAATAATGATATCAATACTAATTTTGACCAAACTGATGAAAACATAACACTTGGAAGCAGTGGAAATGATCTTAAAAAAAGAAAGAATAGTAATCCTAAGAATGAGCTAACAACTAATAAAGACTTTTCAAATCTAGAATTATATATCAGCAACATTATCAGTATTGATGTATTCGAAAAATCTTCATTTATTCAAAGCAAATTAAATGAATTTTTGTCTAATTTTGATAGAAGAGCCGATGTTACAGTTGCTTCTCCTTCAAATTTTTCTGATTTTGATAATGAACCTTATTATTATATTCAAGAATTATTGGAAACCTTAGCTAAACTTAACTCTTTGCCAAAAGCATTACAGATAATATCACAAAGACATTCTGCTGAACTTCGGAAAGTAGTAACTGAGACCACTGAAGAAATCAAGATTACTCACCCAAATGTTGTGCAGACTTTACAACAGGGAAAGAAGTCTCTTAATAACACAAAAACACCAGTATCAGGAAGTTCCAACTCTGGAAATATAAATTCTGGAAATTCTACGGAACAAGTGGAACTGGATACTAACAATGAAGTAAGAAACATTGTAAATTTTGGTTTAGGAATTGGTGATTTGAATAATATTGTCTTACAAGATCTTTTTTGGCAAATTTTTACCAAAATGTTACTTGTCTTACAATCACATAGAGTTGTGTTTGAAATATCAAAAAGGTTAACTGATTTACCTGAAGAACAATTTGTTAGCACTACTTACAATTTTTATGAAATATGGAAGAGTATTTCTTCAGAAATTCGCTCATTAGTTTATCTATATATTACAGACACAGGAATTTCTTATAAAGATTCCAATTCATCGGTACCTGGTAAGGAAATAAATACTTCACAAAAAACAAAAACAAAGTTTGGTGAATCAGAATTAACACCATATCAACGAATTTCAAGACCAGATTTTGACATTAACTCTTTGTTTTTAAGTGCTAATGATAAAAAGACTAAAATCTTTTCAAATTCAAACGTTACATCGTCCTCTATGATATTTCAATTCGACGAAGAAAGTTTTAAAGAGGAAACAGGAAATTTGCATTCTCAAGAGTTAAAAAACTTTTTATCTGAAGTATTCCCTGGTTTCAAAATTAATGAAAAACTAGAAATCATGGATAATTCATCACCATATTTAACAAGTGAAGTATCTGTAACACAGGAGACATTGGTTCCGCCCAGCGTGTTTAATATGCGTGTTATTTTGGAGTCATTTCTAATTTTTGTACAATACTGTAGGGCTGTATTTCCTTCTTCCACTACTGGTTCAGCAGTACAGATCTCCTCATCAAATGAGCCTACAGATTTTTTCCAAGATTTTATGACTAAGACTTTTTTGCCGCAATTAGATAGTACTTTAGTATACTTGTACAATAACTCTGTCAATATCGATTCTTTTTCATTGCTAAATATTCCAAATTTTGATTTATCTGGCAACCTATCTATGATTATTGCTTCTAATGAGCAAGCAACAGCTAATGATATTCGAGTATTCAAATCAAGTGTTGATTTCCATAATTTATTTAGCAAAGTTTGTGAAATTTTGAATACAAGTATTAAGTTTAGAGAACACTATACGGGATTATCATATAAGCTTCTTGCAAGATTTTACGATAAGTATAATAATTTATATCTTTCAATGCTTCCAAGTAATGGTCAACATATTGTTACAACAACAAATGGAAATGTTGTATCTGAAACCTCCATGAAAAAATTGAATATTTGGCTTTCTAAATCCAGCGAGTTAATGAAAGTTTCTCTTGACATAATAAATGATGACAAAAGCGACAAAGAAAAATTGAATTTAGAGACAGATTTATTGCTAAAAGATTGTAGTTTACTTTTAAGAAATGTTGACAGATCTGAGATTCTTTTTCCAAAAAATTTTGACACATTAACGTATTTGCTTGTTACTCTTGACTGGTTATTGAAATGGTTACCTGAAATGAAAAATATTTTAAAAGAAGGAGATCCAGGTGCAGATGATAGGAATGATTTTACAAATATTGAAGCACTTAGAGATAATTGGGAATTAGTTGAGGTTAATCAAACTAGTTTAAATAATTCCAAAAAGTATCAGATTAGTTTCATCAAAGGATCTCCACTACTAATGCAATTTGAAGGGATCTCTGAGAGTTTTAATAGGTTATTATGTAATACATTATTGGCTATCAAGTTTGATATCAGATTACGTCTTATTTATTACATTGGTTCTATGATAAAAAATAATATTTGGAACCCAAATTCCAACTTAAATGGAATTTGTCCTGAAGTCAAAGAAATGATGACATATATTCAATTCTTCAATAATGAGAATTTTACAAATATGGACTCCAAATTAGGTGAAAAAATTTTTTCTGGTATTGCCAATGTTATTGATAGATTATTTATTGCATCAGCTGAGTTAATACCAGTATTGAATATGAACGGTGTAAGAAAAATGTATTTGAATATTATTACAATCCAACAATCGTTAAGAAATATTTTATTTTTGCCGGAAGATGTTGATTTCACTCACTCATTAGCATATTTTGATTTGTTCAAAAAGGGAGCTGATAAAGTTTTAGAGCTGGTAAAACAAAGGAAATCATTGTTCTCTTTACAAGATAACAAAACGATGGTAAGGTTAATTTTTTCTCAGCAACTTGAAAATAGAAAAGATCTAGCTTCTTTAGAAAAGTACAAAAATATATTACACCAATTAGATCATTCTAAATAATTCAATTAAATTCAAGAAAATTAAATCAAATTAATTCTTTTTAAATCGTGTTTTATTTTTTGTATAGATTTAGTGTTTGTAATTTGTTCATCTATAATTCATCATCACATCATTGAAGATTGTAAAATTGATTTATGATCAAGTAGGTGATACACATGATGACGCATATGTAGAAAAAAAAAAGGAAAAAAAAAAAAGTAAGAATCGAAAGATAATTAGTCCATTTATTCATCTATCATTATAAATTAAGTTATTTTAACGATTCTTTAAGAGAGAAAAAAAAAACTGAATCAAAAATGCCTGGAGAAAAAAAAGTTATAACACTTGTCACTGGAAACATCAACAAATTGAAAGAAATCATTGCAATTGTTAGCGATGGAAAATCAGATATCGAAGGAGGATCAGCTGAAGTCGGTGAATATGTTTTGGTTAACCAAGCTTTGGATCTAGAAGAGGTCCAAGGAACTGTTGAAAGTGTAACTACTGAAAAGGCTAAAGCTGCTGCAAAATTAATTAAAGGTCCGGTAATTGTTGAAGATACGGCTTTAGTTTTCAATGCGCTAAACGGTTTACCTGGTCCATACATCAAATGGTTTGTCAAACAAGCTGGACTTGAAAACCTTATAACTATGCTCTACAAATTTGACGATAAGTCTGCACAAGCTATAACCACAATTGGATATTGCGAAGGTCCAGAGTCTGAAGTCGAGTTATTCCAGGGTAGAACAGACGGTATTATTGTCGAAGCTCCAAGAGGTCCAAGAACTTTTGGATGGGACGCTATTTTTCAACCTACTGGATATGAGCAAACGTATGCTGAAATGGATAAACTGTTGAAAAATACTCTCAGTCAACGTTACAAAGCTTTTGATAAATTAAAAACAAAATTGTTTGATTAGAAGCTATTATATGTGTTTCTTGAACCATTTTTTTCACTTTTAAGTATTTGACATGTATTATTATTATATAATTTCGAGTCTACGCTCAAAAAAATGTATGTATTCTTGGGTATACGGAACATGTGCGTACTACTGAAAGCCGATTTTTGATATACATGTATGTCTCATGGAGCATTAGTACATTCCCAGTCACTTGGTTCGTAGATATTTGGTTGGTCTATTTCCTTCATTTCTTCTGGAGTTAGACTGAAATTATATACATCCAAGTTTGAAGCCAATCTAGAAACTGTCAGAGTTTTTGGTAGAGGAATATTACCATGTTGTAAATTCCATCTAACCAATACTTGAGCGGTAGTGACTTTATGATTGTTAGCAATTTTAACCAAAGTTGGATCGTTGAAGCGACCTCCATGATTAAAAGGCGCATATGATTCGACGACGATACCTTTGCTTTTACAATAATCTGAGAGCTCTTTACGCATGATCCATGGAGAGATTTCAATCTGATTAACAGAAGGCCTATATTTTAATTGATTCCAATGTAATAGCTCATCAATATGATGTGAACCATAATTGGAAACGCCAATTGATTTAACAATCCCTTCATCAACTGCTTCTTCAAGAGCTTTCCAAGTCTCTAATCGCTTTCGTGAACCTTCCAAAGGTGAATGGATCAAAATCAAGTCAATGTATGTTAATCCTGCAACCTGATGTAAACATCTAGAAATAGCCTTTTTAGCATTATGATAACCATTTTCTGAATTCCATAATTTAGTCGTATAAAATACATCCTCCCTTTTATTATTTTCGGGGTCCTCATTTAACCATTTAATAATCCCATCACCTACTTCACGTTCATTATTATATAACACAGCACTGTCAAAATGCCTGTATCCAACTTTCAATGCATTGTACACAATATCTGCTGTCTTGGTAGCAGGAAGTAAATATGTTCCCAATCCAACCGTTGGAATATTGAATCCCAGATTTAAAGTTTTGTATTTAGTAACAGACATCCCCAATCAAAATCAATATTCAGTCATGGAAATAGATTAATAATGATGATAATAAAAGCTAAACAATAATGAGAATAAAAATTAAATATTAATAATACTGATGGTAATAAAAATTAATTAACAATAATGATAATAATAATTAAATAATAATAATAATAATAATAGGCTAAACCAACAAAAGGAAAAATTTCAAATCAAAATACAAGAAATGTTAAAAGAAGATGAATTGAACAATCGATATATATATTGATCGTTTATATAAACCTTAAAATTCTTGAAATCTTAAAAATAGCAACTACCAATGTCTATCATATCATGTCATAGCTGCATATCTATTACATGTGACTTTCTGAATAGAAATTTTTTTTAAAAAAAGGTTATGATGCACCGTTGAACAAAAATTCATGATCGACAACTGATGAAAGATTTGAGTCATTTCTGGAAATATCAAAGAACACTAGTAAAATCTTTGATATTTTGAATTTTATTTCCTGGCAATTGAGAACTTAATTGAGTACAAATTAGAGATAAACAGTCTAATTTGTATTTTTATTAAACAAGAGAAATTTCTGGATTATTATTCAAACTGAGAAAGAAAAATAAGGATGGTTAAAACTGTTAAAGTTGCTATTATTGGTATGTATTGATATTCTTTGGGGAAGAAAACTTGTATATTGTATTCTCTTTTTTTTTTTCATTTATTCATTTACTAACCTACTGTCTAGGTCCTGGCCTTGTTGGGTCCGAGTTTATTAATCAGTTGGCTCATATCAAATCTAAGACAATTAAATATGACACTATTTTGATTTCTTCCTCTAAGAAAGCTTTAATTAGTGATGATTATTCACCATTAGATTTGTTCTCTTGGAATGAAGCTTTTAAAGCTACCACGTCTTCCGCTTTAAATAACAATGATTTGTTGTCTTTTTTGGCCAAATCCGCTAAGTCATTCCCAACTATTCTCGTTGACAATTCTTCTAGTGTCGATTTTTCAAACAACTATCCAAAACTCTTGGAATCAGGAGTGTCTATTGCTACGCCTAACAAAAAGGCATTTTCCGGCGATATCTCTCTTTGGAACTCTATTTTTGATGCTAGTGAAAAAAATGGAAGTTTAGTATACCACGAAGCTACAGTTGGTGCCGGCCTTCCAGTCTTGAGTACTATTAAGGATTTAATCGCAACTGGTGATGAAATTGAAGAAATCGAAGGTATTTTTTCCGGATCTTTATCTTATATCTTCAACGAATTATACTCAACTACAAAAAAATATTCTGATATTATTGAAGCTGCTAAATCTTTAGGCTACACTGAACCAGATCCAAGAGACGATCTCAATGGTCAAGATTTTGCTAGAAAGGTCCTCATTTTATCAAGATTATCAGGCTTGGATGTCAAAAGCTTAAATGAGTTAACTTATGATTCTTTAATTCCAAAAGAATTAGAATCTGTTGCAACAGCCGATGAATTCATGCAAAAACTTCCTGAATTCGACCACGTCATTGAAAAATTGAAATCAGATGCAGATTCAGAGGGTAAGGTCATAAAATACACAGCTACCATCAATGTTAAAGAAAATTTTGCTAAGGTCGGTATCTCAAAGTATGACAAGGCACATCCATTTGCAAATATGAAAGGCTCAGATAATATAGTCTCTATCAAAACTAAGAGATACACTAACCCAGTAATCATTCAAGGTGCTGGTGCTGGTGCTGCTGTTACAGCTGCTGGTGTTTTAGCTGATACTATCAAAATCGCTCAAAGATTGTAAAATTGATTATTATTTATATAAATGAGAAAAGTAGAAATGTTTTATATTTGATGATTCGTTCAAACTATTTGTTATAATCACAACGAAATATTAATATACTTTTTTTTTACTCTAGTTATTTTTTGGATACGTCCAGCTATTCTTAGCTTTTTCAAAAATATTCTTTAACATTTCTGGATTATTACATTTTTCAAAAAACGTTAGCATGATGGATTGTGAATCAAAAAATTGATCAGAAGATGGAAAGAACTCACTGGTTTGATCAACCTTATTATGTCCAGAAAAGCTTGAGCTATTGTCCAAAGTTTTGTTAGTTACGGTAGGCTTTATGAAACTGTAGTTAGAATTTGACATATGATCAATATTTAAGCTATTATTCATGCTTCTTCTGGAGGAGTTAATACTACGGTCAGCTTCTCTGCTTCTAATGCGACTAGTCTTGACAAAGCTGTGAACATCGTTAGAGTACAGGCTGTCTTGCAAATCTTCATGATCTTCAGTATTAAAGCCATCAGCAAATCTATAACTCTCTGATTCATAATTATCTCCTAAGTCAGATCTATCAATAGTTCCATTTCCATCTGTTAATGAATCTTCAATATGATCATCTGCATTACTACTATCGTCCGTCAGATCATCCAGATTATTTTCACTATCTGAAACATAGTCATCATCACTGTAACTGCTCTGATAAGATCTATTTACGGGTTTAGCAACTCGCGGTACCCTGTTTTCGTTAATTCTTATTGTATCTTGTAGAATTCTAAAATCAAAATCATCATTTCTGTTAGACAAATTTCCATTCAACTTTTTCAAGTTCATTCTAGCAATATATATATTGTTTGGAACTAAAAAAAATGTTCCATCCGCTTTTATCTCAGCTATATATGCACCGGACATATGAACATATTGAGCATATTTAACACTATTTTCAGGCTTTTTGAGAACTTCGCTTTCCGTAATACTTTTATTATCATACAGCTCGCCAGCAAAACTCATCTTTAAAAATTCTTCATTCGCTTCATCTAGACAAAAATCAGAATCAAGAAGCAAATAATGATGATAATAATACTTGAGAATTGGGTTTTCAATATTTTCGGGAAAATACAATTCTGGTAGATTCCAAGGATTAAAGCTTAATGATACCTCAACAGTGGAGTGAAATGGGTTTAACTTAGGTGTCCTATATACTTCATAGGCAGGGACTTCAACAAGTTTCAAAGAATTTGCCTCACAAGTATATATCCACTTTGTTATCAAATCATCTATTAATTTAGGAGTTGTAGTGAGCCACTGCAATTTAATGTGGAAACAATCACTGTCAAAATACAGTCTAACTTTAGAGGAAAAATTATTTTCAATGTTATCGTACGTAATTTTTAAAAATTCTAGCTTATGGGTTTTGTTCATTTGGTCAATATCTATTAAAAGTGGTATCATTCTTTGATTTTTAATATTCGGAGAATTAAAATCATAATTCTTCGTAGAGTATTCACTTCTTTTCACAAATTTTATAAATTTCTTAATGTTTTCCAAGAATTCTGTTCGATCATTTTCTAGTAAACCTTGAGATTTTTCTTTTTTGATATATCTTTTGCTATCAATAATAACCAATTTCATTTGAAATACATTAATTTTGTCCCTCTCATCAAATTCAAATTCAGCATGACTTTCATCAAAATTTCCAGCTAGATAATAATCAATTCTACTCCAGTTAATGTTCAGTCTTTGAAAAATGCTTGAATCAAATTTTACTTCCCTATATGAAGGATCATACCTGGTTCTCACAAAGGCGTCATAAGTATTTTTGTCTTTCTCAGAATTCAGAGCTGACCTATCAGTGAATGAGATTTTCTTTTTATAGATAGTCACTTTTACGTTGTCAAAAGTGTCTAAAAATAATCTATGGATTTCGTCTCCAAGACTCAAATAGATAACATAATGACCAAATGAGACAGATGGTTTCATATTTTCACTACCAGATAAATAATTATCAAAATCTTCTGGCAAATAGTTAAAAATGAACTCAAAATTGGAACTATTCTGCTCATCTGTTTCAAATTTATTAATGCTTCTATTTCTAGAAAGATCACAAATCTGGAATCCCATCATAAGTCTTGAACTCACCATTTCTTTAAGAATATCCTTTCCTGTCATAATATCTGAAAATAATCTAGTTGGCAAAATTTCATAATTATTAATAGAATATAGATACTTAAGATCTTTAATTGCCGGGAAATCAAAAGTGGTAGTTGGAACTGAAGCTGGAGTAATCAAAGATTTCCAATTTATTAAATTATCTTCTTTAAAATTATTAAAATTTATTGGTTCCTTGCTCGATTCTGGCTTAGTAAATGTGTCAGAAAAAAGTTGTGATCCATCAGAATGATAAACACTTCTAAGATTTATCTTCTTTTTAATTATCTCATCTCTCTTGTGCAGAACTGAATAGATGTTATTCCATTTACCAAAATCAATTTCTGAAAAGTCTAAATTAACTTCAGAAGGCTTACCTAGATTATTAATTAATATTCCTAAAAATCTATGCTTATCTTCACTAGCGAGAGGCAAATAATCAGGAAATAGAATCAATTCTTTCCGATCTGGTTTTTGATTATCAACATTTTCTTCATAATTTTTCGCTTTTTGTCTTTCTTTTTTAAGCTTATTACCCATTCTCACCAAATCAACACCTATTTCTGTTCTCCTCAAAGCTTTCTGAAAGCTCTCGTCATATGACTGTGCACCAGAAATAGAAAGACGCGCCTCTTCAGTACTTCCTGCTGATTTTGATAGAAGATTTTCATTGGTTTTCACAGACCGCAAAGGTGAGTTAATATCTTTGGGGAAGCTTTTTAATGGTGTATTATATTTACTTGGAAGTTGAGACTTGGTTATAGCGCTAAACTGATCATGATGAATAGAGCTTAATGATCCGATATTATCCATAATATTTGGACTTTCATTTCTATTCATACTTGCGTCATCATTTTTACTGGAACTCTTACTTATAAGATTAAACACCTTTTTTGAAAACTTGACTATTCCTGATTCTGCCTCTGAGTTGTTTGCTTGCGAAACATACGTTGTATTATCAAGATTCTCAGTAGTATTAGTAGTAGCTTTGCTTAATGCTGCGCCTAATTCATCAATCAAAAATTGACGAGTGTCTGTTCTATTTGTGTAACTTCTGAAGCTAGTATTATCAACTGACTCTGCCCTACTTCTCAAATTTCTAGCTGAGTTTTGTGTAATTCCAGAGATCATCGAGTTTACATCTTCATTTTGTATCAGCTGTCTCATAGGTTGACTTGATGTTGTCTTCTGTGATCTTAATTGTTCTTGCGTCTGCTTTAATGCAGAGTATGCAGAATACACAGCCTGATTAGTAATACCAAGAATTTCATGTTGGTCAACTTCTCTCGTAGTATCATCTAAATCAGTTACTTTACTTTGTTGCTTATCATTAATGACTTTAACTTTGGACGACTTATAAAGTATACCCTGCTGTTTTGATGCGCTTGACAGCGATTCAGGTAAATTAGACGTCTTAAATTCGATGGAAGAATAGCTTCTTTGTTGAAATTTATTCAGCTCAGATCTTCTAAAAACACTATGATCATAGAAATGCATATAATCCCCAATAGAATTAGCACTTTTAGCTTTTTTAAAATTATTAGATAAAAAAGGAATTTTCATTCCACTCATTTCATACTCCATAACACCCATCATTTGCAATTCATACATCTTGCATCTCAATTCAAACACATGGTTGTAACCAGCTTGATCATCTTTCAAGTCTAATTTCTTCTCAGATGAATTACTTGAGTTCAACAATTTTTCATATTCTGTTGATAAATTTAAACTATTAACAAATTTATTATTAATCCAGAAATAGCAATTGAACCAAACAGGAAATCTACATACTACATCCCCTTTTGAATTCTTATATCTGAATATTGGAGTTTGGTGAGCTGGAGGAGCGCCCATACATATAAGATCAACAGAAATATCAAGCATTAGTATCTTGTATGTGATCTTATTAAGAATTTCATAATCAATGTCCATAATACCAGAACCTGGTGATATTAAAATAAAATGGTTTTGAGTGTGTCTCAACGATGTTAGGTTATTGACATTATTTAACATTAATATAGTAGAAAGATTCAACGCTTGTAGCAAATTACCTTTCGAAGAAGGTAGTAATTTATTCTTAATAACATCAATATCTTCCTTAGACCTTAGAATCTCATGCCTTAGATTTATCATTATTCTCGACCATTGACTAATATTTATTTGATCTACCACAATTCTATAATAATCTTTTGAATTTTTCATTATTTCGCCTGGACCTGCTTTCTCCAATAAATCTGCTTCGTCGCTATTGATAACAGAAGTAAATAATATTATTGTCACCAAATGATGAGTTCCCATTTTGATCCAAGTTTTGAAAATAGAAGGTAATAACGAATTGATAATTCTATTATATGTCAAACTTCCTGCCACATCGAAATGATAAATATCACTTGACAATTGAATTAAAAAGGTTAATTTAGAAGATTTTGAGCGAAAAACTATCCTTGTTTTATTTCTATCTATAATTCCTGAAAAGACACTGGATTTTCCTATGTGTAATTTAGAAACGGTTAAGTCTATAGAATTAAAAACCTTGAATACCTGTTCAACATAGCATGAGCTGAACCTATTAATAATGAAATTCGATATTGTCCACATATCGCCTCGTGATAAATAAATATCCTTTATGTAAAGCTCAATTAAATCAATCAGATACTTTGAAGGGTCACGAATAGGTTTCACTACCACCTTATTGTTTTTAGTTATCTCTAAATAATCCAATAAATTACTTTTCTGTATTGATATTTGGGATTTTCCCATTGCTTTCTCTTCTTTTTCAGTGGCTCCCTTGATCTCAACCACTGCTCTTTTTTTATAAGTCTTTGACTTCTCAACGTTATTGTCAACTAACTTATAAATCAAGCTAAACACCTTCTCATCGTTGGATGGCATCATATTCTTTTTCACAATTGCTATGTCAGGAAATATCTTATCATGAACGCTTGTGGACAAAATTATCTTCTTATGAATCCTAAACGGATTTTTGTGATTATTATCGGTAGATTCATTGTTTGATTTAGAATTTTCAGTTTGCTTCCAATTCGAGTCTGACTTATCTTCAGAAGCCATAGACTGAGAAAACAAAAAAGATTTAAATTTGGTTTCCGACATATTTCCTAATTATTTCTTAATTTGAATTGGGGCCATATTCTAAAATCATTGATTATCTCCAAAAATATAGTTAAAATCGAATGTGGTATATTTCGATGTGAAAAGCTGATTTGGAATGTGTTTTTATAAAGGCATGCATAGTTTTCTAATACCATATAGATTACGAGCGTGCGTTATGACATAAATCGAATTCTTTTCTTCATGGCATTTAATCATTAGTGGAAACCATATATTTGGAAATTAAACATGATTACTAATAAGCTACGACTCCTTTTTATATTCAGTGTTTAAGCAAACGTAAATACTATTTTTATTAGGATAAATCTTGATAAAAATGTCGATTTTCAATAATTCTAAATCAAATAGAAAGAAAAGAACAGCAAGTACTATTCAAGCGCCCAAGTTTTCTGTGCCTCTGACGTATCTGGATACAAATGTACATCACAATAAATATTTATCTAAAGTAAGAAGAGAGACCTTCTCATCAGTACCAGAGAAGAATTCTTTTACAAATCATAGAAAATCTAGTATAGGACCACCTCGACTCTCCAGCTTTGGAATGTCTAGTTATCCACATTCTGGATCATCAAGAGTTTCTTTATACGAGAATATGAGGACTCTGACATTTAAGTCTAAGAATGAAACGAAAAGACAATTATCAGAAAATGAAGAAATAAAATTTAGCGGGAAATTTTCGGTCAATAGTACTGATAATAATAATGATATGGATCTTATAAGTGGTCACAAAAATAGAGTTGTAATGAGTACCCCTTTAAGTAATCAATGTAAGGATAAAAGACCATTAAGAGATAAACAATATCAAGAATCTATTAGAAATGACATTTATTCATACTTGATGACGAACGGATTTGAAAATGATACAAATCATTTGTTAACTGAGAAAACTTTGAGAAATCCTACGCAAAAAGACTTTGTAATTATTTTTAATTGGTTGTTCAAACAATTAGATCCAGGTCATTCACCAACAAAAACTGATATTATAATATTATTGAAAATTATCCAATATCCTTTTTATGAGACCATTACAAGGTCACAGTTGGTAGCAGTTGGAGGTCAAAATTGGCATGTATTTTTAGGAATGTTACATTGGATAGTTAAATGTTGTGAAACGACAAAATTAGCCAGTGAGAATCTTGATAAAGAGTCAACAATTGTAGAATATTCAGAAAATGATTTTGATGCCGGTGAAGCATTAAATTATATGTTTTTCAAATATACCAAAAATTCATATAAATTATTCATGCTTGATAATGATAATTATGAGATTGTTAAGCATGAATTACATGATGATTTTAATAAACTTCGAGACTTTATTGATATTTCTATAAAAAGCTTATACGATGAGACTCAAAAATTGGAGGAAGAATTTCAAATTTTGGCCAATGAAGAAAAAGCTATTGAAAATGGAAATCGTAGAACAAGAGCATTGGAAACCGATATCATAAAATTTACTGATTATATCAAATCTATCGAAGTAAAAAAGATTAAGTGGAATGTCAATATTGAAAAATTGAATTCAGAAATCAAAAATCTTGATGCGAAACTACGAATTATAAAAGATGAGATTAAATGTATTGATAGCACGATATCAAAAAATGGGATATCAATAGTAGATGTGAAACGAGTTATTAAAGATCAAATAAATGTAAATAAAGATTTGTCAAAATTCAACAATTTATTTGAAGAATCAATGGAAAACTTTAACAATTGTAAAATAAAAATAAATTTGAAAATAGATTTACTAAAGAAAAATATCTTTAATTTCAATAGTGATATTTCCAATATTATTGGTACTAATAGTAAAGAGATGGATATTGAATTATCGAGTATCTTGTTAAGTGAGAACCAAATAATAAATAACATTGAAAATTGGAGACCAAATATGGTTATTACAGATCAAAGTTTAAAACGTATCAAAGATAATATGAAGCAACTACAAAAAAAGGTAAGAGAGTTAAATTTTCAAGAAAAAGATGAATTAATCAAATTACAGAATGGTATCGACCTTTTAACTGAGAATATTAACGAGAAACTCGAGGTCTCTAACGAATTAGAAACAAGATTAAATTCTAATAAATTGGAAGCTGATCAGATTTTTAGTAGTATGACACTTGAATCTAGTTCGGCTATGACCGAATTTGAGAGACTTGAAATCAAAATGCAAGCCATAAAAAGAAGTATGGATTCTAGAAATACAGAGATTGATAGATTATTAAGCTTGAAAGAAATGGATGTCGAAAGAGCAGATAATGAGATGCTCATTACTCAAAAAGGATTTCATAAAGAAGTCGAACGAATAATTAACGAAGTAATCAACTTTAAAATAGATATTCAGGATACTTTGGAGCTTCTTGCAAACAATGTTCAAAAAAATCTTCGAGATGTTATGAAATAAATTATTTTTTTGTCTTTAGCAAATTCAAATTCAAATCATAATAAAAAACAAAAAAATATTGTATCTTATTCAATCACACAACTGCAAAAACTGAGCCATGTCAAAAGTTGATTTCTATTTCATCGAGATACGGTTAATATAAGAAGTACATATTACAGATTGATCAAATGTTGTTTTAGATATCAACTAACTAAGTTGGTCATTTTTGCCTGTGGGGTGCTGGCGTTTAGTTGCCATTAATTTCGTCGCATCTATCAACCCTCGGTCTTCAAATAAAAGCTCAAGGCCGCGACTTTGAGCAACAAAAAAAGGTTATGACGCCAAAAGCTTAGAAATTAACCGCCCGTACCGACAAAAAAACCAGCATCATCATAGGCATCAATTTTCTTGTGTTTCTTTGATTTAACTTTTTTTTTTTTCGTTCTATCCTCTGACACTTGCTTCTACAAATTACTCCGCATTTTAATCTATATCTTAAAATGACATGTGCTATGTTGGTGTTTGATTGAACGTAATAAATTTTATGTTAGGAAGTAATTATTAAAGAACGAATATATCTAAGCAGAACAGTAAATTATATAAAGCTTTCTCGATTCGATAATATTAAATTAAACTTCATTCCTCCTCTTTTTTTATTTTTTTTTTTGCTTTAAATAAAATTGTTATCCATTTAACTGTATCTAGATAATACATTCTATTGCAAGTTAATTACTTAGTGAATAGTATCAGATAGACTGGCTTTTTATTTGCAAATAATTAAACTAATATAAAAAGCTCTTATTTATTTATTTATTTTTTTATTTTGAAAAAACAACGAGGAATTTATAGATTATACATTATGGTTAAAAGCGAGAATTTATTTATATTATATAGGAAGAATAGAAGTAGTATACTTAAAGTGGTATATGCATACTTGCTTTTTTCTATGATAGGATCGGCTGTGAATTTAAACGTTAAAAAAAGATTACTATGGTTGCTTAAACTTGATAAACGAATTCTGAAAAAAGATGAAAGATCAGTGCAAGTGGCAACTGCCAACCTTGACGGAGAAAAGCTGGATTACAGTATTAAGTCTTTGAAACAGTTTTTATGGAATATCGGAGATGTAAAAATGGCAAATATATTAGGAATGCAAATCTTGATTTTGATAGCCAAAATTTATATTAGCTTAAAAATTATTAAAATAGATTCCAAGCTAGTTTCCTCTCTTGTTTCTCAAAAATATAAAAGATTTGCTAGGCTCATCCTTGGTTGGTTATTAATTGGTATTCCTCAGAGTTACTTATCATCATTTTCAAATTATTTGACAAATACATTATCTAAGATTCTTTCTACAAATATTTCTAAATATTTGATGAAAGATTATTTAAAAACAATTGATAAAACAAAATCTACAAAAGACAATTTGAATGCATTTTACAAAATTAATCATTTATCCAATGAAATTAATGATCCGCATCAAAGATTAGCGGTTGATATCTTTGAATTTTCTAGAAATTTGTCATCCATTCCAACATTGGTTTTTAACCCTTTCTTGAACTTGACAGTTTATTCTGCAAAATTGGTAAATTATAAAGATGGTAGTATGACGGAACTTGTATTACTTTTTGGAATGTTGATCAATATTTCTACAATATTCATTAAGTTGGCATCTCCAAGATTTTCTAAAATTTCGAACACCTATTCTCATATGGAATCTCAATTTAGACTAGTACATTCAAATATAATACAACATTTTGAACAAATTGCATTTCTTAGAGGTTGGAATAGAGAATTGTACGATGCTGATAAAACTTATTTTATATTGGAGAGATTTTTACGTGGTTCATACAGAAAGTTAGCCTTCTATAATTTTATTAAAACTTTCATTATGAAATACACTTGGGGCGCATTGGGATTATCCTTATGTGCATTTCCAATATTTAATAACTCTGATTCTGATGCAAAAGATGAAATTACTCAAGATTTTATCTCCAATAGAAGTTTATTAATGAATGCTTCAAATGCGATGGGAGATTTATTATCTTCAAAGAAAAATATTGATCAAATTGTGGGGACATCAAAAAGAATAATAGATATGAAAAATGTACTTGTGAAATTATCTAATGACAATTTATCTAATAAGTACGATTCTGAAGTTATACATGATAATAACTTGATAAAATTCGAAAATGTTCCTCTTTATACTCCTGGAAATAAATTATTGTGTGAGCCATTAAATTTCTCTATTTCTCAAGGTGATAATTTATTGATTATTGGTCCTAACGGTTCTGGTAAATCTTCTTTATTTCGCCTATTAAGTGGTCTTTGGCCAGTTGTCAGTGGTAAATTAACAATCCCCGAATATAACTCCATTTTTTATTTACCCCAAAGACCATACTTATTAAAAGGAAAAACTAGTTTGATTGAACAGATTGTTTATCCACGAGCTATTGAAGATTTTGATCAAGAGTATTATAATGATAGCTTAGAGTCTAAAAGGGTTTATAAAAGAATTATACATATAATGAGAATTTTGCAATTAGAAAACTTATTAAAAGAAAACTCTGATCCTGATGATGATATATTGACATTTGGTAAACATGAAAATAAAATGTTTTATTATGAAACATCGTCATCTGAAGAAGAAAGCGACGAAGAAGACGAGAATTTACCAAGTCTTTATTCATTAGTTAATGTTTTATATTTAAAGAAAAATTGGGCAGAGAATCTTTCCATTGGATCGCAACAAAAATTGGCGATGGCAAGACTTTATTTCCATCGTCCTAAGTTTGCTGTTTTGGATGAGTGTACTTCTCAAGTAACACCAGAAATGGAGGAAAAGATGTATACTTACGCAACAAAAGACCTTGAAATCACTGTCCTTTCTGTAGCACACAGAAAACCAATTTGGAAATTTCATAAATATTTATTACAGTTTGATGGAAATTCTGGCTATTTATTCAAGAAATTCAACTACAAAAAGAGGTTGCAATTGATTGAAGAAAAGCAGGAAATAGAAAGAACTCTTAATGGAATTCCTGCATTACAAGCAAGATTGGAAGAATTATATCTTGTTAAGGCAAATCAAACTAACTCTAATCTAATAACAACCTAATCTAAAGTATATACCTATATATAAATCATTTTTTGTATTATATATTCAAGCATGCTAGATAGATAAATAACTTATTCAAGATAGAAATGTAATAAGCTTTTTTCCCTTATATTTTATACAAATTGTAATATATAATTTTTTTCATGCAGAAAATTCTCACTCAATATTTTGAAAAAGATCGCTCAATCACTACATGGCAAACTCATGCTGTGGAAATATAACTAAGTTATACGTATACCGATCATACAACCTTAGTAAAATATAAATAATAACCATAACAGTAAATTAATTATAAATATGAGTAAAATCGAACTTTTGGTATCGCCACTTCAGTATTATCAGAGCAAGCATTGCGGATATTGTAATTTGCAAGAGAAGCCAGATTCACCAGAATTATTAAAATCATGTCTTATTTGTACCCATATCTATCATACATCTGCACAAGTTTATGAGGCATTAATGAATAGAGGATATAGACGTTCGGGGGCTTTTCTTTATGGATATGATTATTTAAGAAACTGTTGTCAATTATTTACCATAAGAACAAATTTTGACCCTGATAATGCAAGATCAACATTCAAAATAAATAAAGAAATGAAAAGAAGAATTAACAAGTTTGCTAATGCAATTGGGTCAAATTTACAGAATCCAAAGAATAAATTTGATTTTTTGAATTCGATTCTTAATCTCCAGAGGAATGGAAATGGGAATTTTACAACGAAGTTTGAGCCAGCTGAATTTTCCAAAGAGAAATTTGAATTATATAAACTTTATCAGATGAGAATTCATAACGATGAAGAATCTGAAATTACTCAAAATTCTTTCAAAAAATTCTTGTGTACAAATATTTATAATGATCAATATGATCGAAGTATATTATCTTCCTTAGATAATTGGTACAGTTATGATAAAAAAGAGATAACCGAAATTGCAAGCAGTTTTCTTGGTGCTTTCCATGAATGTTACTATTTAGATAATAAACTAGTAGCTATATCCGTAATTGATATTTTGCCTCATTGCATATCATCGGTTTACTTTATTTGGCATCCTGACTATGCACACTTAGGTCTTGGAACCGTTTCAGCACTTAGAGATATAGCCATCACTTATTATATAGGAAAGAACCATTATTATTTAGGCTATATCTCTATGGATTGTCCTAAAATGGCTTATAAACAAAAATTTGGTGGTGAGTTATTAGATCTCACAAATAATAAGTTTATTAGTCTTGAACTTGTACAGAACAGTGGTTGTATAAAGTATGATGGGCCAGTAGTCTTAAAGGAATTCAACAAACAATTGACTAGCTGTCAAATTGAATCATTATTACATCAGTATGCAGATTATCCAGATAGAGTTTATAATGTGCAAAAAGATATTCAATATACACCTACTTGGCAAGTACAACAAGCCAATAAGTTAGTGAATATAGCAAGAGATATTTATGCTACTAATAAATCAAAAGAAGGCAAAAGTATATATTATCCCTTACCAACTTTTTTTGTGAAGCTTGATGAAACTAATTTTAATAGCTCGGAGGTTGATGGCTTTCCAGATATCATAATTGGTTCGATTTCTAAAAGACAACTATATGAGGAAATTATAGATCCAGTCTTCGACATCTGTAATGATATTAAATTGCTTGAATTCGAATCACTTAGGTTACATGCTATCTCTTACAATAAATATGATGATGAATATAGCACTGCGGAGGCTGCGGCGAGATTTTTTGGTCCAGCAATTAGTAAACATACATGGATTTTTTTAAATTGAATCAAAAATACTTCTTTTATAACTTATAGCATTTTTAAGAGCGGTTCATATATTTTAATATTTATAATTACTGATAATAGTTATCAATATATATTTATTTACTAGATCAAGCTGAGTCGGCAATTTCTTTAGCCTTAGCTTTAACATAATCACAAGCCTTATTATCACCCATATTTTCTTCGAAAGCTAACCATTTAGAAAAAAAGAATTTCTTCTGCTTGTTAGAAAGTCTCTTCACAACTAATCTTTCAAACAAATCCTCAACCTTTTGCTTTTCTTTCTTCTTGATCTCTTGGTCGATATAAACATTCCATAAATCAAATCTCTTTGGCTTATCTGCAATTAAACCTTCGAATAAAGATCTGGCTTGTTCTGGATCACCAATATTGAATTCTAACTGAGCAAACTTCTTTACAATTTCAATATGATCTTTTAATGGTAATGATTTGAGTGCTTTAGCTAAAAGCTCATGAGCTTCTTCAAACTTCTTATTTTCCATGTAGAATTTGCCAAAACTGAACCAAACTGAAATTTGGTCACCAAATTTCTTAATCATAGCTTTGAATAAAGTTTCTGCATCGCCAAATTTTTCTGACAAGATATAAATACCTACAAGTTTTTGATGCATAGTTAAAGAATCCATATACTGAATGGACTTCTTGAAGACGGCTTGCAAACTTTCTTCAGAACCAAAAGAATTTTCCAAGTTCAACATGGCAATCCAAATATTTAATTTCTCTTGTTCATCACGATAGTTTATTGTCTTTAACGCACGTTCACCAATTTCTCTAGCCTTTTGGATTTCGCTTAATTGGATTTGGAAAGACATATAGTTCATCCATAAAACAGATGAGTTTGGTTCACCGATTAATAATCTTTCAAAATCTGCAGCAGATTGTGGAGCACGATTATTCAACTCAAAAGTTTTATCTTCTACAATTTGGTTTCTAGATTTTTTATTCTTCTTTCTTCCAGCCATTTCAATTTCATAGTCATCATTTTCTTCGTACTGGTCATCAGCTTGATCAAGAATACTAGCAGTCCAGTCAAAACCATTAGTACTTAATCCAGATGCACTTAATTGAGGTTCTTCCAAGGAGAGACCAGTTATTTCAGTATCTTCAGGGTAATTTTCATCTTCATCGTCTTTATTATCGTCATCATTGTAGGCTTCTTCCAATAATTCTTTATCACTATCTTCATCATCGCTATCTTCTTCATAATTCACTTCCTTCATTTCAGCATCTTCCTCTTCGTCATTCTCAACAAAGAAAGATGCTTTCATACCCAAAGAAAGTTGTTTCTTTTTAGAATCAATCGACAAAATTTTGACTTTCACTCTGTCTCCTTCGCCAAAAAGTGCACTAAGATTTTCAACTACACCATCATCAGAAATTTGACTTCTATGAGACAAGCCAGAGATGTTATTTGTACCATCAAGTTTAACGAACACACCAAAATCTGTGACAGATTTAACAGAACCTTCAAATATGTCTCCAACTTCTAAATCATCAAAACTTTTAGACAAGTTCAATTTACCTGTCATTAAAGATTCTTTCATAGTCAATAAAATACGGCCCTCTCCTTTGAGAGAAATAATTCTACCTTTTATAAGTTGATTGATTTTAAACTTAGATTTCCAGTTCTTGACAAAATCATCAAATAAATCGGAAACTCTAACAAGAGCATAAATTTCACTGCTTAAAGATACATATATACCCTTGTCGTTTATATTCTTAATAAAACCCCTTATAACATCACCAACACTTAAGTCATCAATAGAATTAACAGCTTTGTCAATAACCTTATCAGAAAGATTATTACGTAAAGAAACAGAATATCTTTTAAATTGGGAATCATAAGATAATATATTAGCGTTAACAATATTTCCAACTTGGTAAACTTCATGCAAAGGTTTATCATAATTCACTAAAGCATCAGCAATATGACAATATCCAATTTTCTTCTGGACTAATTTTAAGATTAAATAATTATCGCGAATAGTAATTATTTTACCAGGAACAGTTTCGCCAATTTCTACTTTATACTTACTATCATCTTCAGTAATTTGATATTTGGATTTTCTTTCCTTAGAAACATCCATCGAAAGCAAAAATCTTTCATTTTCATCATCTTTTCTAATTACATGACAAGAAACAGATTGATTTTTTTTGAAGAGTTGGTCTAATTCAATATTTCTACTTTTAGAAGCATACTTCTTCAAAAGTAAGCCAACAAGCTTTCCACCAAAGCCAACAAAAAGTCCTTTTTCAGTAACAGATCTAATATAACCATGAATATCTGTCAGTGAGTTCAAAGAGCTAATATCTTTAAATGAAATTGGTAATTTTTCATTTCTAGCATCATCTATTAACGATTGTTTAGCCGTAACAATCGCAAGTTGAGCTTTCTTATCTTTGTCTAATACTAACACTTCCAACTCATCCCCTTTCTTTAAAGCTTTGAATGCCTGTCTATTTTGCTCGTAATTCTTATCGGAAAGATGATTGGAATCTAAGATGGCACGAACTCCATCAGATTCAAGAATAACATTTTCAGATGTCTTCTCAATGATATTGGCTTTCAAAATAGATCTACCAGACTTCAATGTTTCCAAAGAATGTTTGGAAACTTCATCTTTAGATTTTGATGCAGAATTTGATTTGCAGCTGACACTCATTTTCTTAGTGGCAGGATCAATCATAAGAACCTTAACAGCAATCGATTGACCAAGTTTCAAAAAATCTTGAGGATGTCTAACAAAAGCTTCACTAATCTCACTTTTAGGTAAGAAACCCTTGACACCACCAAAAAAAGAGATGATAGCACCATTAACAAGAAGAGCTTCAACAGTACCTGCAGACTTGTCTCCAACTTTAATATCATCATAGGAAGACAATATAATGCTTTTTTCAGATTTGTCATCAAGGTCATTACTATCATTCAAATTAACTAATGATTTCTTTAAAGTTGCAATTATCTTATTATTATGGTTGACAGACAAAACTCTTCCTTTCACTTTGGAGCCAATCTTATATTTTCTCTCCGGATAAACTAACTTAATATCACTTATATGTTTTACAGGAACATATACAGAAAAGGAATCATCAAAGGCTTTAAGAACCATTCCTTCTGATCCAGACACTTTTTCGACAACACCAATGAAAAATTCTCCAACTGGAATATCTTGAGCTCTAAGGTACTTTTGAGCAAGGATCTGTGGCTCCATACTAAGAATGTATTGATTGTCAAAATTTGAATAGCCTATAATTTTAGCTTTGTGTGTAGATCCTGAATAATACTTAGAATTCATAAGGCTTGGTTTAACAGCCTTTGTGTCGGTAATTTTGGAAATATGAACTCTACCAAGAATAGAAATTCCGTCGATCTCAACATATAAATAGACACCATCAAATGCCTTAATAGTGACTTTTTCTAAAAGAAATCCAATTGGAAAAGCTTCTAAAGGTCTAAAAGATTCCAAATATGGTGTTTTCTTCAAAGAGAGAACGTGTGGCAACAAGGTAAGTAAAATTTCTTTCTCACCCTCTACAAGAATGGTAGCTTCAACCTTTGCTTTAAACTTTTCACCAACCTTATACTTAGATTTCAAACCTTCTACTGTGTAAATAGTAGAATTAGGTAAAGTTAAGCAACCTTTGATAGTACCAAAGACCTTAGCGGCAACACCTTTATCCGATACTTTAATTACCACTGATTCAACAATGTTTCCAGGTATCACAGCATCAATAGAAGAGATTGTATCAACTGAATGGTGCATTTTCTTTTTACTTAAACCAGAAAAATCTAAAGAAAGAGTGACAACTCTTTTTGAGTTTGTCATTTTTTTATTGATTATAAACAAGAATACAGATCCTTGCTTGATTGAATCCAAAGAATATCCCGAGTTAGTAAGTTCTTTCTTTGATATGAAACCTGACATGTCTTCATCTTTACCGATATTTAAGACAAGGCCATGATCTTCCACAGATTTAACTGACGCTTGAACAGTTTGGCCAACAACAAAATCTAAATCCAGTTGTAAAGTTTTATTGACCACAGAAGGCACAATGGAAAGCTCTACGACCTTATTAAGTTGTTTCTTAGTCATTTTTGAGTTTCGCTGAGTAGGTTCAACCACAACACCTCTAAGCCATTGACCAACTGTAACATAATCTTTTGGATCTGGCAAAAAATTCTTGTCATTGGTCTCTTCTTCTTCGTCTTCATCTTCTTCGTCTTCATTATCTTCTTCTTCAATGCTATCTTCATATACCTTAATCTTTTCAGAAACTTCGTCAGAAATATTACTTATATGAACAAAACCAACGATATTGTCAGGCAAAGCCAAAGAAATGAAATATTTAGTGATTTCTAAAACCTGTCCAAGCACTAAAGTTCCAGGAACCAAATTCTTTGAATTAAGATGTTCGATATATATTTTTTCCTCATCATCTTCTTCAATTTCAGAATTGCTTGGTTTTTTACTGTTTAACTTCTTTTTTTTATTCTTTGCGACTTCCTTAGATTCATCTTCTTCAGCAGTTTTCTTGGTATTGACTGCTTCAAATAAGACATCTCTTGCAGCTTCATTGGCAACTTCCTTTAATTCTAGAGGTGTAAGTGAAGAAGCTCCACCTCTTGGAAATGCTACTTCCGAGGATTGAAGTAATGAGGAAGTTGTTGGAGCAACCTCTGAAAATTTTCTCTTTTGATTAGTCATTCGCCAAGGTTGTTATATTATCTGTCTAGAATCTACACAAAAAAATAGCTATTTAAGAGAAATAAAATAAAGTACTTTTCCAAAGCAACAAATCCTGATTTAAAGTGGCAGTGATTTGATACGGAAATATAATTATATTTAATACTTTATTAGCAATAACAATAAACTAATTCATTGATGGATATTGATATATTGAAAATTCGAGTAGAGAATTAAAAAAAAAAATTTTATCTAGGGCATCTCAAAAAAAAAAAAAAAAAAAAAAAGATAAACCTCATCTCATACTAAATTGTATCTATCCACATCGCTCATATACAAACGATTTAAAATAAATGACATCGTTGAATACATATATACAGGTTTAATTCTACAGATATTAATGTAGTCTAAGTGATGTCCTTTTATAAAAAAACAAATTAATAATTTTGCCAGAATTTACTTCTCTTCGCATCATTTAAAGATATAGATTTGATAGAAGTTTTGAGATTTTCTGGGTTGATATCGATGAAATATAATTCATTCAAACACAAAATGTCTTCGCAATATTTCAAGACTTTATCATAATTCAATCCTATCTGCGAAACGGCATGACTATCATCGCTCAAGCAAAACCGAGAATTTCCATATTTCTTTATCGCTTTAGATATATCATTACTAGGATATGGTGTTGACCAACCTTTTCTTATACTTGCACTATTCAACTCAAATAATCCGCCATAATCTTTGACAAATTCAATATTTCTTATGATTTTCAGCCAAATCTCAGGCCAGTCCGTTTGGATATTTACTTGTGTCTTGACAAGCTTGTGCGTTTTTGTATCTGTTATGTAAACTGGACATTTTAATCGAATCAAATCAAAATGACCCACTACGTCAGGTTTGATCTTTTGCAACATCAAATACTGTAGATCAAAATATTCAGAAAATAGTTCATAAGGACCTCCGCATAGTTCCATTACCTTGGTCCATAACATCTCGTCAAAATCAATAGGGATTCCCCTAACATGATGCACCGATCCAACACAAATATCTAATGATTTCTTAATGTCAACAGCAGCATCAAGATGTTGTTCATCTACACCTTCAACTTCAAATCCCACCAAAAATTTAGTTTCGATTCTCTTATTTTTAAAATTTTTATCCTGGATTTCCCTGGCATGTTTGACATACTTGCCAAAAATTTCATGCAAGTCTTGACAGGTGTAATTTTTTTCTAACTCTTCTGGATATAGATATTTACTTAATGATCTCGGTTGATGTTCTGTAAAACAAAAAATAGAGAAATTCTTTGATATAACAGTTTCTGCAACTTCTTCAAGTGTATTGGTAGCATGTGACACATATTCGCCACTATGAGAATGATGAGAATGCATTTCCAATTAATTAGACAAGTTGGCTGCTGTTTTTGTTTTCTTTATTTTTTTTTTTTGCTTCTGTAAAGTCCCTAATGATAATATAAGCAAATACAAGCAAAAGTTGCTGTTTTGTAATTTCTAACCTGTCCTTAGATAAATAGAATCCTCACCAACAAGCCAATGCAATTATTTTTTTCAAATAGCCAAAAAATATTATCAGTGTGCAATTTATAATTTATACATTGAGTCAAGTCAATAGTAGTAGGTGCAGTCAATGTAGCTTTTGACTAATCTGTTATGATGACCGTGTGAATTGGTGATTTAGACCAAAAAATATGATCCTTTTATGTACGGACGCTTGTATGTTAAGGTTACATTATAATAAATGACTTTTGATTTCTATGTTTATTTACTCTTATTAAATGCAAAACCACATAGATAATCAACCTTTATCAAAGTATTACTTGGTGATTATTATAATCGAATTACAGTCAAACCCTTTTTCTTTAACTAATCTATTTATTAAAAAAAAAAAAATATTTCACAGAGAAACAACATTCAAATTATACGTTGATCTTATGATATATCATAATGACTATTCATCTTAATTTCTTTTTGTTTTTAGGTTTAGGAAGCAGCTCCTACAACTCGGTAATTTTTCTCTAACTAGCTTCTTGAATGAATTATCACTTGTAAATAATTGCAGTGTTGTATAACTGTTTCTCCGAATTAAGTCTTTGGATCATCTATATGAAAAAGGTTATATAGTGTAGAGATAGCACGCGCAGACTGAAAAATAGAAAGAAGAGCTTAACGAAAGAAAAAAAAAAAAAAAAAATTTTTTCAATTGCACACCTCCTAATATCAATGAGATGACATAGATGTATTTACATATAATTAACCAGTTTTGTAGATTTTTCGCAGCTTAACATTCATTGAAGCTCGAGTGGATTTAGTGTTGGCTTTGGACAATATTTTTGTCAAAAGAAAATTATATTAAGGAGCTTTTGGTATATAAGTACAATAAGATCACTATTATTATTATTATTATAAATAATAGTAGCATTATAGAATATCAGCAGCTATATATACAGTACAAACATTGTTCAAAATATAATCAAAAAAAAAAAAAAAAAAAAAAAAAAAAACTAATATTTAGAGAGAGAAAAAAGAAAGAAAAGAAATAAAATGTCAGTTGGGGCCTTAAAGCGAGAAATATATAATGATAATTTTGATCAGCTAGCGACTATCAAGAAAATCAAGACTGCAGACAAGCTTCCAATTGCATCCTCATTTGAGAACAAGACTGATCCGGAAACAAAGTTATCACAATGTTTCCATACTATTACATCTAAATTATACGTTTCTATATCTCCAATCTTCCTTAATGATCCAGTCTCAGGTATCAAGCAGCAACACTTGGACCCGCTCTTAATGTCCTACTATCCTGAAGCCAAAGGAGTGATACTATCCTATTCTAATATCAAGTTTCTCAGATCTGACTTAAGTAAGGATACCAGTACATCTGTGACAACAAATTTATTAGGTAACATCAAATTTGATACACCATTTGCTTTCTTGTGGGTTAGTGTGGATTTTTTAATTTGGAGACCTTTAGTAGGCAACATGATTAAGGGACATGTTTACATGCAATCTCCATCTCACATAGGTCTCTTAATTCATGATACCTTCAATGCCAACATCAAAAAATTCAATATTCCGGATACATGGGAATTTGTACCTAATGAGGAAGATGTGGGTTATACCAACGAGGAGGAAGATGACAATGCAACCATTTCTAACAACGTGTCTGCAACTGATTCTGCCGAATCTACTTCAGAAAAGACTGCAAATGAAACAAATGTTAAGTCATTGGGTTATTGGGTAGATGAAAATGGCGTCCATATTGATGGTGAATTAACATTCAATATAAAGTCTATTCACACTTCCGGCCGTTTTGTTAATATTGAAGGTAGTTTACTTGATTCGAGTTCAAGTCATATCGATGATGGAAATTTTGGTTCTACCAAGAAGTCTCAAAAGAAAATATTTAACGATGATGAAGAAATTGATAATGAATATGCCACTATTATTCCAGAATCTGCTAAAGAAGAACTTGGAGACAATCTAC
Source organism: Saccharomycopsis javanensis (assembly GCA_031125485.1). NCBI lineage: Eukaryota > Fungi > Ascomycota > Saccharomycetes > Ascoideales > Saccharomycopsidaceae > Saccharomycopsis > Saccharomycopsis javanensis. The sequence continues at coordinate 203,859 of JASTUL010000002.1, forward strand.
CAACCAATGATGATAATGCTACTAATAGTGGAAAACAAGTTATAGCTGAAGCCGATTCAAGTGAAAATGATGATGACAGTGATTAAGCTCCAAGCATCAATGATTGGGCGCTATATAAAAATAAATTACTATCTAATAAATGATTACAATATAAATCAAAACAAAAAGAAAAAAAAAGGAGAGGAACTGGCTTCTTCAGGATCGCTGCATCTATAGCAAGTTTTGCCTATCTCGTACCAAGAAAGCGTTTTTTTACCATAAATAATAATATGTATGAGCTAAAAAGTAATTTAAACCACAAATATGGTTAATAAACAGTTCAAAGACATACCTTAATCTACAACGGAAGCAGAAACTTATATAGTACGTGTGTATATTTGGATTATAATATATCTAGTCTTTTTTTATCTAATAAACTACTTATCTAATAATGAAACTGATAGCCTTCGAAAAACTTAAAGCAGAAAAAAGAAGGTATCATTCAAATAAACAAGAAACATCTAATTGCTGGCCAATTAACTTTTCATATATACTAATAATATTTCTTATAGGTAGCGAAATAAGGAGAAAAAAATGATTAAAATAAATAGAAAGCAGTCAGCACGCAAATATGGTTCTACAAAAGGATATCAAATTATTGGGATATTGGAATAATGCATAGTTCAAATAGAAATATGACCAAAATTCACTCATGATATAAAAAAAACTAGTCAACGGAATTATTTGCCTATAAAGCATTTAATTGATCAGTGATCTCATCTAATTCCTCTTTAGCCTTAACATATTTGGCATTCAAATCCTCATGTTTACCCTCTAATTCTTCCTTTTCTCTTTCAAGACTAGTAACCTTCTTTTCCAAAGTTTCCGCCTTGACATCAATAGTGGAAAATTTTTCTTTAGCGGTCTTGTACTCCTCTTCAATTTTCTCTAAATCTGCTTCTAAAGTTTCATTTTTAGTTGCTAAGGACTTAATTAAGTTATCCTTTTCCAATAATTGTTGTTCTAATTCTTTGTTTTTCTCAAGTACATCATCATGCTTTGATTGCCATTCTTCTGACAAATTCTTCAAGTTACTAATCTTTTCCTTTAATTTATCCATCTTGGTTGAATTAATAATAGATTCTTTGGTTTTTTACTTAGATTAAAATTAATGAAAAAATACTGATATTGACTATTATATATTAATTCATAAGAAATAAGCTGAAAATACTTTGGATCATAAAATTCACTTATGGTGTTTTTTTTTTTTTATAGTATTTATTATATGCTAAACTTCAAAAATTTTTGAACACCTCATTTGAAACACAAAAAACATCCTACCATGCATTTATATTTGACTTTATAAAAAGCTTAAAGCTAAATTTCTCTGCCGACAATTATAACCAAAAAAAAAGTAATTCAACATGAATATCCTATTTCGGTAAAGAATAATTTCTACAAAAATAGTGCTCAATAATATCGGTAAACTAGATCTTTTATATAATAAGGCAGAGAAAGAAAGAAAAGACAGAAAAAAAAATTAAAAATACAAAATACAAACAAAACCAGCAAGCCACCTATTAATACGTACATGGATCTTCTGAGAAACTCACAACCGAACCATTTCTATTTCTAAACAACAGTTGTGATTTCAGATTCCCCATGCTGCTTCCATCCAAACTATCTCTTTGCAGTTTAGATTTCAGTCGAAAAACAAGAGAGACACTCCTTTTCTTGGCCGTAGGTATATTATGATTATCATCATGCAAAAGACCCAGATTTTTTGTTAAAGATTCATCTACTGAAGATTTCTTGGATTTTCGCCTACCTAGTACATCACTAAAAAATTTCTTCTTCAGTTTACTTTTTTTTTTTTCATCATTGCTATTAGTAGTAGTAGTAGCGTTTATTAATGGAAATTTATTGTACTCTGCAGTAGTACTTGGTTGATAAGATAAATAATCAATAGTATCGTGATCAGAAATGGAAGCATTATTCGCAGAATTGAATCCATGGGATCTATTAATATTAGGAGTAAACGAATGGACAAATTCAACACCAATAGAGCTATATGATCTTTGCGGATCATGGCGACCCAGTTTCGATTGATTATTTTCTCCTTGGTTAATCGATGCTTCATCACTAACATTTTTTGTTTGACTAGTAAACGTATTCTCTTTATTTCTTGAATCTATATCAAGACCTGCAGACTCAGCATTATCATTCCAAGAATCTCTGGTTGAAACAGAATCAAAATCATCTGTATCATCAGCAATGATATTGTGATCGTTATTCAACGTATCATGCTTTTTGAGACCTTCATCACTATCTACATCCGTAACCTCAAAAGATGGTATATCAGGCTTGCCAACAGCATTAATCTTCTCAGCAATCGGTTGATCATATAATGCGTCTTTGTCACCTGTTAATTGTAAATACGCATCCACGTTAATTTTCTTTGATGCATATTCAGGTTCACTACTTATATTTTGTGTGATCGGTTCTCCAATCGAAGACAGTTGATCTGCTATTTTTTTCTTCGTAGCGTTACCATTTGTAGCGGCAGAAGAGTCTACACCACTATAAGTTCCAACCACTTCAAAGTCATCATTGTTAAAATTATTGCTACTAATATGATTATCAGCAGCACTATCACTATTCTTACTGTTCCTGCTATCGTTGTTATTACTTTGGTTTCCATCCGTAGATTTTCTCAAGCTCTTGAAAACACCTTCGATACTTCTTCGAGATGCTCTTTCAAAACTACTTCTAGGATCAAACTGTTTCCCTACTTGATTAAAATCTAATGTCAGAAAACTATCTTCACCAGATACAAAAGCATCTAAACTATTTCTAATACTTTTATTTTTCTTGAAAAATGGAAATCCGTGCCTTTTGTCCGGAGATTTTGAAGTAGAAGTAAAACTGTCATCACGGTTTCCCTTATGGATATTATCAGGCTCAGTGCTTTTCGTCACTTTATTGCTTATTACTGTGTCATTAGAAGATGAAACTCCTTCGTCGAATGATTTGCTTTTATTGCTTTCATTCAAAATTGCACCGAACGGATCACTCATCATCATTATTCTTTCGTGCGCTTTACCAGCAACATCGCTATCAACAGAAAAATTTCTCGTATTATTATGTTCAGTACTATCTAAACTTATAGGTGATACCATTGCTTTTTCAAGTTCATCAGGACGTTCATCCAATAATGTATTCATCTTCAAGTTCAGTGACATAGAAATTGCGTTATTCTGATTTCCATAGACTTGGTTAATTGACAATCTTCCTGAAGAACTTTTCTTTTTAGGTTGCTGATCAGATCCACTGGGAAGGTCATTTAGAGATTTAAGGAATAACTCACTACTGACGATGCTATTATTCTCCCGTTTTTCATCTATTGTGCTAACCCTACTAATATTACCGTTGGTATAGGATGATGAATATAAATTATTATTGCTATTACTCTGATTAGTTGTTCCTGCCACCGAATTTGCAAAACTTTCATCTAATTGATCGACAGACATCGAATTTCTTTTAGTTGAGATTGTATTTCCATTTGTAAATCTTGATAAGCCATGACGGCTTCCACCTTTAAGAAACTCTTTTAAGGAATTTCTTCTTTTGGAAACAGATGAAGGAGTCACTTGCAAACTGCCAGATTGGTCCAACTTGGGTCTTCCTAATCTATTATCTGATGAAAGACTTGGCGTAGTTGAGCTATCGTAGTTCAGCACATTATCAATGCTTTGTGCAGGATATGTTTTGACGGTATAACTAGGAAGCAACTTTTTGGCAACCAATTCTTCTTGACTGTCAGTTGTTTTGTCAATGTCAGAAGCATAAACATTAGATCCGATTGTTTGCTTATTGTTGTCAGATTTTGCATTTTCTTGTGCTGAAGCATATGTAGGTTTTAATATTGTAGATGAAATGTGGGTATCTTCTGAAGCAAAGGCTACTCGTTTTCTCAGTGAGTCACCATTATTATTTTTCTGATCGATTTTGTTTTCTGAGTATTCTTTCTCCGATGGATTAGCAATTGAATTTGAGCCAGTGCCAGTTATGAGGGATTCATTATTACTTTTAGAACTAAATGGCTTATCCTGGCTTATATTTTCCATATCATTATTATTCGATGAAAACAATCTATCGGATCGTTCATCTTTCATTCCAACTCTAAAGGTTTTGTAAAAAAAGATCAACATGTAATTACTGAGGAAATTATAGATAAATAAAATTAAGGAAAGAGAAATGTTGAATAACAGAGGAGAATTAGCATATTCTTTATACTGAAGAATGAACCTCTCGACATATAAATTTCTATTTGGAGATGGAATGATCATGTTATGAAGTATAAACGACTCCTTGAATTTGGAAAAATGCTCAGGGGCTTTATTTTCATTGTCTTCATACTTTGATAAATGATCTTGTCTCTGTTTAATATACTCTCTTTCCATTTTGGTTAAAATAGTTGGAGATGAGTCGACCGCATTACAAATAGCATTCATTATTTTCTTTTGATATCTTTTCTTCAAAACTCTTAAATCTGAACTAATACTATTTAACAGGCTATAATAATTCCGGAAAATCAAATAAACAACCGGAATTTTATCTTTAATGAATGCTTGATAAAAATACAATTTTTCCTTATCGAATCCGAAAATTGTCCTTAGTAAACAAAGAATGGATTTATGAATTACCTGCAATAACTTATCAAGGAATTTTTCCAAAAAAAGGTTGTTCAATCCATATAACTTCTCGGAATTAAGATAAACTGTAGAATTATCTGCCTTAAATTTCACTTTAGGGAAATCACAATATCTGGAAAATAGAGGTTGAATGAATTGATTAAAAAGTATGATATAACCTTTGCTGTAAGGGGAAATAATCCAAAGATTAAGAAGTAAAATACCATATTTCTTCAAAGGTACATGTTGTTCATAAAAATTCTGAAAATGGTTAGAAGTCTCTAAATTTGTGATAAACAATAAAACAGTCAACAACTTAAGCCATGATTTGAGTAGTGTCTTGTCATTGCTATTCAATACTTTTAATGATGCAAACACTGGTAAGAGGACTGATATCCATATATTCAACACTCTGAAGGTGGTCTCCATGGCGTTTAATTTTTTATTCTTTTTTTTTTCTTTTCTTTTTTTAGAAAAAAATAACACAAGATCCTATATTATATGGAACAAATAATAATGTAGATAAAAAAAGAAAAATGAAATGAAAAGTGAAAAAGAAAAAAAATAAAGTTATCAATAACCTTTAACTATCTGTAAGCTGACTATTGTTAAGTAGTATTCTGTTTGGTATTTGAGTAATAAATATCTGATATATATAAAAATATGTTCAGCAAGGCAGCCCCGTAAATAATTGCAGTTGCTTACATCCATTAATGGATCTTGGAAAGTGGAGTTAAGATTTCTAAGGAAGTAGAATCAAACAAATATTGCTATGCTTTCACTGATATAGCCTCTCCCTTCGGTTCTTAAAGTGTTCTGATTCTTCAACTAATCATCGCTTGAGGCTTTCGGAATTTATGGAGGAAACAGCAAAGAAATTACTAAAAGTTAATCTACGCTTTGTTCTTTGACATGAAGAAAAAAAAAAATTCTCGGATAAAAATTGCCGAAAGAAATGTTATGTGATAATGTTATGATTCATACATTATTATACGTCTTTATGCATCCCCTTACATATATTTCAGCAGACGAAAAAAAAAATCTTTAATACTGATAAACTACCTACTGAAATTCACATATTCTCTAAAGTTTTCAGTACTAATTTTTTAATAGTTGGTACTTTTTCAGTATTTCATATTCGTACTTCAATCTATTTCCATAGTTTTTCGATACATTAATTATCTTAACTTGTTGTATTGAAATACCGACAATAATGTTTTCCTCCGTTAGATTCCAGTTAAGAAATGTTCCTGCTTTATCAAAGAGAATAAACTTGAATTCTTTTAGATCATTCCACAGACCCATCAATCAGTTTCAAAAAAACACTACAATATTTAGTAACCAAGGAGCTAATTCTTTTCAATATAGAAATGGTATTAATAGATTTAATGGGACTCTTTTGTTTACTAGTGGTGCTGCTATTATTGTTGCTACACTCAGCTTGTTCAACAATAATGACGAAATTTGTTTAGAAAATGTGGCTGCCACTAAAAATGACAACAGTATCGAAATTGATAAATCAGTCAATCCGTTTCCATACAAAACGGTATCCCCTCATGATGGAAAGACTCAATTCTCATTGATAGGTTATGGTATAAGAAAAGTCACTTTCATCAAGTTCAAAGTATATGCCTTAGGTATTTATATAGCAGATGAAGATATCCCGAAAGTCGCCAAAGTCTTTGATTCCCCATATCTTTCCTCAAATTTTGTTGACATCTATGATAAAAGCCTTTCACATCAAGAAAACTTAAGAATGGCGTTAAGTAATCCAAAAACCTCTGATATTTTGATTAACAATCTTTTGGAATCAGACGTTAGATTCCTCATCAGAATTGCTCCTCTTAAAGACACAGATTTCAACCATTTAAGAGATGGTTTTGTCAAGTCTGCTATTAGAAATAATTATATTAAATCAGAATATCCTGATCAATTATCCGAAGGCATAGCCTTGATGAGAGAAGTATTCAAAAACAAAAAATCAAAATGTCCTAAAAATCATTTATTTTTTGTCGAAACTGATCAAGATGGTAAACCAACTTTCACTTATCAAGATTTAGGAAAAAAACCAGAATTAGGTAATGTGAAAGAAACTGTGACATTAGGTACTGTTCAAAACTCCGTTGTTAGTAAGGCATTTTTACTCAATTATTTTGCTGCCAAAAGCCCTATCGCTCAAGATGCTAGAGACAAGGCCATTGAAGAACTAGTTAGACTTGTATAGGTTGAATTGGTGTAATATGCAGTATACGTGTACATATTAGTCATAATATATAGTTATGTCGATTCATTATGATATATGCTTATCTGTTGATTATAATATATACATACTTATTTTTGTAATATATAAAAAGATTCATATATGTTCAAATCTATCAGTATTCTAGTTTTTATATTTCTATATTTTCTTTTTTCTTTTTTTTTCAACTCGTATTCTACCTTTTACAGGTAATTTCTCTATAGTATTGTTTTATTGAATAGATTTTTCCATTGCTCGTCTTCAATGTACATCTCAAATTCTGATGATTGGTACTTCACAGGAAGAGCAGTAATCAAATTGTCAAAAGTTTCAATTTTGTTTTTACCTATTCCATCAATTTTCACTTTTGTAATGAATCCTTCTTCAACTGACATAGAGATTTTCACTCCTTCACCAAACTCATTTTGCCTTGTCATTACATGTTCAAACTTAGGAGTTTTACCAAATTTATGTTTCCACGACTTTAACTCACTTGCAATGTCATACACTGCTGTTGGTAATTGTGTGTTCTCAGTTATCCTCATAAAGAAACATGACTTTTCTCCATTTTCTATAAGATTTTCACTATTCGTAAAATTGGAACTCTTTATGCCATGCTTCTTCAAAAATCCATTAATCAAACAATATTTGAATGACATTTCATTCATTTCCAAATTTCTGACCTTTACTCTATTTGAATCCACGCTACGATCAACAATTCTGCTATTAAAATTTATGTGATTCTCGTCTTTACATTTCCCACTAAGAATAGATTTAAATTGAGAAATATCACAGTTTAAAAGCATAGTGCCATGGTGCAAACTCTTTCCTTTAGTAACCTTATAAGCAGAGCCTGAAATCTTATATTCTTCTCTATTTTCAGAAAATGCCACCAAATCTCCTCTGTCATTAATCATGATAGGATATTTGGGTCCCAACTCCGCAGCGTCATTCTTCTCATCGATATGCTTCTTGTGACTATAAAACACTTCATTTATTTCTTCAACAATTATGTTACTAAAAGCTTTTCTATTAAACTTATTTTTTGTTGTCATAAAGCTGTAGTTGAGATTACCCTTGTCATGGATTACCGTGCCACCACCAGAGTACCTTCTAAGGATTCCTATCTTATCCAAGAGCTTGTGCTCTTTCAAATATTGAAAATTAATCTCTTTCCAAGGATTTTGATTTTTTCCAATGATAATGCTTCTAGAATTATTATAAAGAACCAATCTTTGACTTGTGTCAGCATTTAAAGGCTTCTCAAGGAAAGCATGATGTTCAATAGCTAGATTGAGATATGGATCATTAAGTTCCGAAATAATAGTCAATGGATATTCTGTTTTCCAAATTGAAGAATCTGCAATTTTAGAATTGTCCTGACTCAAAGATAATTTCTCTATAGCCTCGGATATTTTACTAATTCTACTGTTAATATTTTGTGAACATCTTCTTGTTGAGATCTTAAATAATCTTGAATCAAACAATCGCTGACAGCATTTTGTTTGATTCAAAATACTCATTACTTTTATTTATTTGAACTCAAAATTTCAGCTGTTTACAAATTCTAATATTCAGTAAACTCCTCTTATCAAATCGTAATATCGCAAAAAAATAATGAAATCTTAACTAATGTTTCTCGTAAAGTATTTGTAAAACACGCGATTTTGAATTTTTTTTTTTTTTTTTTTGAAATATATTAAAATTTCATCTGAAATTTGCCAAGTAAAAAATATTAAGATCAACTTAATAGCTTACAGTCAGAGACAGTAAAATAAATTTTCATGATCACAGTACAGATAATACAATTGTTAAATTTTAGCGTGGAATGTATATGACTAATTGAATAATGATGATAAAGAATGGTCTAATTATAAAAGATTAGGTCTACTTGATGTATGATTATAACATATAAACAGTTATCTGTAGTTTGATTACTCCAATTTTTTGATAGCTTCGCTGATAGTTGTGTTTTCTTGGATACTTAAACCAGCTGCTTTCTGCGCTTTGTTTATTACTTTATTCCTAATATTTCCACTTTTAAACAACCAGTCAGTACCAAATTGAGCCATTTGTTGAACTAAAACACCTGCCAATGAATCACCTGCGCCGGTTACATTTTCAATATCAGATACTTGTTCTGGAATAGTGTAATATTGAATTTGCACACCCATTTTAAATTCATTGTAATTCAAATCTTTGCCTTCAGAAGAGATACTAACAACTGGACTAAAATCATCTAAAGAAACATCATCTCTACTTTTATCGATGATTATATTAATCAAAACGAGTCCATCTTTTCCTAACTTAATAGCCAATGCTGGAATATATGGCAAAATCTTGAATGCCTGTTGTAAAACTCCTTCACGTACCAATTTTTGAAATTGGTTATTTTTAATACTGGTTAATTTATTTCTAAAGTCGCCATTTATTCCCAAACTATCCAATATAGGGAACCATTGTGCAACATCAAATAATTCTAAATTGTCTAATTCATCGTGAATAGTTCGTAATTCTGAAACCGTTGGAGTTGCCAAAACTAGTCCTTTAAAACCATTGTAACCGTATGAATTGGTGATGCCTGGTAAATGCGCCGTCGAAAATGCAAATAACTGAGGGTTTCTTTTAATCAACTTGGCAATTCTAGCAGCTTTAACTACAGATGTTGGTTCAAAAACAATTTTAGAATTTGAACAGGTTGTCAAAATCTTTTTGTAAGTCTCAATACTCATATTTCCATCAACCAAAATTATCTCGGCATTAATAGTTTTCAATAATGTCTCCAACTTCTCGTTATTGAAATTCTCAGAAATATCCATATCTGCGCATGCCACAACTAATTGACCAGATTTATCATGCATTGATATATATTTGGCGGTGTTGAACTTTTCATTTTTCAATATTGTATCTGTATTCATATTTTTAGATCTCATATTGTTCATTATGACATCACCAAAATCATCATTTCCAACTTGACTGATTAGCTGAGTAATTGTTTTAGAATCAGCACCGCTATATGTGGATGCCAATGCAACATTATATGCCACTCCTCCTATTGATGTAGAAGAAGTACCAGGATTTGAATCACCCAAATGATAATTTGAAGCATTTAATTTGCATGCAATATCAACTGCAACCGATCCAACAACTGCTACATCGACTTGTCTAGGTAAAGAAGTTGGACTATGGGATATTTCTTTTCCAAGTTTGGTGGAAAATACTGGCTGAATTGGACTTCGGTTCGTAGAATTAATCTATACAAATTAAAAAATGTTAGTTTACACTATTTTATGTATTAAGTTGGATTCTTTATATCTTTTTTATAATTTTTCTATAACAAAGAATTTAAAATTATAAAGATGGTTATTCAAATACGTACCTCCAACTTATGCAATTCTACAGCTATTTTTGCTGCTGCTACTGCGTTATTGAATACAACTTCCAAATTTGTACTGACACTTGAGCCTCTAGTAAACTCTGCAATCTTGCTCAATAAAAATGGAGTTAAGTTTTTTCCTTTGATGCCTTCTTCTTTGGCTAACTCTTCTGCTTCAAATATGATTTTCGCAATATACTGAGAATCCAAGGCAAAATCTACAGGTGGTGGAATACAGAATAAATATCCGGAGTCCAATCCAAACTTGTTAATACCATTGTGAATTATTTTGGCTGCGTTTTCAAATGTTTGAAAATTGTAAGGTGATCTTACACCACTATCAACAGTAAAGAAGCCAGGTATGTTAGTACCCTTTGGACCATAAGTAGATACAAAACATCCTTGAGTTTCTAAAACCTCGACCGTTTTAGCTACATCAAGAATAGATTTTGGTCCAGCGCAAACCACCGCAACCTTGGTTCTTCCAAGTTCTGTTAAATCAGCACTTATATCCATAGTTAATTCTGAATCCTTGTGGACACCACCCAATCCACCTGTTCCAAAAACTTTGATTCCAACTTTTTCAGCTAAGATCATTGTACTCGAAATAGTTGTTCCACCATTAAACTTGTTTGCCATTACATAGCCAATATCTCTTCTGGATACCTTCATAGAATCATTTTTTGATGCTAAATGCTCCATTTCTGAAGAACTTAGACCAACAGATGGTACACCATTCATAAATGCAATTGTCGCAGGAATTGCTCCGTTTAATCTTATTAACTTTTCCACATTTGTAGCCATCTCTATGTTTCTAGGATATGGTAATCCATGTGTAATTATAGTTGATTCTAAAGCTACAACTGGTTTATGAGAATTAATGGCATCTTGAATTTCATCCGAAACTCTAAGTGGACCGGTCGACAAGAAACGAACATTGTTTCTAGCTTCTAATTTTGACAATGTTGGTATTCTTAATAAATTTAATTTTTTCGATAACATTGTTATGCTGCTTCAATATTTCATCTATCTATTAGGAAATTTAAATATATTGTCTCAATAATCGAGTTTGATTTAAGGTACATGCTGTTCTTCAAGCTGGTTTTTTTTTTTTTTTTGTTGGTTTACGTGGATAGATTTATATATATTATCTTCCGTATCCTTTCCCTTTTTCAAATTCAACATGCATATCAGTCAGCGATCTCTGATTGGAAATGAATTATCAGATCCAAATTTTATTGAAACCTGTCTTGTTAAGTATAAGTGCAAAAATCCTATTTGCTTTTAGATAATTTCAAAAAACTATGTTGCTAAAGCATTTCTATTACCTGATTATTATGAGAATTTCTTTACAGCTACATTGTTTTTGTCGTAGATGTATCTTACATTAAGTCAATTCTAAATCCAATATTATTATGAACTGCATTTATAATTTAGGTGAAATATTTAAAAGATACAGGTAATACTTTAATTCCTAAGCTAATATATATATAATTCCGTGATTATCTGAATTGATTAAACAGTTATAATTTATAAAAATTATCATTATTTAAATGATTCTTGAAAGATTTATCTATGTTCCTAGGTAGATTAACATTTTATGAAATCAAGTACGAAAATTACTTTCAGGTAACGGTATTTCAAAAAAACAATAGGTGTTGCTTTATTATAAGACACAAAATGGCAAAAATACTACTACAACAACAGGAGCAAAAAAAAAAAAAAAAAAAAAAAAAAAGAACTAAACTATATATTTTTTCATGAAAGGTTTTCTGTGACTTATTTCATCTCTCAATATTTCGTTTTCATTATTACTTAATATCAACTTTAGAACTGTAATAATCTCTTCGGAAATCTTAGTAATTTCCCCATCATCAATTGTTGAGTCATTTCTTCGATAGTTCGGTTTTTCTAAATTAATATTATCTTCTTGCTCAATCTCGACAATTTTTGCAGTACTTTCTGTAGCTCTGAAGTTCAGGTCTTCATTCAATACCTCCAGTTCAAATCTCTCTGTGAAAAGTATAATGGCCGTTAATATATCAAACTTATAATTTTGAATCCTTTCGGGAGCCAGCTCAATAAGATTTATTAATAACTTCAAAACCTTAGAAATAAATTCAAAATTCCCACTTAAATTCATTCCTTCACATAACACTATATCAGTGGACCTTAGAAACAAGAAACTATCAATCAAAATATTCAATATGAACTTCCTTAGTAAGTCTCGAATTATTAGGTTTACTGCCTTTCTGTTGAATTCCAATCTGTAGTTAACTATTATCAGTATGTATTTCAAATAAACTGTTAAAATCAGAATTTTACTAGATTGCTCTAAATTAAATACAGCTATTGTACATTTATCAAGAATTTTGTTACTAACTAGTTCCACTAACGCATCCACCTTGGTTTCATCATCTTTAAAACACTTTTCAATCAATTTCAAATAAGCTTCAAAGGAGGCATCTAATAAAGGAATACAAGATTCTAATGTATTTAAAGTAGGAGGTAAATACAGAAATCCTATTGATAAGGTATCCATGAATTCAAGATATAGTCCTGATTTCACTAGATAATTTTCTTTATTCTGAATGGAATCAAGTAGAACATTTAACAAAGCACAAGAAAGAACTTTAATGTCTGCATCGCTAAAGTCCATAACATTTAAAATTGATGATGTGAAAAACGTCCAATTCATTCTAAGATACTTCTCGTTTATTGCGATTACTTTTAAATACCAGTACAACGAAGATATTGTATAAATAGATTCATTTTTCCATAGACTGCGAGAATCAAGAGATGTAGAGTAACCCAATTGTGGCATTAGACCTGATTTTGAAATATTTGAAAATAGCCGGTCTCGTCTTTCGAAATCTTTTGCTTTGCGACTGAAATTGTCTTTTTTTATCAGCGATAGGCTGTTGAATTTAAGTTTTATCAACTTCAAAATATTCAATTCGTTAATCTTCTCAGTTGGGATACGTCGAAGAATTTCGTTTGCCTTCTGATATGATTCATCTGTGAGCCATGGCGTCTTAGGCATGTAAAAATACGTTAGATATAAAATTGATTCATCCAGAGGAATGATCACTGTTTCATCTTGATCGATTGGCACGATCTCTTGATAAATACTATTAAGTTGTGTGATGCTATTCTGTTGAAATTTAGCATAATTGTTCTTATTTAAAGGCATCTGATCCCGATTTTAAATTTCTCAGTATTATTTTTCTTACTGAGATGTTCACGATCAATTGATTTTAAGTCCTTATCGTTTTATTGTCTTTCGTCAACGGTTTGATATCTGCTTTCTTTTTCTTCAATAGTGATAGTGAATTTTTTTTTTTTTTTTTTTTGCGTTTCTTCATTTGTGCCATCATATTTTGGTTTTTCTCTTCTTTTCACTATGTTATTGAAATTTATTATAAAAAACCTTTTATTTAGAATGTTTTCCTATATATTTCTCCTGACTTTTCATACTTAATTCAATCTGTGAAAGGCATTCATCCTTTGTATATAATCAACTAATTTTAAATGTTTAAGTTCACTAGATTTCAATGAGTAATGATTTTCTTTATTAGCCTTATTCAATGAAATTTTATAAGATTATACTCATTTCAAACTCAGAAAAGCTTCAATTGTATTAAACTTTACAGGTAATCAAAATATTCTTGTAAATTAAACCATTTTTTGAACGTATCTAATTCTTAAATTTACGTTGAATATATAAGTCGTAGTTTAGTTTTTCAAGAAAAAATATATATTAAGACAAAATATGCTAATCCATTCATTCTTATAGAAGATAATCAATCTATTAATCTATCAAATTCTATGACTATTAAGAGGGTGAAAGAAGAAAAAAATATTGTAAAGAACTAAAGTTAATTTTGAGAGTTAAAAAATGATTATAAAAAATTAAGTAAAGTAATAGTAATAATAGTAATTGATAACGTTTATCATATCTATCTATAAATTTAAACGGAACATAAATGTGTGTCTATTACTTTTTTTTCCCTTTTTTCTTGATTTTGAGTGTTTATTTTAATCCTGTCTTTCACAACATAAATTTGATTCAGTCTTCAATTTCCTCATATCTTTGCATCAATAAACGCTTATATTCTTCCATGTCAGTATCCCACAATTGTGCTGCTTGAGCATTTAACGGAGATTTATTATTTGGTTCACCCAATAGAGATTGTAAGGAAAGAAGGATGCTTTGAACATTATAGATAGCAGACCATTTATCTTTCAAAATATCTAAGCAAATATTACCACTCATATCAACATTTGGGTGCCACATTGGGCTGACAAATTTGACTTTTGGAGCAGTATATGGATAATCTGAACCAAACTCTAATGAAAGTTTAAACCTCAAACCCTGATACGGAGTTTCACTAGGACCCTCAATAGTTCCAGCCCATTTCAATAAATTTGTATCCGATTCCGGAAATGCTGAAATTCCCGGTGGACTTGAAAACATTAACTGCATCAATTCTGATTGCAATCTTTTTGTTACCGACTGGTTGTCTTTGAACACCATTGGAGTTGACTGTTTAATAGTTATTGTAGGAGCGCCTACAACACCACTTGCAATAGCAGCATTACCGCTACCGCTATTGTCATTGGTGGAACCTGTTGACGAAGAAGATGCTTGCGTCAATAATACTGAAGAAGTCATCGGGAATGAATATGAGTAAATAGATGCTGGATTGAGCTGGCGGTTTGGCTAGGATTAGAAACTATGAATTTATATTTTGTTTTATAATATCTTTTTTGGATATACCAACATATAAAGAAAACAAATATAAATATAATAAAGTAAAGAAAAAGGACAATAAAAATTAAAAAGATAAAAATTCAAGATATATATTTATTTATATATATATATATATATATATATATTCAATAGAACTATAAAAATAATAATAATAATATAAAACAAAAGTAAAAGCAAAAAAAAATAAATTAAAAAGAAAAAGCGAGAATAAAAACCTAAATAAAATCTCAGCTTGAGGAAATTTTGGTAATATATGTATATATTTATAGATATTAACAGCCGTCAAAGAAATACAAATAAAATGGAAAAATAATTTGACCATTAATAAAGATATAAAGAAAATTGTAAATGAACTTGTTTTGTCCATAGAAGTTTCCCTATTAGGAAATTTATAAATATCCCTAAAGCGAAAAAAATTAAACTAAAATAAGAATAAATCCCTGCATGCTGCATAAAATATTCAACATGAATTTCTCAAAAAAGTTTAATAGAGCAAGATAAAAATAAACAAAAACAAACATGGAAAACCAACAATATTTGTTAGTAAGAGTAGAATATATGTATATATATTCTTATTCTTATTCTTACATCATATACAACATGATTTTGATACTATGAGAAATCCACGAAGTCACAAAACATAATTATATTTGAAATAAAAAAAAATTTCTACAATATCTTGAATAATAGTTTTGATAGTTACAGATTTGCTATTATTCCTTCCCAAAAAGAATAAGAAAGAAAAAATATTTTAGCAACCAAAAAAAAAAAAAAGAAGTAATAATAACTGAACTACATGAGAGGTGCTTGCGAGATCTCGCTGAGTTGAACAAACCATTTGTTTGATCAAAAAACAGACTTATATGTATTGTATATAAAATTTCTTTAGAATGCTTAGTGTTCGCTAAGCAACCCTGTTGACCTTCATATTTATCTGAATTTACGTACGACTTGTGTGATGAATATTCCTAATGCGTAATCGTAGTGCAATATTATTATTTCTTAATGTGTCCAAAATCCATCATATATTATTCAAGATACCCTTTAACATTCTATATAATACTATTGATGTATTACTTTAAGTGAAGCCAATATCGTTGATTATACCATATTTTATATTTTCAAAATGTCATACAACAAAAATAGAAAATTTTCTAACAAATTACAATCTATCAATAATCAAATTGATTTTCTTGTATGATAAACATTTTTTACATATCTCCATTCGAGATTTTAGCTAACTGGAACTAAAAATTATTGAGCGATGCTTTAGATAAAGGATTAGGAACTTTAAGTTTAAGCAATTCATCTTTGCAAACAATTAGATGTTTTTTGTTTTTTGGGTAGCAATTACCTAGGGAAAAAAATTAATTAACCAACTTTTAATAAAATATATGCTGACTACAGAACATTGATAATCTATGAATGACTTGAGTATAAAAAATTATTAAAAAAAAGATTCATTTATCTCCATGTATAATTCTAATAAATATAAAACAATGATAAAAATAAGAATAAACCAAACAGAAATAAGCCAACCATAGTGTACAATCTCAATTAAAAAAAAAAAAAACCAAAAATAATATGTAGCAATAACGTGGGATAAAACTATCTTTAAGTTAAGAAGAAAAAAAAAAAGACCAAAATAATAATATGTAATGAATACAGTTTAGAAAAAAAAAGAATTCAAATAACAATAAACAATAAAAACAGTATGATAACATTAATAAATTCAACCCAGCCTCCTTTGAAAAAAATAAAAAGAAAATAGATACAAAAAAATTATAATATAACAAAAAAGAAAGAAGCAGAACACAATCAACTCTTTTTCAAGAATTTTTGAAAATGAGAATCATTCAACCATCCAGCTTTTTCATAAGCAGCAAACAATCTACTGGCTTTATTAACATCAATTCTACAAGCTTTTTGAGCATCAGTTCTTCTAAAGGGTAGATTTTTCTTTAATCTTGTAAATTTCTCCAAAAATAAACGTCTTTTTGAATCCATGTAAACATTTCCAGGAAGTCTCAAAACTGAGGCTAAATGGATTTCGGCAGGATGTAAAGTTTGAATTATTGGATCATCATTAAGATTCATTGGTTGACCTTTCCATTCTGTTGACAACGCTCTATAATTATTTGGAGCAAGGGTTTTAGAAGCAGATGGGCAATAATCAGGTAAAGATTCCCAATCTGTGTAAGACGGTTTTGGTGTTGACTGAGCGCTACCTTCTTTCTTTGATTTCAATTTCTTTTTTCTTGGAGAAGAAATGACGGTATTTGGCTCAGCATCACTCTGAGTTTGTAAATTATTATTGCTTCTTTTCAAAGATGAAGACGAAGATGTAGGAAATGACAACGTAGAATCAGAATTGTAAGACTTATCAAGATTATTGTTGGAAAAAAATCTCAAAGTTGACTTTTGCGTGACTCTTCTCGTACGGATCCGTTCAAAAGTGGAAGATAACTCTGATTCACTCGAGGAATTGCCCTGACTATTAATAGACGTTAATTTTCTTTTAACTCTTTTTGTGTATAATGGCGATTGTTGAGTCGCTGATGAATTAATTGAGGATGAAGAAACATTTGTAGATTGACCAAAGGATTTGATTAGCGGTTTTCTAGATAAGACATAATATTGATTGAGAAAATCATAACAATTGGCGGTATAATTTGGAGTCTGAAGAGATGACCAAGCATCGGCGGCTTTAAATGTGTAATTCTGAAGCGCTGGCATCGGATAACTACTAATTGAGGAAGCAGGGGTTGGAGTCGATATCAGCGATGAAGATGGTGAAGATTTTTCCAGAGATTGTTTAGACAATGATGGGGATAAAGGAGGTGATGGGATTACCTGGTTATTTTGTGACATTTTTAACGGGGTATTAGCTGCTGTCACTTTTAATAAATTAGTTGAAACACTATCTGTTGAAGAATTGTTAATAGTTTTAATATTCATGGTTGGAGACTGTTTGAAGAGAATCAAAGCATTTGAAGAGGCCATATTAAATATATCAACTCAATTATTATTTTTTTTTTTTGATCAAAAAAAAAAAAAAATGAAAAGAAAAGAAAGAGAACTGACCTTTTTTTTGTTTTCAAAAGTAGATAAGTAAATAGCTATATATCAAACGTGAAATTTTGAAATATTAGCCCAAACTTAAATTATTCTAAAAAAATTAAGAAATTAAAAAAAAAAAAAAAAAAAAAAAAATGAAAAAAGAATAAAAAATAAATCTGCTTTATATGAATCTAACAGAGAATTAAAAAGAAATGATTCTAGAAAAGTTTCTTTTTTTTTCTATGGTATTCTTGTGATCCTCTCAAATATTTTTTTTTCTTTCTTTTCTTAAGTTTCTTTTTTTTTCTACTCGTGCAGGACACTCACAGGCTAAGATAAGAGATGGATTGGATTAATATCTCTCAATTAGATAAATAAATTTTTTGATTTTATTCTTAGATTAGTTAAACTCAGTGAGCAAAAAAGAAACTGTTGGTTCTATGGAAATTTGGAGTGTTCGTAGAATTGATATAAATAAATAATTGTCTTGTAGTTTCAATATAACTGTTGTATTTTTAGGATCCTTATGCTCTGTATGTTATGTTTAAACGTTGACTGTGTTTGTTGCTTGTTGTGTTAAATATGGTTGTTTGCTGTGCTCAATTGCCTATTTCTCCAGCAATAACAATTATTGATAATAGGAATATATGTTGCTAAAAAGGGTACCTATTGCTAAGAAGAATACCTACTGATAAAAGAAGTTGGATGTTGCAATTGTCTATGCGTTAATTGGTATCGGGATCTATATTATTTTAAAAAAATATTCAAAATAGCAGCGTTTGCTCCTTTCTTTTGTGGAAATCTGTTGGATCGAAAAAAATACAAATTAATGTAAAAATGAACTGAGACAAACAATTTGGTTCTTATTTCAAATAACAAAAAAAAAAAGAAAAGAAAAGAAAAGAAAAAAGAAAAGAAAAGAAAAGAAAAGCATACGAATATATATCTACGAGATGAGCTTCAAGTAAATTTTTTTACGTTTATATGTGAAAAATTACAGATAAAAATAAATTATTTATACATATATATTGTATTTATAACTAAAATAACTCATGGGTGAAATAGATCAAATTTTGCCAAAAAGAAACAGAAAACTGTCAAGTATGTACATATGTCCACATGCATACATTTGCATAATGTTGCACATTTTACAACAGGCGTTTAGAAGCCCCGTGCAGATGGCCTCAATATTTTCAAGTATTGAGTCAAATGTGAAAGTGGACGGCCCTGTAGCTTCCGTGTGCCGTTTGTAACCATGGTAGTGTGACTAACTGTATGACACATTATTCTATCAAAAAAAAAAAAGAAAACTTAAAATAATAATGTTTGTGATATGATTATGTGCCCATGGTTGGTAGGCTCAGAGTCTAATCATCAAATGCTCATGCTGATTTCAAAGCAAAAAAATACACCGTTTCAAAGAAAGAAAAAACTAAAAGATCACACCATAATTCTAGGTCCAAATTAACATAACACAAATTAATATAAATCAAATCAATAAATATATAAATCAGATAAATTAAAATAAATGAAATCCCAAGTTAATATCAAATTAACCAAAAATAAAATTAAAAAAAATAAATCGAAACAAAAGATTAATTCGTTGGTAAAAGAAACAAAACCTTAGGTACATTTTACATCTCAATATAAAAACACTCTCTCAAAGAAGCATATCCAGGTGACATTTTCATCAACGATTTTCCTTTGAATTCTCTAATATTCTGACATTTTTCCATAACATGTTTTCCATTTTCTGTCCAATCTTGTCCTAGCTCTGATATATCGTATTTTTCTTCGTATGGACTGTTTGTCCAAACTTCGGTTTCTCCTTCGTTATCAGTCCAGTTCCCCAGATCCTCTTCATGAGACAATGATCCGCAATCAGCGTAATTTATTGCTGCTTCTCCAATTTCTTCATTGGCAATTGGTTCTCCAGCTTCTTCATTGGCAATTGCCCTATGATTCTCCTCATTAAGAATTTCTCCACATACCTCTTTTTTAGCCAATTCGTATTCCCTATTCATCGCATCGTCATCATGATGAGCAATAGTTGTCGTAGAGCCATTCCATTCTACACTTTGATATGAATCTCTTTCAGAAATTTTTCTCTTATTTTGTCTTTTCTGTTCTCTAACTTTATCATTCATGCAGTTATCGAGCACATCTCTCTCATCAACGATTGAGCGACCCAAAATCTCATAATTTTCATTTTCTAGGATATTCGTTCTTTGAAATCGATTGACATTCTTGTAACTTTTCAAATTGTTATTCTCCTCCGCTTCTGAAATAGTAAACATCATGTCTGGCTTATTATCAACTAATGTAAAATTCCTTTCGGTAACAGATGATGATGATGAATTCTCACTTTCCAGGAAAAGCATAGACATCTGTGACGACAATTCGAGTTCATCTGTATCATCATCATAATTATGATGTTTTTTCATTCCTTTATTTAAGAGCAAATCACCAACTATAAGTAATTCAGGATCAACACAATTTTTCAACTTCAAACTATCAAAGTCTTCAACTGCTAATATTAACCATTGAATTTGTCCAATTTTATGTTTCAATTCAAAAATAAACGTAGATTTCAAGTTACCCATAGACGTGTCTAATTTCCAATTATTATAAAACCAATTAGTCATTATTATCTTAGAAACTTTAACCACATTGGAAATATTAGTTTCATTACTACCCTCATAATTGTTGAAAATTTTCTTCTGTGTTGAGTATTTATGATTCTTGGTTTTGGAATTGTATTTTCTGGAACGTTTTCTGGTTTTAAGCTCATTATATAATTGATCATCAAAGTCAAACTTGGAAAGATATTCTAAAGAAAGATCACTAGCTTGCTGACTCAAGGCATCACAAGTGTCAAGCAAAAAATTTTTTAGAAACACTTGTTCATCAAAATAAAAAAAATCATGGTTCGAATACCATATTTTCTTAGAGCTTTCCACATTTTCCAAAAAATTGAAAAAATTCTTGTTATTCTTATTAATGAAACTCTTCTCTGATTCATAGTTTCTTCTTCTACTACTGTTGGTATTTCTTTCATGACTCTTATTATCACCAAACATCTCGCCTTTATCAATGGATATTACTAAACCATATTCAATAAAATTTGTTTGATACGCAATTGGAGGATAATCTGTCAAATCATCATTGATAGCAGAAAATACCATTTCATTAATTTGTTGATAACGGTTATAGCTTTTGACCTTTGTTGAGCAATTCTTTAGGGTCTCTAGGTATTTTAAGTTTCTCAAATATGAAAGAAAAATTCTTTGGAACTTAAAATTTCTAGAAATGCAAATCTTTTTGTAATCAGCTAAATTTGAGACTTTACTATTTTCATTAATAGGTAAACTTATTCCAGCAGCAGTGTTCAACAAATCCATAATCAAATCTTTTCTTCTCTCAGATGATTCATCATCAATTTTTTTTAGTTTTAGCCAGCATAATAATATTATCAACTCTAAAAATTCTTGTAATAAACTTGCTTGACAATCGTTTTTGCTGATTGAAGGAATTATCTTATAAAAACTGTTTTCATTGAAATTATTTTTAAATTCTAGGCGTGCAAATTCTTGATAAAATTTTTCATTGATTAGACCACCATTCGGTAATAGGCTGATTATGACTCTTATACTTATTATTATTAGATCCAACTCTACAAAATTAATAAATTCCTGTAATTTTTCTCCTTTTAAAGAGCATCCATCATGTGGAAATAAACGTTGAATAAATTCTTTAGTCTTGTATAATTTTTTGATATCAGTTTGATTCAAATTCGGTGAAAAAATATCATTTATACTATCAACTGTATTGAATATATCATCACTGTTTTCAACTGTTCTTTTGAGTCTTTTCATCAATTCGTGGAGTACATATTTACATGAAGTAAAATCAATGCCATTTTCTCTTTTACCAAAAATGTTGAATTTTTTTTGATTAATCATGGATTTTTCAAACGCGGCTCTGTCAAAGATGTAAAATCTTTTTTCCATTTTATTTCTTTCCTGATTCAAAGTTTGGACCACAGATATTATAGATTCGTCATTTGTATCTTCATCATAATTATTGAGAATCAATCTGCTGACCGATTTTTCAATACTGAAACTGTTCAATTTTTGAAAGCTTTCAGTTTCATCTTTGTTATTTGATTCATATTCATTGACTGTCAGCAAAGAACTATTACTTAAATCGGATCCGGATGACACATATGTGCCCTCAGAATTGGAATAATTGGAAGAACAGAATGATGAGGAAGGAGTGACACCAGTGTTTCCGGAATTCATTACAGGTTCCGAGATCATTTCCTTGCTTAACTTCCGATGAACGGTGTGGAATTTACTGAGCATATTTAAAATTATTATTACTTGCTTTCAGGTATTTGTGTTTCGTTTTTATTAATAATTGGAAACAATATGAAGAAATAATAGATGGGATCAGCAAATGAACGAAATAGAAAAGGCGAGTAAATAAAGTATGAATGAGCAAAGGATTTGCTGTAATATATATATGATTTACTTTTATTTCTTCATATACAAAGATCATTTTCAGATTTTTTTTTAAGAGTATTGAAGCTGATTGGGAATAGGAATTTCAAAAGATATGATATGTTCCAATAGAAAGTTCCTTCCATTATTCATGTTATTGGTGATGGATCATTTCTGTAAATGGTGTCACGTGTTTTCTGTCTAGGGATACAAAGCAGTTCTCCACTTTATCTGTCAAAAAAATAATAATAGTCATTATTTGCAGATTCGAAAAAAATTTACTAAATACTAAATTTACAAAAGACCAAATTAATTTAATTTAGTGTTTTATTTTTTTTTAGATTTAACTTAGTCTTGTTTTTTTTTAAAAGATATTTTAAGTTTTATCTTTTTCCTCTCTTTTTTTTTTTTTAACTTAATTTAGTCTCGTTTAATTCAATTTAATTTAGTATCCGATTCAGAAAATACGAATTTGGTCCTTTCTAATGTAAGTTAATTAACACCTAAGTAGTTAGTCCGTTATTCCACATAATAATTCTAAAGCTTTTATTAAGTAATTGTATTTACCAGTTTGTGATAATTTACGTATCATTTGAATAGTTCGGATGTATCGTGCATTCGTTAATTGAACAAAACGATAATCATCAATTAAAGATGATCAATAAAAATTAATTGATGTGCATGTAACGGAAATTGAATGTATACATATATAAAGTACAAATTGTATACACAGTATGTATATTGATAGATCACCAACAAATCAACATTTTTTGTTTCCAAGTCATAAGTTTACCTACTCCCTTTGGCTCAGTGTTCTTCTATAAGCAAAATTAGTTTCTCAATTTCTATAAATCTTTCTACATGTGACAAATATGTCTAATGGAGTCCTATGCGGATTTACCTTACTAATGGTTTCATATATATTCGAAATAAACGAATCGCAAAAATATAGCACACTGTTCATAAATTCATGGTTAATAGCGCCTAGAGTACATAAATACTGTTATCAATATTACTATTAGCACTAAAATTCATACTCTGAACAATGCTATAACTTATACTACACTATTATCAATGCCATTTATCTACTTCGTATTATGTGTCAAATGAAAGGAAAAGTTATTTTCTCTTTTTTTTTTGTTTTAGTTAATTAACGCATATTTATGCATATTAATTAAATTTTCTTTGGATAGCATTAATTAAAGTTTCTCTGAGTGACATTAATTGTAATTTAGTTCTACTCATTTTGGAAAAATTGCCAGATGTGGTAATTTCGCATGCTTAAAACTTTCTACGCGTCTCCACTCTTTAAACGCGTTCCAATTAAACAATATCCAATATGCCATTATGTCACATAGATTACATTTCATAGTGTTCTACCATATATAATAATATAAAGAATGATTTTAAGAAAAAAAAAATTACAAGCAAAAATGATGTAACACCTAAGTTTCCTCCAAACCAAAAGGAACACTATTTGCATCAAAATATTGCTTTCTAATCCTAATTCTAAATTTGTGGATCATCTGAACGTCGCGTCAAGCAAATGTAAGTCAACCTTCCTTTCCCCAAAAATTATTGTCTCTCACTCATGCTTGATTAGTCTCAGCAATCATTTTTGCCAAGTCAAAGCCTTCTTCTTCAGTATTGTCACTCTCCTCTTTGCCCGACCCACTAACTTTCTGTATCGTGTCGTTGATAATGTTCTTAAAAAAATCAACCATCTTATGAGCAGCATCTGTCAAACTCAATCTGTCTCTGTTGTCTTCTGCCTGCACATCCTCTGTCTCTTCCCACTGTTCTTCAGTCATTTCTGGTAATACAATTCCCTCTGTAGGATCAACAAACACTAGTTTATCCGTCGAAGATATCTCTTCCAGCCCAGTTGGTGCTAAGGTTGTCGTTAAATGTAGTAACATTTTCGTAGAAATTACGAGCTTTGAATCAGCCACGTCTTCTCCACTCTCTGGGCCGTACAATTCATCATATGTAGCATAATCTGATAACATCGGTAAATCATTTGAATTTTCAAAAGCAGCAACCAGCTCTCCTGGATACACATTCGGATCTCTCCAATTTTCAGGAAGCTGATTCTCCTTATTCGCCATAAAACTTTGAGTACCATTATTAGGTGCACCAGTTATGTGCAATGATTCACAAATCATGTTATACACTTCCACGTTTTCAAAAGGAAGAACTTTCTTACCATTATTATGACTTTTAATATCCTTAAAATATGGACCCTGTCCCATAAATACGGCTCTCATCAATACATCCGTGTTATTATATCCATGAATCCCTTTAACGAATTGAAAATCTTCCTTTTGTAATTCCTCCCTTTTCACAAATTGGTATCCTACATCTGGGACCATCCAAACATCTGCAATTCTGTCAACAAAAGCAGAATTCTGGTCATTGAAATGCCATTCTTTAGGTAAAGTCTCTTTTTTATATAATTTGAAATGTATATCCTGCGGATCCCTTTCATCCATTTTTGATTTGATAGAATTAAATACTTTTTCTGAGTTCAAAGTTCTCAATCCATGTAGCGGCCAGCCTTCCACAGAAATCACATTTGCATCATCAGCATCCACAAAATCATCAACTACAAGAAGTCTTTCCCTTGTTACCGGTGCCATACCATGATCAGATAATATCATCAAATTCACGATATCATCCAAATTCCGCTGTTTTAAAGATAGAATCACATCCTCGATAAACTTATCCACATACATCAACGATTCTTTCAAAGAATCACCTGCTATCCCTGTCTCATGGCCAATAATATCTATAATAGGTACGTAACTCAACATTAATTCTGGTCTTCTGCTTATATCTCTATCTAACCAACTTTGAATCTTGTCGAGTTTACTAGATAATAGCTCGTTGCCATCGAAGCTGTCTATTTCCAATGGATTTCCAAACGAAAAGTTTACTTCACTACCTGGCCACATATTTACTGCAGTCGATACACCATGCAAATATGCTGTCTTCCAAATTGGTTCACCTCCCCAATATTCAGGATCCATAGATAATGAAGAATTAGTGTTGATGAAATGTTTGTTCATTTCTGGCACAAAAAAATCATTTCCCACTATCCCATGATACTCTGGATACAAACCCGTCACTAAAGTCCAATGGTTAGGAAATGTAGAAGATGGGAAAGACGGAGTCATATAAGGAGATCCGAAAGATTCAATATAAAGGTCATGTAAAAATGGTGTTAATGATGCAGATATATAATGAGGATGAAATCCATCAAGAGAAATTACTAAAGTTGTTGGATAAAAATCATGGGTACCATTATTTACAAATTTTTTCTTGTAGGAATTTACTATAAATTTCCCATTATTGTCATGCTTGAATATCAGTAGTTTGACAGATGCATATATTAACAAGAACATGACAAGGAAAAGTACAGAAAAATATATAATCTTGGCTAATGGTGATCTTTTTCTAATAGGTCCACTATTATAATCAGATGTATCCGATGAATGAGTTGATGATGGGAAATTCTGTAGCTCATAACTTTCGGATTCATCATCATTTGGTCTCCGACCAGATTTTTGAAATAAAGTATTCAGTAAAAACGACCCAATTTTGTACTTACGCGAATTAGTGGAACGGTTCATGGGAAGCGTAGTGGATTCAAAATCATCGTAGAGTATATCAGAGTCTTTGCGATTGTTATTTGTGGAAGTAGAAGTATTGTTGATAAGATTATCTGTCAATATCAAATCATCATCATCATCATCATCAAGATTAGTGACTGGAATATCCACTCTATGCAACTTATTCTCCATGATTTCTTTTCTCCTTTCTATTATTGTTTCTCAAGAGACAAATCAAAATTAATACTAAGGAGAATATTCATCCGATTTTACTAGAGAATCGAAGGGAAATCGTTAAAAACAGTTTAAAAAAGAAACCGTGTTTTTTTTATCTTTTTTTTTCATGTTCTCCAGATGCCCTAGAGATTTTATTGGTTCTTTTTTTTCATAACATCTGTTAGTCCTGTTTTTTCTATATCTTCTGACCTTAAATAATTTTGAGTAACTCAAATGGCTTGTTATATTGCTATGGTAAATTGCTACTTAATTGATTTTTCTGGCAAATAAATGAGGTATAGAATCTGAAGCAAAATTGTGTGAGAATGACACTAACAAAAAAGGAAAAAATCTCTAAGACTGAGGCATCCAAAGACTCTGAAAAAGTTGAAGGCACATCAGTATTAACTCAATTACAGAAAATACTAAATAACGAACGGTTAATAACTCGGATTGTTTTACTTGTATCTTTATTTCTTAGAATTGGGTTTTTTCTCTTTGGTTTATACCAAGATGCAACAATGGAAGTGAAATATACTGATATTGATTACTATGTATTTACAGATGCCGCAAGATATATTCAAAGATATGGAATGTCTCCATATTCTAGAGAGACTTATAGATACACTCCGTTATTGGCATATTTGTTGATACCCACAGCTTATAAAACAAAATCTAAAAACGAAATTATTGATAACTTCTTGTATTTTTCTTTTGGAAAATATATATTTATACTTAGTGACTTGATTGCAGGCTATTTGGTTTTGAAGGTTTTAAATTTCATAGATAGAACCAGTTCTAAAAGAAATTTAATTTTGGTTAGTATTTGGTTACTAAATCCTATGGTTATCACAATAAGTACGAGAGGAAGTTCTGAAAGTTTCTTGGCTATCATGATCATGCTATATGTTTACTCTTTAGTAGTAAAGAAAAGTTATTTTATAGCTGGGATCTTTTTGGGACTCTCAATCCATTTCAAACTATATCCTGTAATTTATATTCCAGCTTCGGTTTTGTTTATACTATTAAGTGAAAAGGAAAAAAAACCACATATGCAAAATGCTCGAAAAGTTGAGAGTAAAAAGAAAGCTGAACCAAAACTGAAAACTAATAATAAATATTTGTCCTTATCTGCAAGTGATTTATTAAAAGCTTTAAAGAGTTTGGCTGTTTGGAAATTTATGATATCGACAATCTCTACATTCCTCATCTTAGGTTTTTTAATGTACAAAAAATTCGGTAAGGAGTTTATTTATAATAGTTATTTGTATCATTTCATAAGAACTGATCACCGTCATAATTTCTCTGTTTACAATCTATCATTATATTTTCTTTCATCCATGAAGTCCACAAATAATAGTTCTCAATATTTCAAAAATGATATGAATAATATTGTTTCAAGATTATATAGCTTGGATTACACTAAGTTTGCCTTTTTACCTCAAATTCTCATTTCAGGTTTATTTATTCCTCTAGCGGTCTTCCTATTTAGAAAGGGTCTGGCTTCAACGTCTTCGTTATTGACATGCAGTCTCTTCTTACAAACTTTTGCTTTTGTTAACTACAATAAAGTAATTACATCACAGTATTTCCTTTGGTATTTGCTTCTTTTACCATTCCAACTCCAAGGCAAACCAGTGAATTCGAAAAAAGGAATTGTCATGTTAGTTCTTTGGATAGTTGGGCAAGCTCTTTGGTTGGCCGGTGCTTATAGGTTAGAATTTTTAGGCATTAGTCAGTTTTATCCACAATTATATTTTGCTAGTTGCAGCTTTTTTTTGATCAACACCTGGATCTTGAAATCTTTCATTGATGCTGTCAGAAGCTGAATTGATAGTATTATTAATGACTGATGGAGTCTTTAAAAAACTCCGTTTTTCATCAGAAGTAGAAGAATTTAAAATCTATTTCTAATCTTTATGAATGCTACAAACTTTAGCTATATATATATATATATATATATTCAAGAGTTTTTGATTTGAAATTATATTATATATGTATAAAATTATTCACGCAAATAAGTCTTGCTAAGTTTTTTATCTAAATGTTGCTTAGCTGTCAATAATTCTTTGCTATTATTGGCACCTCTTCCTTTTACTTGTCTCACAGTATCACTTGGAATAGGTTCAAGTAAGGTATCATTCTCAGGATGTGAGAAAAACACAATTGAATATCTATCCTTATTCAGTTGAATGCTCGATTCTGGAAATTTGACACGATGAATAGTCGATTTCAAAATTCCTGCAGTCCAGTAAGACAATTGGTCACCTATATTGACAATTACTGGAGGAGCATATCCCGGGTACTTACTAGAAATAAAAGGGACTTTTTGCCATTTGTTATCTTTATAAATTTCTAAGCCTTCTTGATTTTCAAACTGAAAAAGTAAAGTTACAGTTCCATAATCGGTATGAGCTCCTGCTCTAACTAATTCTTGTGCTTCACACAGAGATTGAGAAGGGTATTTAAGAAATCTCAAGATGGACCCATTTGGTTCGTTTGGTCTATTTCTTTGTTCAAACCAGTTAGCACCACCTTGTTCTTCATCAATCTTTAAGCCAATAGAGAGATATCTAAGAATTAGCATGATAAGTTGGTAAATAGCTTTATTTGTGTTTTGAACAATTTCTTTGTTTTGTTTTTCTTTGAATAACTCTGGGAGATCCTGTTGGGGCTGGCCATCTTCAAAAGTTATGTAACCAAAATTAAATGCCTCTTTGGGATCACCTTTTTTGCCTTCAACAGCAGCAAATTCATCTGGAGCCGCGTAATCGAGTTTTTCAGATAAAAGGTGAGAATAACCTCGATTGGTTTCATCAATATTGTATTTGATTTTTTCTTCTAAAGGAAGCTCAAAGAAGTTTTTTGAAAGACACAACAAGTCATCTACTTGGCCTTGTTGAAAGTCATGGCCATCAATATAAAGAAAACCTTGATTCATGCATGCATCGAGAATATCGGAGACTACTTTCTTTTTATCTGGATTTTTAAGATCGATGACTTTCAATGGATTTTCGGACATTTTAGTTTAAATTTATGAGCGTAATGTTTCAATCTGTGAATACGTATTTGATTATAGTGGAGGCACTTAGCAGTTCTGAATCTGAAACTATCATGTATTCAACCAGAAGGGAAAAAATATTTATTATTGTACTTTTTTTTGATTTTTAATAACACTAAAGGAATATCAATGGCTATTTATATATTTAAAGTCAATTGAAAAAATCACAAGTACAAACAAACAAACAAACAAAAGAAAAAAAAAAAGAAAAGAAAAGAAAAAATGGTTAAAAATCACTCAAGATAACAACTTTTTTGTCTGTTGAAATGACTCTTTGCACCTATTTAATACCATAATTTTATTAATATGATAATCACAATGCAGTAACTTGATAAAGCTAATGTATTTACTAATTTAAACAGTGAACTCGGCTTTGCTAATCACAACTGATATACAATGTACCCTTGGTTTCTCGGGATTTATCTAAAAACATAAGTCAGGCTAATAGTTATTTCAGTCAAGAAGCGAAAAAAAAATTTTTTTCTTATCAAACGGTTAAAATACGTGACAATTGCGCGGGAACTTAATGTAATGTACATATCTTTACATATTTATGTACATATTGCGCGGGAATATTTAAGCTTTTTCTAATATACGCTTATTCTTTTATTTATTGAAAACATAGATCGTATTGAGTTGTTTTGATGTTTTAAGAATAAGCTAATCGTACAAACATTTCAGGTTAAGAAAGAAAAAAACTATATCACGAAATTACATATCCCCTAAGTTTCGACTACTTCTACTCTTATGACTCAATTTCCCCAATAGAGCTATTTTTCCAATATATTTTGTTTAAAAAAAAAAAACTTATCAGTTGAATGACCTTTGTGCGCAAGAACCAAGTCTCTAGGAATGTAATGACAGTTAGTAAAATCATAAAAACGAAAGAAAATAAGCCAAGCTAATATTTTTTTTCGTATCTTCTACCTTATGAACAAAAAGTTCTGTCTTATTAAATTCAGATATTCGATTTTAATAACACATTAAAAACCGCCCATCCAAAAAAAAAAAATTATTCGGAAACTGTAGAATTAAAGACAAAGCTTAAAAAATAAGGTTTTTTTAAGAATTGATGTGAGAGAAATAAAGTTCCGTCTCAAAACTGCAAGAAAAAATGATAATCAACATTGTGTTTTTTATTTTGTATTTAATTGCTCAAAATATCATAGTCAATTACAAAGTTCTGTTGCAAAGATTATATCAATCTAAACAAAGTTTTTCCATATCAAGTAATCTCGATTACATCTTCAAGTTCAAAAAGAAAAAGAATCTCTTTAAAAAAAGATATCAAAACTATTATGAAATTTGGCAATTAATGGATCATTAGATCCTACTCGTCTTATAGCAAATATTATTTGGCAAGCAAGCGAGTTTCATGTAAGCATAATTTACAGTATATTCAGACATTTGTTCATTCTTCTGAAAATTTTAATCAACAATCCAATAACAATAATAATGCAAAAGACTATATGTATTCATGGATAAAATAAGCAGACTTCTGTTAAATTATTATTTCTTTGTCCTATACAGTCAACTGTCATCAAAACGCAAATACTTGAAAGTAACTAATCAGAGATTACCCATCCAGAAAATTGCCAGAGCTCCACATCAACTGCGTGATTCACAAATGGATCAGTTGCTTAAAGTTTTTGTGACATATCCAAATCAGTCTTGCTAATTATTAAGTAATGTAAGTCTTTTCAGAATTCACAAACCTTTGAAATTAAGGTTAAAATAAAATGTTTTATCATTTTTTGGTTTAAAACAATTAGGGTTTTTTCTTTTGTTTGGACGTTTTGGTTGTACTAAAATCATTTGGTTTTGTGCGCTGAGTCCAGGAGTATCATTTTCGGATAGATGGACGAAGAATTTTCTTTTTTTTTTTTTTTTTTGAACTATGAAAAATCTCGAATTTACATTCTCTGACTAAATCAAATAATACTGTGAGTGGAAACACAATCAAAAGTAGTATATATTCTAGCAATCTCTAATCACCTTCTAGTGCGCTAGTGAGTCTGCTACTGTATTTGCATCTTGTTTTTCCATTATTGAAATAAAGGTTCCAAAATCGTTGTCGATATGGACGAAATAATGCATAAAGATGTCGAAAGATTGAGTATCTCCACCCCGATGGATAGAAAGTCCGTTATTTCAATGATCAAAAATTCGATACAGGAAATCGACGGTGATTCTCAAGATAGAAGCAACGATTCAACGATTCCTGATGATGATGTCTTCCAAGAAGATAGTGATATTGGTACAAATATTGTAAATAATCACGGTAGGAATAAAAGACGAAGAAGACGTTCCAGTGGTGTTCAGCATGTTCAACAAAGAGTCATTAAGAAGAAAAAGAAAATCAAAGAACCTTCTTTTCAAATATCCAAAAATCCTAAACGCTTCGTCAAAATTAAAGAAATACAATCATTGATCACTTATATAATGAACAAGTCATCACAAAAATCATGTTGTTTGGATCTTACAAACCAATCTCTGATAACCAAAGTAATAATGATTTTTTTACCTGGTTTATCCAATGCAGAGCTTGGGATCACTATGGAACATCCATTCAAAGTTAAAGATTTGGTATTTTCAAAGAATTTAAATGAACAAACAAATAATAGTAATCAGGACGTTTCTCTCAAAACGGTTTTCAATGAAATTTTTGAAATTTCTTTACCTACATTGTCTCCGGGTTCTAAGGATAAAGTTTACTCATCATATCAAGCATTACTGAGAATCCAGTTGACCGCTAATGAGAAAAAGATTATGAAGGCTAGTATGAAACCGCTTACTATTCCAGATTTGCTTATGTCCTTGGATGAAATGTTGGAAAATAACTACCCCATTCATTCCTCTCTCAAAGACCAAATCACTGACTTGTCTAAACTAGAAAAATCACTCAAAAACGCATATAACTTTGATGATGTCAATGAGGATGAATCTAATCAATGGGTTGAAACCAAAAGATTTGATCACTTGGGCTCAAAGACTTTTGCTCTTGATTGCGAAATGTGTTTGAGTGATACTAAAAACGTTTTAACTAGAATATCATTAATTGATTTTAATAATGAAGTAATAATTGATGAACTAATAAAACCAAAAGAGCAAATCACAGATTACGTTACTCGCTATTCTGGGATCACTGAAGAAATGTTGGAAAACGTTACTACTACTTTATCAGATATACAAGAAAAAATATTGTCTATTATATCTGCTGATGATGTATTAATAGGTCACTCCTTGGAAACAGATTTGAAAGTGTTAAAGCTCAAACATCCAAAAATTATAGACACATCATTAATTTATGAACATTTCAATGGGAAACCTTACAAGGCATCTTTAAAATGGTTGGCCAAGACTTATCTTAAGTCAGATATACAATCAGGGGAACATGATTCTATAGAAGATGCGAAGACCTGTATGGATCTTGTAAAATTGAAAATTCAAAACGACTTAGATTTTGGAACAAATAATGATAATTTTATGGATTTATTCACAAAATTGTCAAATACTGAACCTAATAATCCACATATCCAAGCACATCATCCTATAAACAAATCCTTAGTAATAGATAATTCAAAGAATGAGCACGTTTTATATTCACAATATTCTAAAAACATTGTTATTGGCGATAAAGTGTATTGTGCGAATGATTCCGAAGCAGCACAGATTTTGAAAGACAGAATCGACGACTATAAATTTGTAATCTTAAGACTCAAGGGAATGATGAATAATAAAATAGCAAATGATACAATAGATGATAAAAATATTTCAGAGGAAAATGAGATACAACAATCTCCAAACTTAATAGCACAAGTGTTAAAAAAAATTTATGACTCTGTGCCCGACAACTCAATTATTATACTAAATACGTTGCAATCTTCTGGTGAAAAGTTCCAACTTTTGAAAAAGCGAAAATTTGAGTTTCAGAAAAAACAAATTGGATCTTGGACTGTAAATGATGAAGATGAATTAATGGAAGAAGCTAAGCAAGCAAGATGCTGTGCCACATTCGTCGGATTGAAAAAAAGAACTTCTAAAGACAATGAAATTTTGGCAATTAATGAGGACGTGCCAAATGGTAATAACAGTGAAGCAATAAGTGAACATGCTTTTGAGAATGTAGTGCATAAAAGTTAGATATCTAATAAATGAAATTCATTTTGTATAATATCTCAATAATTGAAATTAAATATAAAAACATTGCAGAATCAGTTCGTAGATATTGTACTTCCTTATTAAAGTTATGTGGGTAGTAAAAAGAAAATATAGAAGTTTCTTTTGTAAAAAGGAATATTACGAACTTTGATTTTAATTAGATCAATCCTTTTGCCTCATTTAATAAAAATTCTTTTGAAAAATATGTCAAACTATCCAAAAAAATTTTTTTTTATCAGTTGACAACGACAAAATTCAGCTTACTTTTTATTTCATTATAGTCAAATTAACAACTTTTATCCATATATCACAATGGATTTTAATATACGAATAGCAAATGCAAAATCGACAATTTTTTTATTCTGTAATAAAAAATTTTTGATAAATAGCTGTTTAACTTGAAGAATCAAAAAGTGATATAACAATAAAAAAAATATATTATTGTTGAATCCCACTTTTTTTGGAAATGATTCTAGTTTTATAATTTATATCATGTACAATTATAGTATGTTAGTAGAGAATACTTGAGTTGGTTTATAATTAATTAAGATATCAGTTTCTGAATATGAAAGGACAAATATCTGAGAAAAGAAAATAGAAATATTCATAAGATAACAGGAAAAAAATGGATAGAGCAATAAGAAATAAATATATTATATTATATCTCTCTCAAAAACAAAGATGATTAATATCAATAATGATACTGATATCAAGCAAGAATATCTGACAAGTCGGAAAGATCCAATGTTTTGAGAGTTTAATATTTATCATTGTACTACTTCTGCTCTCAAATGTGAAATTGGTAATTATCAATAACTTTTAATGTTTGAAAAAATTCGCAATATCGTAAAACTCTACTATCAATAAATTATTTAGTTTATTGTAATCAAGATCTTCCGCATTTATTAACCAATAATATATACATTTGCAATGATTAATGTCGCTAGTACCTGAGCTCATTATAGTAATACTTTATTCATGATTATGGGACGCGTTATTCATAGAGGTAATCTTTTCTAAGGTTAAAAAAAAATTGTAATTTTTTGAATCACGTGTACATATATTATTTCTTATATCTAAAACATTTTTTTTATAACAAGTAGCTTTAGTGGCCCAGTCGGTTAAGGCGTCAGTCTCATAATCTGAAGATCGCGAGTTCGATTCTCGCCTAGAGCACTTATTTTTTCTATTTTTATTTTTTATTATTTTGGACAGTGATCAATATTAGGAAACATATTAATTACTTTCGATCATATATATATACAGGACATTTCAAAGTATATTTTATCAGGATAAATAATGAAGATACTAAATGTATACAAAAAGAGCGAAAAAAGAGAAATCAAATATTTCTAGTGTTATAGTTATAGAAGGATTTCCATACGATTATCCATCTGTTCCAATTACTATTGGTCAATCTTTCATTCAAAATATCAAAATTCTTTTTTTGCAAATTATTGATGAAGATATCTACAGGGATAGAATTCATGAATGGAACAAATATTACATCAGGAACACCTTTTTTCCAAGCTTTTGAGAATTTTGAAATCAATTCGTTATCTTGATTTTCCTTAATGACTTGACAGATTTCTTGTTTAGCTAAACCAAACTTGTACCTGCTCGTCAACAAATGATCATTGGCACGAGTGGATACCTTGAAAATAACATTTTTCAATCTTTCCTCAAGTTCATAATTCTTCTTGAAATTATTCGTTTTATTAGACATTTCGCTGATATATTGAATCAAGGAATCTTCTGATAAATTTTCATTAGCCAATTCATCCAAAGGTAATGGAATCATTTCTTTTTTGGCATAGTATTTCAAAGACAATAAATTTGATGCTATAGAATTAGCTTGCCCTATATGAGCGGCAATATCTGAAATCAAATTTTGTAAAGTTGGAGAAAGTTCAAGTAGGCTGATACTTGATGGTGAAATGTTTTCTGAAAGAAGTGCGGATTGTTCTAAATAAATTAATTGAGAATATGTACCTTCGCCATAAGAACAGATGCTGTCAACTGATTGAAAATTCTGTTTCTGTAACCAATGTTTTCTAGAATTTAAAAATGTATTAAAACAATCAATATTTAAATTGATACCATTTTTTAAAGAATCTCTCAACAAAAACATACTAGGTTCAGTGATTTTTTCATTGCTATTAGGATTTCTAAAAATCTTAGCTAAAAAATCCATCCAAAATTTGAATCTCAAGTCTACTGAACTCAATCCTCCCATATTAGCAAAACTGTTTTTGTTTGAAATTTTCATGATTTCAATATTAAAGGCCCTAGTTGCTATAAATACATCTCTTGCAGGTTCAGGAACGTAGGCACTTAATATAAAAGAGCTTCTGTCGTATTTTTCCAATACGTTTTTAGCATCTGATCTTGCTGTTTGTAACTGTTGTATGTACTCAGGATTATCGCTATAATATCTTGCTTGAAAGATCAGAAAACCTTTTCTAAAAGCAAAAGCAAACTGTGAATTTGCTTTTTTAACTTTAAACCGAAACATTTTGATATAAATACAAAATTAATTCAATAATAATATATTATAAAAAAATATTTTCACTATCTATTGTCCAAAGCAATTAATCAATTTATTGGTGGGACAATTAGCCAATGTTAAATCTTCAAAAACAATTTTCAAAGATTTAGGTATTAAAGAGATATATCGGGGCTTCTAGCGTTTATAAGGTATATTCGCTCATCGAATTTTTGACATGAAAAAAAAAAAAATACAGATTGCATCATTTGGTATATTAAGGACCAATATGAATACGAAATAATTGAGAACCTGAACTCTTTGAGCTTTGTTTTTGATCTTAATTTTCAAATATTTACCATTATAAAGTATCTGAAA
Source organism: Saccharomycopsis javanensis (assembly GCA_031125485.1). NCBI lineage: Eukaryota > Fungi > Ascomycota > Saccharomycetes > Ascoideales > Saccharomycopsidaceae > Saccharomycopsis > Saccharomycopsis javanensis. The sequence goes on from JASTUL010000002.1 coordinate 240,395, forward strand.
TTAAAAATAAATTTGCTTAAACTTGTAACAGTTAAATTTCTTGACTTCTCTAATTCAAAGTTGAAAATTCTTTCTATTAAAGTTTTCTTTTTATTTTTATTATTATTTTTTTTTTTTTTTTTTTGAAAGTTTTAGAGAGATTTCACTTGCAAACCCTGGTGTCATTAATAGCACAAGGAAGATATATGGCTGATAATAAAAAAAGGCGATAAAAAGTAAAATATGATTAAGATGGGTGTTAATTATACTGGAAAGTTTGTGCTTGCACCAATGGTAAGAGCTGGTGAGTTACCTACAAGATTGGTAGCTCTTAAATCTGGAGCAGATTTAGTTTGGGGTCCAGAGATTATAGACAGGAAAATTCTTACTTTTAAAAGAATAGAAAATAAGGAACTTGAAACAATTGATTTCATTTCGTTTAAAGAAAATCAAAATAATAACAATAAGAAAAATGATAAAAATAAGAAGTCACCAATTTCATTCCGTACACATAGAAAACTGGAAAATGGTAAATTAATTTTCCAAATGGGAACGGCAAATGCAGATCTAGCTGTCCAGGCTGCGAAAATTATTATTGACGATGTAGATGGATTAGACATCAATGCTGGATGTCCGAAACATTTTTCTGTTCATTCAGGAATGGGCGCAGCATTATTAAAGACGCCTGATTTATTGTGTGAGATTTTAACACGATTAGTTAAGGAGGTGGGTGCCCCAAAACAGAAACCAATAAGCGTTAAAATCAGATTATTAGAAGATAAAGAATCTACTTTAAAGTTGATCAATAGGCTTGTGAAAACTGGGATCTCGAATTTAACCTTGCATTGTAGAACAAGAGATATGAGAAACAGAGAAAATCCAATCAGAGATTATATTCCTGATATTATACCCCTTTGTAAAGAAAATAATGTTAGTTTTATAGTCAACGGTGGAATAAAATCATACGATGATTACAAAAAAATACGTGAAAAATATGGTGATGATATAGGCTGTATGGTAGCAGAAGCTGCCGAAAGCAATCCAACGGTTTTTCAACAGGAGAAACTGCATTGGTCTGTTGCTGCAACTCAGCTTAATAATTTTTCCAGAAAGTTTGATAATAATGTGTCCAATACTAAATATTGTTTATTGAGAATTATTCCTGGTAAATCACCTGTTTACCAGTTAATTAGCAAAAGTAAGACGCAAGAGGAATTAGATTCTATTCTAAACAATTTAAACGAAAAGGGTGAGTTGGTCTCAGAACAGGATAAGAAAGATGAAGAATTTGTGAGAAAACGAGAATTACATGAAATTAGTGAAGAAGATCATAGTGAACGGGTGACTGATATCACAGACATTATCAAAATTGAAGAAAGAGATAATTCAAGTGTAAAAAAGATGAAAGTTTGATAATTGTTAAAGAAAACTAATCTAGGAAACTGAAAGATCTCTGATAAACCAATGAGCTGCCTAAATTCCCTATGAACATTCAGCTTCATCTATCATAGGTAAATAAATGCAAATAGAAGAGGTAAAAAAACACCTCCACAGACACCAAGAAAATTTTGTAGAGAACTAAAATGAACAACTTGTGTATTCATGGTTTTTGCCTAAGATTTATTTTTCTAGAAAAGGAATGAGACCTATTGATCGAATGCTTTTGTTGTGGAATTTTTCATATTGCGTTTTCAAAATGATCACTAATTTGAATGCATATGAAGGTTGCATATGGAAAATGTAATTGTACGCGTTTGAGTCACGCGGTGTTTCTATTTTGCAATCATAAATAGCACTAATTACGTAGTTTAACAGTAATAAAATAATAAAAACGGTAAGAAAAATGCATCCTTTGAGACCGAAAAGATGGATATGAACAATTGCAATACTTTAAGCTTTTTAAGTTAGAGTGCTGGTGTGAAAAAAACAAAAGAATAAACAATACTGTGCATGCTTATTATGGACTCCACTTTGAGTCACTTGCAGCTCAGCACATCATTTGGAAGGTTATATGAACTTTAAATAAATTGTTTTGAGAATCTCATGATTGAGGCTAAGATAAGTTTAGAGCGATGGATAAGCGCGATTCCTATAAAATTAGTGTAGCTTTTTCCGATAAGAAGATAGTTTTTTACAAGTTTTAAGCAGTTAAAGAACTAACAAAAAAAAAAAAAGAAAAAAGTAACGCCAGTTACAGACTTCTGTTAAACTTTATTTTAGAAGATTTGCTGTTTTACTCAATCGACATGCAACGCTAAGACATTATAGTATGATAGTGTAATAATAACAATAGCGTAACACTTAAGGACAGAAAGTAAATGTGGAGTCTTGCTTCTAGCATACTTGTTCTAGAAAAATAATCTGAAGAGAAATTAAAACCAATACAGTATTTTGTCTTCAAACTGAGCGATTTTAAGATGTTTCTTCAAATGAGTGATTTATGATGCTTTGTGAAATGATCTTGATTTTTCAAATCACACGGCTGTCTGTTCTATGCAATTTATTTGCTTATGAATAATCACGGATTTATCACTAGCGTTATGCAAAACTTTCAACCATATCTGACCCAACAATACGTGAATTTCCATTCGTTTTCGTAGCTTACGCTGGCGGCCATTTATAAATGAATGGATTATAACTCCAATTGGTTGGAAATATTTTGATATTGTTTCTCTTGTTACTTTTTTGGTGAGCAGAAATACAATACATCTTATAGGTACATTGGTTTGTCCTAACAGTAAGTAGAGTATTATCTTTTCTGTCTTGGGAGGTTTAAAGTTGGATGTACATGTACAGAAAAAAAATTACTGAAACTTAAATAACAAAAATTTGCTAAGAAAATGAAAAAGAAGTAGTAATATCATCATGGTGTTATATAAATAATTGTAGTTTTCTTACTCTCTATTTAAAAAGAATTGGCTTTTTTTATTATCATCATTTTTTTTTTCATTAACAACATAAGGATCTTGACATATTGTACAATTTTCACAAATAGTTATTATTTTTTTTTTATTATTATCTTTTGTATTTTTTTTTTTTCAAAAAGAAATATACAAATATATATGTTTTTTATTTATTTATAGTATAACCCTTAATTTTAAAATCCAGATTTTAACATAGAGAACAGCCATCCAACACCAACATATAATCTTTTCTAAAAGAGAAAGTATAGTCTTTAATTTCCTTCTATATAATTATAAGTTGCGATCTATTTTATCATCATTCCTCTTAGTTACCGAACATTACTATATCGAACTGAATTCATCATATATACATAGTTGTTGCTTTTCCTTTCTTTGAGAACCTTGTAGACAAAAAAAAAGAAATAAATAAAGCACCAGTGGAAATCAAAGTAAAGCAAGAAAGAAAAAATGGCCGACAGGCCAGCTCCAAAGAAGAGAAAGCAAAAAACCAAGCAGAAACGAGAATATACTGTTGAAAAATTGTCATTCTACAAAGTTAAAAAAAACAATAACGCATTCAAGAATATTAATGACAATAATAATGAGGGTAATGGTTCCAACAAGTCTTTAAAGCATATGATTTCAAACCCGAGCATTCCACAATTTTCTTTGATTGATTTCAAAAAAAAAACCCAATCAACTACAAATTCTTTCAAATATTCATCAACCATGTATAAATTCAACTTGAGAAAAAGTAGTAGTGAACCATTACCTAATCATGTATATTTTCCAACGCTGTTCAAATTGAATAATATTCAATGGCAACATATCAATACCAAATATGAAAATATGGAGCATATTTTAAAAAATGATATTCCGAACACTTCTTTTGCTGAAAATGATGCTATTCTATGTCTTTACAGAAAACAAGTGGAATTATTGAAACATAATGCTATGATACAAAGTAAAAATAACTATTTATTATTTGCAATATTTATTTGTACTGCAATTCATGTGTATGTCTTGCAAAAAGAGAAAGACTGCCATGTCATTGAAACTATGAAGAAGTCTAATGAAATTTTGCGTTTTGAAATAATAGATGGTGTGAATGCATCATATTTTCCCAAGAATGTAAATATTAAAAATTTGACGTCAAAGCAATCATTTAGATATGCAAACAGTTTAATCGATTCTTCTATCACTGATTCTTTTGTGGACATTAAAAAAGAGATCCTTTGCAGGATGAGAATTGAATATAGGCAAGTCACATTAAAGATGGGTCAAAAATTAGTATATGACTTGAATAACTACCGTCATATTGATAATGAGGATCAAGGATTTTTGAGCAAGTGGACAACAGTCTTGGTTTATGCCTATATCAATATTGGCATATCTTACTTTGATAAGTTATACTTCAATCCACTTATAGATGCCGTCAAAAAAAATTTTCATTTCTTGTATTTCAAAAGGAAAATATTAAAACAATCAATATATCATCCTACAAACAATTTACTGCTAATTCTTAAATCTGTTAGGGAAGCAGATGACTTTCTTAATTTAAGTCTAAATTCTAATATTAAAAGTATATTTATTCCTAGTTATAATTCACAACCATTTTATGAATTATTGAGTTTGTTGAAACATTTTCATTATAGATTGTATGAGAACGATTATCAGTTATTTAATGTTCTCTACCATAATTACAGCAAAGTTGATTTTTGTGAAAGAAATTATGATAAATATGGGAAACCAACATCAAAGAACTTACCAAAAGAAACAAACAAAGAAGATGAGGAATACTGTCGATATCGTTTTTTCAAAAACAGAGGAACAACTTTAACATCTTTTAAAATTACCATACAACTTATGGAAAAAATCAGTCAGGAAATTCAAAAGCATAATTTAAATCGGAAGGAAACTTTTGATCCAAAAATTTTGTACTGTATTTTGCGAATGTTTTTGAAAACTGAGAAGAGTTTATTAAATTCTGTTTATGAACTTTATCAAAGTTTTACTTTGATGGAGAAAATCTTTTGCCTTTACAGATTTGTTCTATCATATATTTTAGATCATATTTTTCCACATATCAATTATTTTTATTCTATCGGATTTTCATCGCTTAACCGTGGTTTCAATTTTGAGTTTTGTCAATCAATTTTAGATGACTTAACCCAAGCATATAATGAAAAAAAATTGGCTGAGTCACAGTATCATTATTTATATTTAGATACTATTTGCTTGATTAGAACTGGTTCGTATTTCGTATACAGAGATGCCATTTTTAGAAGTAGCTTGGAAATTCTTAATCCATATCCGAAGACTCCTAATTTTGAACATAACCGGACTAAATCACGAATGCTTTCGGTTCCTGAATTTATTGAGGAGTTGCAGGTAGCTCGTTTTTACAATCAAAGAATAAAAATTGAAAATTATCCAAAAAAAAATGTTATCAAGCAAGACATCGAAACAAACAGAAACAAGGCGAACGATGCAAACAATTTAATTTTCAACTCTGAGGGACTTGAGATTAATATTAATTCTGATTCGAATTTTGAAGAAATGAACCAATATTTGTATGAAAAATTTTATAGATTTGGAACAGAAGTGGATATTTCACAGATTCCGATCAAATATTTGAAGATCTCTAAATTTGGTCTATTATTGAATATTGACCATCGGCCAGACTTAAGCGAATCGACAAAAACCTACTTAGTCTCAAAGAGGAAGCGAGAATCTGCTGAATCTTTCACGAATGATATCTTCTTGGCGGACGAATTGATGATTCAATATAAAATTGACAGAGAGATATTGTTGGAATTGAGTGAAGATGCCTTGGTGGAATACGATAATGAATCCATATGTTCAAGGAAGACGGGTTTGCAAACGGAATATGAGAGACAGTTCCAAGATAAGGTTTGCAGACGGAATATGCGGGACAGTTCGAAGATGAGGATTGCAAAGCTTGAAATGATAGATAATTGCAAATATTCTTGAGTCATATCTCTTTATCAAGCTCTTGAAATATAGGACATCTACTTTTGGTCTGGTGTGAATTTTATTAACTTTTAATTTGGATTGACTTTTTTTGCCTTTGAGTCTAATGCGGGTTTTATTAATTGTACTACAGTGTTCATAGCTTGTATTTATAATGTTGTTTTTTATTAAAATTTCTTATTCTTTTGTATTTAGTCATCTCTTTCTTATTCTTTATTTCATGCATTTTAATTTTTTTTTTTGTATTCTTTCTGCATTTCAATTACCATTTTATCTTTTATTCGCTTCTGTACGTTGATATGTGGTATGCTAATTTTATTTATTCTTGTATACTAATTTTGTTTAAATATTTTTCTTGTATACTAATTTTGTTTTTCAAGATTTTCTTTTTGCACTAATCTCTAGTTTAGTATTCTCTTTTTATGTTAAGTTGTAAATCGAAGACAGATTATCAAAAACAGTTAACCTGGAACTCGATAGAAGTGGTTTTATTAGTAATTGCAATATAGAAATGATGGCATTGGCAATCAGTGGATAAAAAAGTCTACACCGTTGAATCTACGCAACAGTTAGGGTGTGTAAAGGTTGACGCACGTTACTGTACTCCCATGTGATGTTGAATTAGCGCATCGATTTGTATAGATAAATATGTAAGGGTAGGTACAGTATCAGATTTTAGCTACATTTTAGCATTTTTAGTTTATCCAGTATGCCTGAATGACAAAAAAACAATCGGAAAAATATTTAAAGAAAAAAATAATTTACAAAGGACTGGAACGTTTTGAAACAGGTGCGAGAGCCAAAGATTTTGAGATAGAGTCAAACGACCTAAAAGGGGAAAAGACTTCCTTAGCCGGAGAATAACTTAGCTTAGCTTGAGAATAAAATAGTTTAAATTAAGGAAAAAAGACAAATTATTTTGAATGAGAGCCGTAATAATTTAAGAAGATCATCACTCTAGAGCAAGATCAAAAACGCCAAAATACTTTGAAAAAAGAACTGAAAAAGTCAAAATATTTCAAAAAGAACTGAAAAAGTCAAAATACTTTCAGAAAGCTGAAAAGTTTAAAAGAGAAAAAAAAAAAAAAAAAGAAAGGTTGAAATACTGTTTCGAAGGCTGAAAAAAAATAGTAAGGTGAAATAGTTGCACTGCAAAGTTAAGGTTTGATGTAAAAGTAACCATCAACAAAACGGTTTCAACGGTTCAGAAGTGTACCATTAAACAAAGAAAAAATATACCAGAACCAAACTCTATAAGTACTTGTGTGGTTCGCATAGTCAAACGTGCGCATAATATTATACTAAATGCACTTCAAGATGTATAATCCCAAAGAAGAAAAACAAAAACAAAGCTTTTTTGGGCTTCACACGCGTTTTTAGAAATCTCTTAATACTTTTGGTTCTCTAATAAGTTACGTCTCGCGTGCAAGTAGCGTACTTATTGATTGTTATTGGTCGCATCAAGTCACGTAAAGATCAAGGTCGAGACTAATCAATCAAAAGTCTGGCCCTAATCGATCAGAATCAGAAAAAAAAAACGTGCGTTTAGATATATAATGATCTATGGTTATTTTTCATTTTTTTTTTTCTGTGACACAACATAGAGGTTGACGTTAACTTACGAGTAAAGTAACAAACACCAATCAGTAGCAAATACTAATCACCAACAAAGAGTCATCAGTTTGAGTTAACTAATATTAACTGATCTGCTTTCCGGATAGTAAGTCATATCGAGTTTCTGGTCTGTTAACGGAAATAATTGCTTAGTTACCTTTTCTAATGGACAATAGGGATCTTTAATACTAGTCATTTCAAGAAATTAACAATGCTACTGTATATTGTGTGTTTTATATTATATATCTTACATTATATATTATGTTATATTGTATGTTTACACTATTTAATTTAACCCATGATTATAATTAAAGTTTAATTTATTTCTTTTTGATTCCTTTTTTATCGTTTTGATGTTTCTTTTTTGCTTAAATAGGTAAGAAAAAAAGACGCACAGAACAACAAAAAAACCACAGGAAAAAAAATTTTTTTTTTTTTTTTATTCCTATGTGATTTGATTTCCCATCCCTCCACTATATATAAGATCTGTAGAATCCCGTTTTCTATCTTTTGATCTGTATCTTATCCATTCGTCTTTTCTTTTTTTTCCAAAGGTTCTTTTTTTTTTCTAGATTTGCTGTAAACCACTAATATCAATTAACAATTACCCTCAATAACCAATATCCTAGATCTTAAACACAATAGTTTCTAACTAAATACTTTCATTTTTTGTGTTTTTTGTTTATACCCATCTAGTTTATTCGCACTCTTCATTCATTCATTTTTTTTTTATTTTCAAGTCTAGAATCTTCAAGTCTTTTTTTTACCTGTCTATCATTCAGCGTAGAACCATGAAATTCTCGTCCTCTTTATTGTTGTCCTTGTTGGTCAGCGTTTCTTTGGCCGTCCCAACCAATCGCCATCAACACAAACGTGATGCTGAACCTGAACCTGTTCAAACAGTCCTTGTTACTGCTTACGAAGTAGTTTATCTTACTGAAGGTGCAGATGGCCCAGCTTCTACCGGCCAATCTTATGCTACAACCACTCTTTCCGCTTCAGTTACTACCCCAGTTTCCACAATCTCCACTTCCGTCGTCTCTACCGACTCTTCTAGTTCCACCAGCACTGTTGCTTCTTCCAGCTCCTCTAGTTCCACCAGCTCTGTTGCTTCTTCCAGCTCCTCTAGTTCCAGCTCTGCTACTTCTTCTTCCTCTTCTAGCTCCACTTCTAGCTCCAGCTCCTCCTCTCCATCATCTACTTCCTCCTCTTCTGGTATCGATGGTGACTTGAGTGACTTTGAAGCTCCAAGCGGTAAATTCGAAGATGGTGTCTATGACTGTTCTTCTGGTGTCCCAACCGGTAACGGTGTCATTTCTCTTGACTGGGTCGGTCTCTCTGGTTGGGCTTCCATTTTAAACGATGCAGGTAACACCGTCACTTCCTGTCAAGACGGTTATTACTGTTCTTACGCTTGTCAAGCTGGTATGTCCAAGACACAATGGCCATCTAATCAACCTTCTGATGGTCAATCCAGAGGTGGTTTGATCTGTCAAAACGGTAAGTTATACAGAACTAACACAAACACTGATTACTTGTGTGAATGGGGAAAACAGACTTCCAATGCTGTCTCCAAGCTTGATCAAGTTGTTTCTTTATGCAGAACTGACTATCCAGGTTCTGAAAGTATGGTTGTTCCAACTAGATTAACTGCAGGTGGTTCCAAACCAATGTCAGTTGTCGATGAAGCTAACTATTATTTATGGCAAGGAAAACAAACTTCTGCTCAATACTACATTAACAATGCTGGTATTGATGTTGAAGATGGTTGTGTCTGGGGTACTTCTGCAGGTACCGTCGGTAACTGGGCTCCGGTCGTCGCTGGTGCTGGTTACAGTGGTGGTATCACTTACTTATCTCTTATTCCAAACCCAAATAACCAAACCCCTCCAAACTATAGTGTCCTGATTGAAGCCGCTGATAGTTCCAGTTCCACCGTCGGTAACTGTGCTTACGCCAATGGTAAATATAACGGCCAAGGTACCGATGGTTGTACTGTCTCTGTCACCAGTGGCTCTGCGAACTTTGTTTTCTACTAAGTTTGTAGCCAAACTTACTACCTTCGTTTAATGTTTATGTTTATTTTTCTTGTTGATATCCTTTTTTATTCTATCGCTTACTTGTTTTTCAAAACAAGAAAAAAGCTTCTTCAAGACTTATTTTTTATTTTCTTTCTGTTTCACAAAAAAAAGTTTTGCTCTTTGAATTATTATTATATACTTGTTACCCTTTTTCTCCTTTTTTTTTATTTTTTGACCATGTTCTGAAAAAAAATGATGATAATGTCCTTTGTTATGAAATTCGCCTCAATGAATGAATGAAATGTTTATGATAACTTTTAACCTTTTATTATTTTTCTCGTTACAACTCTTGTCTTATTACTTTCTCTTATACTTTTCACCATTCTTATGTGTATATTAAATATTTAAATGAATTATATTTCTTCAATGTCCATTAAATTCTATCTCCTGTATAGTAATAAGTTCAACTCGTTGTATTATATACATACAAGTGTTATTTTTCTTTATAATGGATACTACACTCACTAACTTATGAAATTCTCATAAACTTAATAATTGAAACAAACCTCTAAAAGAAATGCTGTCACGAATACTTGGTTCCTATCAAAATGCGGCTTGAAATTGAAAAATTATTTGAAATCTTAAAATTGTGTTCATTGAATAAAATTGTAAAAAGTTCTATTTTCATTTTCATATTATTAGCAGAAGCTATAGTAACCTTTTCCCGTTCTTCTTATAATTGAGGTTAATGACCCAAAGTTAGTACTTTTTCGTTAATTTAATGCACAAATTGTAATTTTCGTAAAAATGCTGTCGTTCATAATAATAATTCACGTGATATCAAGCGAAAAGATATGAAAATTGAATGAAAAAATAATATACAATATTCAAAAACACTAATTAAAGTTCACAATCTTATACTGTTTTATATTTTTATTGTCTTATTTTAATCAAGGAATTTAGTTATTTATTATTCACATATACATTTATATAGAGTTTTATACTTAAATACAATTATTTATTATTTTCTCTTTAAAATAACCAAAAGTAAACTCAATAACTTTTAATCCTTCAAGCGATCTACTTTCAACATTATTTTACGCTTGTGAAATAAACCTCACAACGATTAATGCCGTGTTTGTAACGTGATTTTTTGTTTATCCAACTGTCATTGATTTTATGGAAGTTCTTTCAAGCAAAGCCTAGTTAGCACAATCGGTAGTGCATTCGACTCTTAATCGAAAGGTTGCGGGTTCGAGCCCCGCATTGGGCTTTTTTTTTGTGTCATCCATATCAACAAATTAATTCTGAATGTTGCCTATACAGAACTAAGATTAAATTCGTGATTCGTCTACATATTTATTGCTTTTATCTAAGGAAAAACATTTATTTACTTTTTGCTGAAAATTGATTCCATAGATTTTCTAAGAATAGATGCATTATAGTCAAGCACTGAATTGAAAGTGCTTTCATCCATTGTTTTTGATAGAGCATCTTCATCTCTAATGAATGCAATCAAGCACATATCAGGTAACATTTCTTGCAAATAAAGTTTCAGCCCAGGAGATAATCTGGATACACAGCGAAGTCTAGTTCTTTTACCTTTATTTAATGGATCTTTATTCTCCTGAGTACTAATTGTACTTGGCTTTTTTGTATTGTTTTCATATTCAAAACTTGTAAAACTTCTATTATCTTCTTCTTCTTCTTCTTCATTATCTATATCAATCTTATTATCTTCAACTGCTATTGGATCAGGTCTGGCACATACTAAGCCATCCAAATCTATAGACATATCAATAAATTCTGAGCATACTTCATAAATTTTAGAATCCAAAGGAGAACTATCTGTAGCAAAATATAGTTTGCTTCTTAGATCACAAAGAAAAGCCTTTTCAATCTGACAATGCTGTACAAAACTATCTAATAATCTTTCCAAATCACTAAGTTCAGGAATTAATCTACTTATAATCTTAGACAATACTTCATATATACTTTGATCATATATTGAAGTTTGATAAAATTCAATTCCTTGAAAAATTTCGAGTCCTCCATCATATAACATTTCATCAGTTCTATCTTTTATATCTCTGACAGTATTGTCTCTGAATTCTTCACTTAACCCGTCAATTTTATGTACTAAGACTTCAACACGAATGTTTGGATTCTCCAGATAAGCAATTTCAATAACTTTAATTAGATTTCTAACGGCATTATAATACTCATCTTGTGCATCAATCACATAAATTATAGCTTCTGTCTGTTTAAACATACTAATTGTATCATAATCGCCATCTAGATAATCTATTTGGCCCGGCAATTCCATAATATCCACATTAATTAAAGATGCAACATTTAAAACTTCTGGCTTTGATGTACTTTCCAAATATACAGATTCCCATGGCTTCATATTATGGAACACAGACTCAATAATTGAAGATTTGCCTGATCTTCTTCGTCCCATAAGAACCACTGTGGGAGTTTTTTCTTCTTCAAAACTCATGACTCAATCGTTAATAAGTATTTTTATTGCTACTTTCTATCAATAGTAAACTAACTAAAAAAATAATATTTCTCAATGTACAATGAATAGTATATGCTTCGTAACTCAACTACATACTAGACCATAAAAATTATAATTGATCATACTAAAAACTGATAGTTGTTAATTTTTTTTTTTTTTCTTGTTCTACTATCATGGTTTTTCCTTCAAACATCAAGTGCGGGTATTTAATAACCGTTCAAGTTGCAGCAACAGTAAAAACTGCTATTATCGAGCGCGATGCCTTACAAATACATATATATATATATATATAATGGTTGTTTGATTTGGCATTATATTAGTATCACAAGATTTGGAAGAAGTGAGTTCACTTCAAGATAATAGTGGCTGCGTTGATGCTTCAGTAAATATAAATTGTCCAAAGATCAAATATGGAATTGCTTTAATATATAATTCAACAAGAAAAAAAGCGAAAAAACATAGATATTAAAAACAATATTTATAAGCAAATCTGTAGATATAAGATGCCTGGTAATAAATACGATGATGAGACAGAATGGTATGGATCTTTAACAACAAGGAATATAGATTGGGTGCAGGTTGGTAATCTAGAATATCAAACTTGGTACGGTAATGCCTTATATTTTGGTAATGATTGGGAGACACTAGGTTTCAAAGATGTTCTCAAGTTGAAAAAAAATAAAAAAGCATTTCCTAAAGATAGATGTTGGCTTGATAAATTATATGTGTGTGAATATTGCTTTAAATACACAGATGAAGAAAGATGTATAATAGAGCATCGCAAGTTTTGTAAATATGGAACTTTTGAATACTATCCAGGAAAGATCAAATACAAGAGCGAAGATTATATTATTAGAAAAATCAAAGGTAATAGGCATTCTTTATTTTGTCAGTGCTTGTGTTTATTTGCTAAACTTTTTTTGGAGACCAAAACAATTTTTTTTTCTGTAGAAAATTTTGATTTTTATTTGGTTTATGGAAGGAAGCCAGGTGAACAGTTACTAGATTCAAACCAAAACAAATGGGTGCCCATGGGTTATTTCTCAAAGGAAGTACTCAATTGTTGGGATGAGAATAATTTAGGATGTATTTGTGTTTTTCCACCTTATCAGAATAGAAAATTGGGTACATTGTTAATTTCTTTTTCTTATGAAGTTTCTAGGTTTCAGGGTCTAATATCTGGTCCTGAGCATCCGCTTTCGCAATTTGGAAGAATTAGCTATTTACAATATTGGAGCAAAGAGTTAGCGAAAGAATTTACACAGGGTGTTTTTCAAGATATGAACAATATTCTGTTAGATATCATGGCTAGATATACAGGCTTCAGACAAGAAGATATAGCTATGGCATTGGAAAATATGAAGGCTCTTAGAAGAGACCATGATCACTTGGTAATTGTGAAAGCTAACATTTTACATTGGATTGAAAATACCAAACCAAAGTTTCTGCTGGTGTTAGAGAAGCTGTGTCTAATACTCGATTAGTATTTGTAGTATAACTTAATAAAAAAGAAAAAAAAGAATTTTGAAAAGTACAAAATATGTCAAATTTAATCTACTTATTGTCAATCACCCTCTGAGTTAAAATCAAGATAGCTGCTTTACGTAATATAATGATGAATATCTATTTGATCTATTAAATAATACTCTCGGTACCTTATAATTGATAATCCTATATCCAAAAACTATAATTCTATATTTAAAAACGACTATTCTATATTGAAAACAATAATATTAATTTATAAAGGCTAGTACGGACTTATGGTAAATGCTGAGAAACTCCAACCTTGGATCCGAAACCTACACATGTGATTTTCATTTATGGACATTCTGAGATTTTATTTTTTGGTTGTTAGTGTTTTATTAGACGGTTTAACTGTACTAGTCTCAGGTAATGAATAAGTGAAATAAAGCGATGTGTAATCTGTTGCAAAATTTTGAGCTGCTAGAAGCTGTGAATTCATAGCATCTAAATTGAGTTGTAAAGCATTACTAGCATTTATTATAAGCAAAAAGTGAAAGATATTTTGAAAATTCATTATTGTATTATTTTTCTATTGATTCTTATTCTAAGCTTCTAAGTGAAGTTATTTACAATCTTTACAATTTAAGTAGCAACATCATACACCTCCATGCAGAGATGAAATGAAATTATTTTTACGAAGATTTGATTCAATTTATATACTGATGAAATAAGCTGGCATAAGTTACATAGTTCTATCTAGCATGTGAAACACGAAACAAACTGTTTACTGGAATTATGCACCATATTTTTTTGCGCAAGCATGAAAATATATAGCATTTTATTTGGATGAAAAAATAAAAAATTCATTATTTTTAACTGTTTAATACTTAAGCAAAAAAAAAAAAAAGAACTATATTACAAAACCAACTATATCTGTGGAGTGAAATTAAGAATAATACTTGACAATAACACACATCAAACATCAAACATTTTCTTTCAACTATTCATCTTCATCTGCGATAATTTTCATCTTTCTTTTCTCATGACCGTTATGTAGTTCTTCCATGACTTTAATTTCTCTTAATGTTGACCCGTAGCCGATCGAACTTCCGTTACATATCATTAGCGAACCCAAAGGGATCCTATCGCAGTTTTTTAGGTTTTCTATTAAGCTTCGTTTATCATCATCACATAAATTTAATTCATCATTTCGGTTAACATGCGTATTATAATCTAATTCAATTAGTTTTTCGTCATCTTCATCCACTATTGCTTTGTCTTTTTCCTGTTCTATTTTCTGTATTATGTGTATTCTATTTTTAATTTCATCATTGCTCATTTCTATAACTGATCTTGAATCTTCTATATCATCTTTCATAAAGTTTAACAAAAATGCAATAGAGTTAGGGTTTGAATTATGATTGTTAGATTCGGATTGTCCATTGTATTCCAAATTATGACTCAACTGTGAGGTGGTGATTCCACCGTTGTTAATAGTATTTAGCTCTGCAAGATCTGTTCTTTTGCTAGATATTCCGCCAGAAGGTCCGAAGATCAATGGTTTCCATATCAAATAATTCAGATTGATTCGTTTGTATTTTTTGTTCTGAAAATTCCGTATAATTTGGTTAATTCTACTTTTCAGAATACAAATTGAGAACCTTCCTGATACAGGATCCTTTCTTAAGCCATCTAATGCTTCTAGAGTATAAATTATATCAGAATTGGTCATTCCTGTAGAAGTGGATAAGTCATTTATTGATAACTTTAATAATACATCAGCATATTCACTACGCGAATTCCTAATTTGGCATTCTGTCAATATATCTCTAAGCCTATAAGCTAATGCAATTTTCCAGTAGCTTCTATACGATAATAATCCAAGCTTTGATAATGGTTTTTCTGGAGTTCCCACTTTGTATTCCATTCTAGATAACAAATAACTGAAATCAATTAAAAAAAATCCATAACCTTTTCTTTGATATATTGGTAAAGTGACAATACATGATAAATTATAGTCTGACGAAGATAATTTTTCTTTGGAAAAGTATCCTACAAAATTATATTTTCTGAATTCAGTATGAGGATCATCATCTATCTCTGTCAATATGTAAAAAACAAATGGCTGCACATCAAAAAATAATGTTTTTGAATTCAAAAATAATTTTGATAATAAACATAGATTTTGGCAATATCTTTGATTTTTTCTACCATCAACTTCAAAGACTGCAATGTTATTGGTTGAATCTCTATAAATTTCATTACCCGGAGGCAGTCTTCTTAAGCATTTTTGTTTATGTCTATGCATTGTGAATTCAGATAAGTTGTAAGTCAAACAATTTCCACAAATATGTAGTATACCATTATTTTGGGGTTCTCCTGAGTATGGAGAATCAAACCAGGTATCAATGATATGATTTTCAAATTTTATCTTCTCAAACTTTCTATTGGTTGACAGAGAATCACTTGGATTTTTGGATTCACTTATTATATATTTCGACTTTTGTAAAGCTTTATAAAATATTTCCTGATCATGTTTATTGGGCTGCGTCTGTAATGTTATTGAATTCTTCACATTTAGTACGCCTTGGAAAGGTAATTTTAATCTAGTGTCTACTTTAGCAATTTCAAGATTTTTGCAATCTTTGGAAGTCAATTTACTATTACTCAAAAGTTGCTTCAAAGATTTAGAGTCAAATATTGCATCATTATCAATTATCTTTTTCAAACTAATTTTCACGATTATTTGGGTTTCATTTCTATGGATCTGCACAAACTTCGATGTTTCTGGAGATACGCTTGGCAGAAGACCTTTATCGTCAGACTTCATACTTCTGTTATTATCTTCTTTTCTTATCTTAACGTCTGTTTCTGTCGCTTCCTATCCTTTCTAATTGCAATAAATGTCCACTTTCTGCAATATATTGTCTGAGATGCATATTGGGTATTATATATATATATATATATATATAGTGAAAAATATACTTAATTGAACTGTTGCTTGTTGAGTCTTTATCTATATATATGTATATATGTATATGTGCTTTCCTCTTTTTTTTTTTTCTTTTTTTTTTTTTGACGCGTCCTCCGAGTTTTGTTCGCAGAGAGAAGAAGACGCGTTGACAAGAATGCATATATAATAAAAACTGATTACACACAACTATATTAAAGGTTAACCATAAAGGTAGTAAAAGAAACAAGAATTTTGTCAATTTGCATTTATGTAAATTAAATTATTTTTATTTTTAAAATTCTTATTATTCTACTGAAAAGTATAGAATTTTTAAGTGAGATTTGTATAAACAAAAATATCTAAGACTTGACTTCCTCTACACAACCCTACTTAAAAAAAAATTTTTTGTCGAATTTGTTCATAAGTTATCGTGAGTTCAGTGAATATTGTAACTTTATCTATAGGAATATATACAGCGAATCCAGTGAAAATAATAATAAAATATAGTCGAAAGCGATATTTTTATTTTTTGATACTGACTTTTATGTTATCATTCAATTTAAATAAAAATAAAAATTTTGTGCAAAGTATAAATGATAAATCGTCTCTAAGAAGATAGGTAATATATTTTTTGAGTGAGATCTTGTTACGAATCGCCTCATTTTACCGCAAATATTATTAAAATTTGGTATTGCAATATTACTTTAAATTAAGAGCACTATTATTTATTATAATTGAAGATGTTGCGTATATGTATTTCTTTTCCACTAAACTACTATAAGTTTTTTAGTATAGTTCTTGTTATTTGTTGGTTGTTTTCATAATGTAGAATTATCAAAATTATGGGTTCATGTTGAAAGAAAATATTTAACAAACAAAATTGAATAAATTTGCTTTCGACGAAAAAGAAAAGGTACATAAATATAAAGTTACAATTAGGATTATGGCTTCCTTATTTTCGATGAAAACTTGTTGTTCAATAATTATTTCACTTGAAAAATTAAAATGTGATATAATAAAAAAAAATTGTAATGCATTATGGTTAGAATTAAGTTTCTCTTATTCCTTATTAAAAAGCTGTTGTCAAAAAATTAATTCAGTTAAAAAATTAAAATGTGAAATAATAGTAAAAATGTAATAATTTATCAAATAAGTTATCTGGAGATGTAATTATGAGTGAAAATCTGTGGTTAAAGTAATATTACAATAAAATAATCAGGAAATTTTAATTTCCTAAATAATAAATCTGTAGAATAAATGGATTCGAAAACAAGAAAGGATAAATATAATAAGTATCTTTTCGCTTAATATCACGTGTATTATTATTTTGAACAACAATCCAAGAAGGATTAACCAATTATTAACTATTTTATTTCTCTTATTAAAGATTTTTCAAGTAGCTTTAGTGGCCCAGTCGGTTAAGGCGTCAGTCTCATAATCTGAAGATCGCGAGTTCGATTCTCGCCTAGAGCACTTATTTTTTCTTTTTCTTTATGTCTGAAAGAAAAGGTTGAACTAACATTTTTTTAATTTTTACTTCACTAGTATGACTTTAATTATTGATGATGGCAAAGAAAATAAATGCTTTCCAATAAATACGTAAGGTAAAATTGGTGTACTTCGACATTTAATCATCATTTTTTTTGCCTAATTTTTGAAGCCCCATTTTGCATTTTTGATTAAAATTACTTTTAATCTGAACAAATCAAACTATTGTATAGTCTTAAAAACATACTTATCTGCATGTAGGAGATAATATGGAGCAATAAAATTCTTTTTGGTCAGAACAGACCTTTAATTTACAGTTACTAAAGTACATAGTTTCTTCATCTTTAGGAAAAATTTCATGATTCTTCACCTTAGAAAATATTACGCAATTCATTATCTTTGAAACAAGTTATCCAACTCTTCATATCCAGGAAAGGGGTAACCAGAAACCAATGAAAATCATTTTGATACAGATTTGTCTAATATGATGTTTTGTCAACTGGGGTAAATAAAAATTTTATTATGTGTATATACGTCTAACGTTTTTATCATTCTACAAGCTTCAAATGTAGATCAATTTAAAAGTTACAAATATCATTTTTATTTTTAAACAATTAGTATAGGTTTAGTTAAACCCGTAATTCTTCAATGAGGATAAACAAATTTCTAATACTGATTGATTGAAAATTGTTAATGAACGATCTATTTCATCTGCGCTGCACATTTCTTTTTTTTTTTTTTTTTTTTTTTTTTTTTTTTGATTTTATTTTTACTTTTTTGTTTATTATTTCTATTATTATTTTTTTTAATATTTACTTTTTTCTGAAAGAAAAAAAAAAAAACTGAACAAAACAAAGGAAAATTAGAAAAAAACATTTGGAAACATCAATAATAATAGAAAACAATAGTTTGATTGATCAAGATATTGAAAAACTCATCAAGAACGTGAAAAATTTATTTACCATTAACAGGAATTTGCATTATTTGATTATCTTTATATATATATAGCCTACTTGAAAATTGTGATTGAAAAAAAAAGATAATTGACTTGCTGATTGTTTAGCTCTACTCAATATTGCAAAAAAGGGACCAAATAAACAAATAAATATAAATAATGGTAAGTTCATTTTATTTTTTATTTTATTTTGTTCATATATTTAGTTGTTTACTAATCATATTATCTCGCTCTACAGGTTTCCATAAAAAGAAAATCTATCCTTTTGCGTGATCCACCACCAGTTCCAAATAATTTAGATTCAAATGTATGGTTTATTCCAGAAACTGATGAATGGTTTTTAACTTATGAAGCATATTCCAAAAGAATAGATTTTTATATGACCCCGAATTTTGTTTGTGAAATCACTGGTACTCCTGGGTTGACTTTTTTTGATGCATTTGAATCCGAAGTCAGAGAAATGAGAAAAGTTGAAAAAATTTTTCCTGAAAGCTTGAAAGAACCCATCTTAAGATTTGTTCAATTCTCCATTATACAACGATTAGATGCATTAGTAGATACGGTCTATACAAAATTTAAAAGCGACTTTTATCCAGGTGAAACATGCTATGTTAAAATGAGTGATTGTTCAAAAGCTTTAGGAAAAATCAAAGAGAAAGCTAGATTCAATGCGTTTGTCAATGATGCTGGTGTTTTGACCCCAGGATATTGTGCCTACAGAGTATTTATTGAAAAAGAAAATAAAGAATTTACTGTTGATGAATCCACCTTATCAAGAGAAAGGGCGCTTTTCAATAAAAGTTGTTTGAAAGCCTTTATAAAGTTGGCAGTATTTAAAACAATTAAATCAGGTGCTCCTTGGATTGTTCGTGAAAAATTTGTTCAAAAATATAGAATTCCGCTGGTTTATCCCGAACATTTAAGGAAATTTGATCCAAAATTTAAAGAATATCTAGGAACCTTGAGTAAATCTAACCCATTCTTTGAAGATTCCAAGAAAAGAAGCAGTTCTATTCCTATGGATGAACTACAAGAAAGTCCTTCTGATAAGCGTTCCAGGATACAACAAATAGATGACAAACCTAAAAAAGGAAGAGGTAGAGGTAAGTCAAAAAAGAATATTGATCAAGAACAATCAAACACCGATACAAACCAAACACATAAGGCTAAACCATATGTGGTCAAAAAATTTTCTGTTTCAAATATGCTAAACAGCACTTCTCCAGCGGAAACAACTCCTAAAAATTCAGTTCCACCTCCTTCTCATAATAATAATCCTAGACAAAGTACTTATTCAGGCCCTATACCCCCATTGCTATCATTGAAGAACGTAGAAGATGTAATGAAAAATGCTCAATTGCAAAACTGGAAATCGTACATGGAAGTTATAGCACCAAAAAAATCCATAATTGAAGACTTGGATATTCCTGTTAACAATGATTATTCAAATTATCAAATAGACTTGCCTGAGAGTGTACTACACGAATTTAACAGTTTTATGAAACCGAAACCAAATTCAGTTCTGAAATTACAATACTGCATTTCAGAATGCTTACAAGTTTGGGCTTTTTTAAATGTTTATCATAATGCCTTAATTTTAGATTCCTTTACTTTTGATGATTTCATAACTTGTTTATCCTGCAGGAGTAATAGAAATATCGATTTATTGAACGAGATTTTTTGTTCTGTGTTAAGCTGCTTCATGTTGAGTGAAAATGAGGATGTGAATTTAAGAATTAAAGGTTACGAATTTTCGATGAAAGACTATAATGAATCACAATCGTCAATCAATAGCAGTAATATGAACTCGACTAATAAACTGAAAACTGGAAAAAAGAATGATGATGAGGATGATGGTGCCGATGATGATGATGGGTATCATGGAGATGTAGAAGATTTTCCTGTTGCTACAGATGGTGACTATGAAAACGATGAGTATTTATTAATTGTTATACCTGAAGATTATTTATCCGAAGAAGATGCAATACGTCAAAAAATCCCGTTTAAAAAATCTGAAGAGACGGCAAAGAATGTTGAGGATGAAGACCGAAGTACTGTCGGAAATATAACGAATACTAAATCGTCAGATAATTATGGACTTGCTTTTGACATTTATGAGGATATATCTATCATAGAATCTGATGAAGAACCTCAGTCATTTATGAAAGATGAATCTACAAATTCAAAGATAAAGAAAGAAGGTGCTGAAGTCTCTTATCAAGAAAATTATGAGGAAAAAGAAGCAGAGGAAGCTAGTAAAGAAGAAGAAGAGGAAATTCCAGTTGAAGATATTAATAATGTACATAAACTATTGAACTATCGTAATATTTCATGGCAAGAAAGATTATATAAGCGCAATTTCAAGGATGGTTATTGGAAAATTATAATGCTTGGAATATTTTCTCTAATTAGAGACTTAGACAAATTCCGCGATATAGTCGATGAGATTGGATCAGTTTTAGCTCCGAAAAGGTCAAACGCTTCCCCTTCGTCTGTTCAAAATAATTTCTATAATAATTTATCGTTAGAGTTGAAAGTTAAAGCATTGAATATTTTATGTGAGTTGCTTGTTGGTGGTAGAATTATCAGAACATATATTGATAACTCTATAGAAGAGCAAACAAAATTAAAAAGAGATAGACAAGACGCAATTAGAGAATTTAAGGCTGCAATGGAGCAAGCCAAAGATTTGAACGCTCAATGTAGTACTATGGTACTTCAATGGAAAAATAATAAATTGGAAAGCAATGCTGACCTGAATAATGATTCTAATTTAGAACAACAGGAACCAGAAGATGGTAAAAAAAAAAGAAGAAGAAGAAATTTTACTTTGAGAAATGAGGCAACTCCAGCTGAAATAGAACTTAGTTTATCAGATTCCGCTTTTAAGGCTAAGATGGATGAAAGAACGGCAGCAATGAATAAAGCAGAGAAATTGAGATCAACTCGTAAAAAAATAGAGAAAAAATTAACAGAAATAGATAGTGCTAGAATTAGACTCATAGGGAAGGACAAATATTTTAACAGATATTGGTGGTTTGAAAAGAATGGTTTACCTATGCTTAGTAAAAAATCTGTAGATATTGGTAATAACGATAATTTATCAAAAACATCTACAAATCAAATGGAAGAAGAAGAAGAAGATGATGATGATGAAGTCGAGCAAGAGACTTATCTAATGGGAAGATTATGGATTCAGGGGCCTAGCAAAGATGAATCATCTGTTATCTTAAAATTTATAGAAAAGGACCTTACCAATTATTATTCAATAAAATATAACTTGGAAAAAAAAGTTGATGAAAAGAGGGCATTCAATAAAAGAAACGAAAAAAATAAACTAAAATTGGAAGCAAAGTTAAGTCATGATGCTAACACAGCAAATGATAATGAGAAAGATATGACCACTATTGGAGATGAGACTCGTATTATTTCTGGGAATATCAATGATAGAGAAACAAAGTATATTAATACAGAAAGAACATCAGAATTTTCTGATGAACCGAAAATTATTTATGAACAAAAATTACCGTTATCCTTTATAATTGCTGCCAAAGAAGTTTTTGAATTAGAATTTTCGGAAGACGGGAAACTGGTCAAAGATATAGATGGAAACATTATTTATTCAAGTGATATGAAAAATATTGTGGGTATTCCTTCCAATATTGCGAAATTAATAGTTGAGTGCCATGGGCCTCCATTACTTAGATCTTCAGATTGGAGATACTATGATTCATGTGACCAAGTCGAATCTTTAATTAGATCTTTGAATCCATGGGGTAGAAGAGAATCTGACTTAAGAAAAGAATTAATCAACTTGAAAGATGCCATATGGAGTAGTATAAAGGCTAGAAGAAAAGCTCTTCTACTCGATGATGTTCCAGAAGAAGAGTCTCAATTAATAGACAAATTAAACGAGACTTACCTTTCTGAAAGTGAAGATGAAAACAATGAACTTCAGGAAGATATCAAACTCAAAAATAAAGATTCAAAATTCTACTATTATGTAGAAGAGGATGATGATCATGCAGATGATGTTGAAAATAATAATAAAAAGAATAATGGTAATCTTCAAAGAAGCAGAAGACTTTCTGAAAACGAACCACGAAATAAAGTTCCAGATAGAGATTTCACACTTCCAGAGAATAATAGATTGAGAGTCTCCCGGCGAGAAATGAGAAGAAAAAAATTGGAAGAACACTTGGAAAAGAAGAATGATTATATGCTAAAAGTTAAGAAACTTGAAAAATTACAAAATGATCGTCAATTATCACGATGTCTCGAATGGATTAATTCCTCTGCAATAGAAAGGTTAGGCCATACTCATTACGAAGGCCCAGGAAAATCAAAATCATCTAATGGAAATGCCGGTAAAAAATCTAGACGAAACTAACTCATTTTCTGTATTTAAATACCTACAACTATAGAATTAATTGTAATATTATTTTAAACTAGTCATTTTGTATAAAATTGTTGTAGTTTCATTGGCAATAATTTCAAACTAAAAGCACGCGATGCGATTTTGAGTTTCATCAGTATATTTTTTTTTCTGTTTTTCTGAAAAGAGTCATAATATCATGAATAGAAAAAAAAACATGAAAAATGAAGAATATTGACATTCATTTATATAAAAGAGTATTTCATTATCAGAAAAAAACTAATTAGACATTGATAAAATTTCTGCCACTAATATCTAAGCTGCTTATAATGTGTTCCGCTGTAGTGAAAACTGATCTTCAAGATTCTTTGAAGCTTCTTGGCCGCGGTAAGGTTAGGGACATTTACCACGTCAATGAAGATTTATTATTGTTTGTTGCTACTGATAGAATCTCTGCGTATGACGTTATTTTGAATAATGGTATTCCAAACAAGGGTAAAATCTTGACCCAATTATCTGTTTTCTGGTTTAATTATCTTGCAGACATTTTACCAAATCATTTGATTAACGATCTTGAAAATCAAAATACAAATTTGAATGAAAAATTACCTGAAGAAGTGTATTCTAAATACAAAGACCAATTAGTTGATAGATCCTTGATTGTTAGAAGATTAAAGTTGGTTCCATTGGAGGTAATTGTTAGAGGTTACTTGACTGGATCTGCATGGAAAGAATATTCTAAGTCAGGAACTGTTCACGGTACAAGCGTTGCAGCAGGAATGAAAGAATCTCAAAAATTTGAAACTCCAATTTTCACACCATCAACTAAAGCAGAACAAGGTGAACATGATGAAAATATTTCAGTTGAAAAAGCTATCGAAGTTTTGGGAGGAGACAGAGTATTAGTTGACAAAATTGAAAAGGCATCTATTGCATTATACAAAAAAGCTAATGAATATGCAAATTCTAAAGGTATTATTATCGCTGATACCAAATTTGAATTTGGATTGGACGAAGAAAATAACTTGGTTCTTGTTGATGAAGTTTTAACTCCTGACTCCTCTAGATTTTGGTCTTTAGATGGTTATGAAGTTGGTAAAAGTCAAGACTCTTTTGATAAACAATTTCTTAGAAATTGGTTGACTTCTCATAAATTAAATGGTGTTAATGATGTTACTATTCCAGATGACATTGTTGGAAAAACCAAGGAAAAATATGCAGAAGTTTTTGAAAAAATTACTGGAAATAAATGGGTCGATTAATTAGAATTAATATTCGAATCTTAAATATATATATCTTCTCTATTTTATGTTTGCTATTATTTTTGGTTATCCAATCTAATCAAATCAAAAATTTTGAGTCTATTCTGAATATATGATTATATATGCTATCTGAAACTGACTATTCATCATTTTCATCTTCCATTTCTACTCTTCTTTTACCGTTTAATTTAGCAGCTTTAGCGTAATCAGTCAAACTTCTTTGTTTCTTCATTTTGGCAGTCATTCTTTGAATTTCCTCTTCAGCATTTTCTGAATCCTTTTCAGCATATTCAATATTTAACCTTCTTCCTAATAAATGCACACCTTTCAAAGAGTCAATGGCATGTTCGGCTTCCTTCAACAAAGTAAATTCTACAAAAGCAAAACCTCTTGCAGATTTGTTGAATTTTTTAGGAACTCTAACAGACTTTAATTTACCAAAAGAATTGAATAAGTCAAAGACGTCTTTTCTAGTAGCTTCAAATGGCAAATTTTTAACAATAATTTTAGTAGACTTTTTGCCCTTAGCTTGCTTATTGTCACCTTTAATATTACCAGTCTCTGATTTTCTATGGGATAATTTCAATTGAATCTTATGCTCATCTATGATTCTGCCATCAAACTTTTGTATACAAGCAGCTGCTTGCTCTTTTGTTTTAAATTCAATGAAACCAAATCCCATACTCAAAGTTTTCCCAGGATTCTTTGAATCGGGCTTCGTACTTACTTTGGCAACAATAAACCCATCCAAAGAACTAAAAACTTGTGTTAACTCCTGAGATGTGGTTTTAAAATTCAAATTTTTAACAAAAACACTGACAGTAATGCCAGCAAACGGTTCTTCTTCATCTCCACCATCCATATTCTTATCTTTGTTAACAGAATCACTTCCCATCAAATCATCAGTAGATAATTTAGTTTCTTTAATATCACTATTGCTGATACTGTAAGATTTAATTAGATTTTCTTCGGAAGCATCAGTGTTGAATAAATCTTTAGGACCTTTTTCCAAGTATAATATATTTTTTTTAAATCTTCTGTATGATAACTTTGTGAAAGCACTTCTTCCAGCTGGTGCATCTTTAAATTCAACAATACAGATAGCACCAGAAGGAGGAAATAAGATTCTATTCAATTCACCATACGGAGCAAAGAGTTCGACAATTTCAGCCTCAGTTGTACCATAAGGAAAATTTTTAACTAAAATAATCTTATCATCTTTTTCTTTTTTACTGAAGCTAGTCAAATCAATACCTTTGTTTTCAAAATATTTACGAACATCTCCAATAACATGAGCTTCTGCTAAGGCTTGTTTGACAGCTCCATTGCTAGATTCAGGATCTATCAAATCTCTCTTATCAATACCTAACTTATCAGCAACACTTTCTAAAACAGCATTTTCATTTAAGAACAAAGAGTTCCAAGAAAAAGTGGACTTTGAGGCATCATATTTTCTTTTCAACTCACGTTGTTTCTTTAAAGGCATATTTTTGATATCAAACTCATCTAATTTATGAGATTTCTTTCTATCACCTGGTAAAATATGTAACAAACGACCTTGAAAAATTTGTTTATCTAAACTTAGATATGCGCGTACTGCATCTTCGGGATTCTTAAATTGTATATAGACAAAGCCTTTTGATACATGTGTTCTTGTATCTATTGCAATATGTACTTCTTCTAATTCACCGTAAGCAGAAAATAAATCATGAAAATCTTGTTCCGTAGCACTATATAAAATGTTTCTAATGAATAATCTTCCTGTATCACGTATTTTAGAACTTGTTTGTTCCTCTTGAGATAATTCTGGTCTTTCATGATGTACTTCTTTTTCTATGTTGTCTTCTTGTTCTTTTTCATCATCTTTTGTCTGTTCTTTGGAAGAATCAACAATCATTTTTCTTCTTTTTTTCAACCAGTCAAGATTTGAAAGTCCACTTTCATTTTCACTCTTGTTCATTTGCTCATAATCTTCTTGATTTTCAGTATAGTCGATTTGAGCTTTATTTTCTTTCTGATCCTGGTGTTTGTTACGTTCTTCATCGAATGCATCTAAACTTTTCAATACTTTGCCATTATGCTTTGAAGATTTCTCAAAGTTTAACAGATTTTCGGCAAAATCATTTAAACTCATCATCTTTTCTTTATTATCATGACCATTAGTGACATCTGATTTTGGATTATAATCTTCATACTCATCATCACTTTGGTTTTCAACAGGAGTTGCATTATCATTTAGAGAAGGCAGCTTTAAATTGGTGGAGATACCATCATCCCACGATGTTACTTTAGAACTGTGCTTTGTAGCCTCTAAGAATTCTTTCAACTTTGGATTATTTTGAATTTCCTCTTCCAAAGCAGAACTGTTTTTAATCTTTTTCTTATTTTTTTGATAATCCAAATCTTCTTGTTGTTTTCTTTTCAATCTTTCTTCCTTCTCTAATAACCTTTGCTCTTTTTCTTTAATTTTTTGTTTCATTGGTTTCGGAACACTTGGATCATTAAATGTCTTTGCCACAAAAACCTCAATTTTTGATGTATTAATAAATGATCCATTAAAATATTTGGCGACTTTCATTGCATCATCCAGAGACTTAAATCCAAGAAATGCAAATCTTCTGCTTTCACCTCTATGTGATTTCATTAACTTAACATCAGTGATACTCAAGTTTTCTGAAGGATAATTCTTTTTGAAATGATCTCGAAGATTCTCTTCTGTAAAATATTTAGGCAAATTCTTGACTATCAATCTCGACCTATTAAATTTTTGTCAGTACTAGTTAAATTCAGCTGCTTATCCGTAAATACAGATAGAAAGATATATCAAAACTGTAATGATCTAAGACTTACATATTTTAATTTGGTAATGTTGATTTAGATTTGATAGTTTTTTTTTGATACTAATATAATTTATTTTGATGATTCGTTATCCATAGAATTACTTTATAAATTCAAGTATATATGATATACTTATTTCTGATAGGCATCTCATCTGTCTCCGTAGTACATATATATTCTTCCAAAAAAAAAAAAAAAAAAAAAAAAAAAAAACAAGTATTCTACGCACTACAAGACTAATACTGAGTAGTCCTTAAATTGTTTCTATTTGAACAACTACATTACAAATATCACTAATAATGGTGGTTAATATATAATATTGCGACTAAATCACATTAAAAATACATAATATTTGAGATTAGCTTGACAAAATCTTAACGGTGGAAAACCATTTTATTAATGATTATTGTTTTTGGCGTTACATTTCTTCTTCAACGTTGATATTATATTTTGATACGAAATATTCATATTCTTCTTTGAGCTTGTTCATTTCTGCTTTATTGTCTTTATGCTGTTTATCAAGAATTGATAACTGTTCCTCCAACATTCTGTTAGTCTCCATTACTTCTAGGTTCTGTTCCATCGTTTTGTTTAGTTCATTTTCAAAATCTGTGGTATCACCGATATCATTGGATTTCAAGTTTGCAACTATTATATTATCATTAATATAATATTTTTCTACTGAATCAAAATCCATTTGATCTTGATCTAGCTGTTCTAATTTTTCATTGAGTTTAGCAATTTCATCTTTTAATTCCAAGTTTTCGTCATCTAAATTAGCTAAATTAACTTTTTTCTGAATCATTTCATTTGTGATCTCCACATTATTTTTATTTAAAATTTGATAAGAGGATTCTAACTCCTTAATTTGATTTAATAGTTCTGAATTATGGGATCTTAAATTTTCTAATTCCTGATCTCTTTGTCTTTCCAATTTATGGATGGATTCATATTCAAGTTGATATTTATGTAGTATTGATGGAATCAATTTAATTTTCATTGCATCTGATACTAATTCATTAATTCTATAACCACCTCCACTACTGCTGTCATCAATTGCATCATTGCAGTAATAATGATCAAATAAATTATCTTTTAAAAAATCAATTAGCTGATCAAATGGCAAAGTTAACAACTTTGCTTGGTTTTTCATCATTAAGAGAATTGAAAATCTCAAAGTTGCTTCAATACCTTCAATCATGATAATATCATAGATACGAATAACAATATCTAAAGGAAACTTATATGAAAACATCGTAAGGAACCACTGAGATGCATACATCGAAGACTTTATACCCTGTTTGTTTAAATGATTGAAAAGCTTAGGAGATTTATCTTCCAATAATCTTTCAAATTGATATAACAACACATGCAATCTAGGCATATCAGGTAAATATAGATCTCTAAACTGGTATACCTGCATTAATTTGACAAATAAACTAAATGTTTCATTCTCACTATTCAAATTAATAAGTAAAGGAGTAACAAAAAAGGCCATTCCTTGGGTATAACCAACCTCTGGGTCAAAAATTGAATATGATTTGATAATATTATATAAATTTTCAGACTTATCATTTATTGCAGAGGATGAGGATACAAACCTTGTTCTTGATAAATCTTTTCTTATCTGTTTATCAAATTTTGGTGAATCTTCAATGGATAGCTCAGCATCATACAAGCGTTCCAATTTTTGACATTTAGAGTTTACTATAGTTTGCCAGATTATTCCTCGCAATTTATTTGGGATACCATTTGCTATCTGTTGGTAAAAATGCACAGGATCTTCATTGATTACTTCTTTGTAATTAGTAACTACTTTTAGCCAATATTCAAAATCTATTTTATCATCGTCATCATCATTATTATTAATAATATTATCATCTGTAGTAGCCGATCTTTTCTTTTCAAAAGAATTATAAAGAGACTTACTGCCATTATCATAATGTGATTTGATTTCATCACTCAAATTTTCCACAAATTTCTGGTTTTGCTGAAACCTTTGAATCATCAATCTGTAACTGATAATATTTTTATCCAGATCAAGATAAGCCAATCCGTTAGCACTATTTGCCAAAATTTCATCTTCAGTCAATTCAGGAATTTCACTAAACCATGAATACTCAGGATATGTCTTTGCTGGAGATATTTCCAAAATGTTCAAATTATCATTTATCTGGGTAAGCGTACTGTCTTCCATGTCTAAAAATGATCAAAAATAAAATGATGAATGAAACCAAATAAAATTGAATGAATAAAGCAAAATAAAATGAGGAATGAAACAGACAACTTCAATTTAGTAGTTGAAAATTCATCTAAGAAAGCTTGTACAAGTTTGGTAAACTAAGATCAAAAAACAGTAAAAATACAATTTATCGATATATTCTCTTGATAACGCCTACACATGAATAATATTCAATATTGAAAAGACTTTAACCTTTAGAAATATATAGGCAAATTTTCTTGGTAGGCATTTCGTCAGCAGCACAATAAGGAAAATTCGAGTTAAAAAAAAAAATAACATAATGATACCAGTGTTTTGTAACCATTATATATATATATATATGGTTCAACCTGATACTTTCCATCAAAAGTATTTCTAATTTCTTTTTATAAATATATATTAATTTGCCAGACTTCAGCAATTTTAATTGCCATTTAGTAAACCCATAGCTAAGTGTATCCTCTATTTTTTAAAACTGAATATTTATCTTGTATAGATATATGTTTAAAATAAGGTTTTCAAAAGAAGCTTCAAATGAAATGAGAGACTTCAAATAAAAAGAAAAAAAAACATTTACCTCCAAAAACATAAAACTGTTACATAAACAAATTGTAATCACTTGAAATCCTGACATCAAGTAATTTTTCTTTATTAGTAAATTGTTTTTGGCATACTTCCTTTTTGAGTTAAACTGTTTTCTAGATCTAGGTTTGATTTTAATTTTTATTGGCGTTGGATTGAATTTATGTAGTTTCCTAAATAGGAAATGTATAAATACAATATTAGTTTCCGCATTGAGAAATGTCTAAACAAATATTTTTCACACATCTATGTTGTTGTTACTTTTATTTACCTTTTCAAATCTATTAGAAAAATTAGACATATCTGGATATTGAAAAAATAAATATAAAAAAATATATATTTAATTTTTTCTTTTTACTTTTTTTTTTGTTTTGCTTTTGCTAAACTTTATACAATAACTAGCCTTTCGTTATCTGATTTAACACTTTCTTTTAATCATCTTTTCCCGATCATTAACAAAATACCTTTTTGTGACTAATTTAAAGCATCTTATTCTTCTCATATATAGAAAATATTAGTAACATAAAAATAACGTTAAACTGACTGCCCATTAACGAGAGATAACAATGAACGACGCAGACTACACAATGCTGAAGTTCGCCGACTACAATATGAATCAGCTCATGGACTTTTGCTTGGACCTTTCTGTTGGCAACAATGGAAACGGAAATATAAATCATAAAAAAATGGAAAAACCGCAGACAAAAGGTGCTGCTTTTATCTCTTCCTATAATACACCACCTTCTTTAGATGAAAATGGGTCACCAGAACAATTATGTTCTGATGTATTTACTACGCAGACAGACTTGCTAACAAACACCCAATACAATAATAATATCAATGATAATGCAAGCGACTTTTTTACTCCAGGTTTGACAACAATTCCTTCTTTCCATCAGAGAAAAAGAAGCGAATTATCAACCTTTGCAAGTCCTACAATGAACATGGATCCTTATTTTGATGGTAATCAGCAAAGTCTTATCAATAATCAAGATTCCCCAAGCCATCATGATTCTTCTGCTTTCTCATTATCAACCAATCTGATGAATTCATACACAGGTAATGCTAATCTAACTGATCATAACAGTAATAATAACGATTTTTTCAAATTATTCTTTGAAAAACCAACATCAATTAACTCTCAGAATTCAAACAGTAGTGGCCATATCCAAAATATTAGAAACGTAGACTTAAGTTCGTTAGGAATTGAAATTAAACCAACAAATAATATAAATATGGTTTCAGGTGCAACAGAAAATGCCAATAAGAATGACGAAAATTTAAATATTCAGGATATGAGCTTCAATATTAATGAAAGCTTTATCGAAAAATTGATTAAACAAGATTCAACTTCTACTGCAAGTGAATCAAATTCACCTACAACTAGTGCAAATGATGTATTAACTTTGAACTTTTTTAATAATATTAATTCACAACAACTGACACAGCAGAAGTCTCAACCCCACATTAAATCACCACCAAAAAGTCTTCAAAAGAAAAAATCTATACTTAAAAAGTTTCTTGAAGAAGAAATGTTGGATGAAGGCGATACAACAATTATCAACAATACGACTATCATTGAACCTACTTCAGCTGTCAAACAAACAACAAACAATAATAATTTTATCAACGACTTAAAAGATCTTGAATCTGCAGCAAACAATATTAATTCTGATGAGACTCCAAGATTGAGATCGTTTTATCCAAAATCACCGTCTTTGGCTTACAGTAATAAAGTGACAAAACCTTCCAATTTAAATGATACCTTTAAGAATATCCCTGTTTTAAATGAAAATTTAGCCTTTTTTGAATCTCAGTATTCTCCAACAAAACAATCTTTTAATGACAGTTCGAAAAATATACAGTACATGCTGCTTCTGTCACCAACAAGAAATGATTTTGCTACTTCTTCATCCGTTTCTTCCTCTCCAGTTAAGGATATTCCAATGTTTATCCCTTATCAACAACATCAAGCAATAATGATGCCTCCTGTCCTTCAGCAATCATCTCAACAATCACAAAATTCTCATTCTCAATCACCATACCTTGTTCATGGAGCAACTATTATTCCGGCATTTCAAGGAGTTTCAATGATTCCTCCAACACAGGTTCTCTCGCCTCCAATGTCTAATCCATATAGATTTCTGGATGAATCACCGCCAACTTC
Source organism: Saccharomycopsis javanensis (assembly GCA_031125485.1). NCBI lineage: Eukaryota > Fungi > Ascomycota > Saccharomycetes > Ascoideales > Saccharomycopsidaceae > Saccharomycopsis > Saccharomycopsis javanensis. The sequence goes on from JASTUL010000002.1 coordinate 272,735, forward strand.
TCCAATGTTGCATAGTTCTCCAACATCTTCTCCAACTAAATACAACATTCAAAATGGTGATCTAAAAAAACCATTTATCTTAAAGCCTACAGCTAATGCGAGAAAAAGAGTTGCTACCTCACCTAGATCGAAAACTGGTTGTTGGACTTGTAGAATTAGACACAAGAAATGTGACGAAGGTAAGCCTGTTTGCAACAATTGTGCTAAAATTAATTTGAAATGCGATCAACACTTTAATCCAAAACCTGATTACATGAAAAATAATGAGGCCAAGAAAGCTAAATTAGCTGAAATAGCAGAAATTTGGAAGAATAGAACAAAAAAGAAGAGCGATAATGAATCGGATTCTGAAAGTATGTCACCAAAAAAGAAAAAGAATATAAGCAATACCTCTACGCCATTAGGTAAAAGCAACAAATTATCGAACAGCTTGAAGAAAAATATAGTGGAAAATACTTTAGAAGCTGATAAAGAAAACGTTAGTTTAGTTAATTAATTCTTGTTCTTATTATTTTAATGTGATTCCCATCAACAAATATCATGTATTTTGCTGTATTTTATATTTATTATTACTATTACTTTTTTTTTCAACAATCATTTTTCAGTCTATATTTTTCTATCTATATAAATTTATATTAATGTGTACAGTTTTGGTTCTTTATATATATGTATGTGGATTTGGTATTTTTTTTAACATTAATAGGGAAGTAAAATATTAAACTATTTCTGTAACGTCAATTCAACCTTAAAAGGTTCAAAAGTTTCTGATTGGATATAGTCAAACGGCATATAAGCGACTCTATTGGGTGTTATAGGCCTTAACAGAAGCGAAGTTCTAGGAACAGCACCAACAGTGCTAACTTCTTTTAGCTTTCTTTTTATATCTTTAGGTTCAATGCCTGATTCTAGAAGAATTGCGACTAAACCACAAACAGAAGGAGTTGACATGGAAGTACCTGATAAAACAAGTGGAAAGTCATAGATTTTACTATTAACACTAGCGACTTTGACACCACTAGCAAGGATGTTAACACACCTACCCCAATTTGAAAAGCTAGCAAAATTATCATTTCTATCATCAATGGCACCAACAGTTATAGCATATTTAGCACTTGCTGGACTACTCGTACAGGCATCAACATTAGAATTTCCCGCTGCTGCTACTAAAACCAAACCCGATCTATAAGCTATTTCAACCGCTTTGTTCAAAACTGCATTTCTAAAGGCTCCAATAGACAAGTTTATCACACCTTTTCTTGGTTTGTCGGGATTATTTGCTTGATATTCTCTATAATGATTTACGGCAAATTCAATTCCAGATATTATAGAACTTAAGCTTCCAGTGCCTGACTTGTCCAGAGCTTTAACTTCGATGATGTTAATTTTTTTGGCTACACCATAAGTTTTACTACCTAAAATACCTGCTACATGTGTACCATGGCCATTATTATCTCCACTTCCTTCACCAGTGAAGTCGTCACCTCTAATACACCTGCCTTCAAACTCCGGATTATCACAAGAAATTCCAGTATCAATTACATAGGCATTTACACCTTCCCCTCGAAAGTCAACTGGATATTTATATACTAACTCGTCTTCTTCATCATATATATTGTATCTAGAGGATAACCTAGCCAAATGCCTTGGCGCGTCATACTGGACATGAAAATCATTGTAAATTGAACTTATATTTGTATAAATATGTTCCGCAAGATCTACAGGTTCCAATATTTGTTGTTCTCTTTTTTCTTCACAAGTTTTCACTATTATATCTTTTGTAATTTCTTCAACCAATGGATTTTTACCTAATCTCTCTAATACATCCGATCCAAAGTCACCACTGAAACCTTCAAATGTCCCAAATGAAATAGATTTATCTATCAGTGGCCTTAAATGATGAATAGCTTCAACAGTATCGTCTGACTTAAGTAATGCCTCAAACGTAGATGGCGATTTTAATTGTACAAAATATTGTGCTGCTTCTCCGAATTGAAAGCCAACTAATAATTCTAACAATATTTCGATATTTTTTTTCTTAAAAAACATTTTTCCTTAACAGGGTTTTGTATCTCAGTATTTTATTATGTTAATAAGTGAAATAGGATGAAATCTCCATACAAAGTTTCAAAAGCAATCACTGATATTATCGTATGTATATATACCTATATTATAAGGATTAGTGAACCTTTCCTTTTTACAACAAAGAATAATAACAAAAATAGCAAAAAAGTGAAGTAATTATCAATTATTTATTGCCATAGTAATAATACTATCTATTTATTTTCAGTTAATTCATTAGCGCCGTGAATCTTTCAATGATATAGTGTCAATCATGATATTGAAATTTACGTTTTTTGTTTTTCTATTATTATACAATTTCTTGGTTAATTAATTATCTATATAAATATTTCGACAAATGAATTACAGTTTTATTTATTAATATATTTAGCTCAGATTTTGAAATTAGTAATAACTAAAAAAATGAATCATAACAGCGCTTAATATAATGTTTCTATGTTGAATCGCGGATTCTTATTAGAATCAAATAATAGCAAAAATTTCCCAAATAGATCTTGCTCTATAAATTCTCCCGATACAATTCACTTCCTTTTGTGTCAACCAATTCAACTGATTCAATTCATTGACCATTAATAATTCTGATTCTTTACCTTTAACGTCTTCTCTATTAACTTTACTCAATAACAATCTGTTGTCATACTTGATAGTGTTGACATTTTCAAGTAATCTTCCCATTTCGTTTAGCAAATTATTTGATATTAATTCATTGTTAAAATTCTTCTTGTTGAATTTGTATGCAAATAAAGACCTAGTGGCTTGTCTGTCTAATGTTTTAGGTATTTCTTGAATCTCAATAGCTTGTATCTTAAATAGTTTATTGATTGATACTCGAAGATCATTCTCATTTAAAAGACTTTTATTAACCAATGTTTTCTCATCAATTAATTTGTTAATCATAATGCAATTGAGAACTTTGAATTCATTCAATCCTAAAACAGATTTAACTAAGTACATATAATTCATTTGTTTCAAATATGGAATGACAATAGAGAAAGGAATATAGTAAGTACCATTACTAGATTGCTTGATAAATGGAACTTGGGGATTTTGCATCATTAAGTTTAAATGCTGATATACAAGGCCCAATGAATACGGATTACTTAGATCCTCAGGTTTATCCAAATCTTCTTCTTCTTCTTCTTCCGATTCACTGGCGATGTCATCATTGTTACTACCATTAACAGTTTCTTCATTTGTATTGTTCGATTTTATCATTTCTTCGTTACTTGCTAATGTGGAGTCATCAGGTGTTTCAAATTTCACTTTTTTTGCTGATTCCATATTATCAGTATTTTCAGGCATTTTCCTCTTTTTAGAACCGTTTCCTGTACTTTTGAATATGATACTATTTATTAATGAAATTTTCTTTTCTTTTATTATTGAACCAATTTCTTGTAAAGAAAAGCAAAGAGACTTGTTTGACTCCAAAGAATTTTTGACATAATGAAGATATTGCGATTTGCTTTTAGCAGGAAGATCTGCTGTAGCAATAACAGCACTGTCGAGAACACTAGATTCCGAAGCAGATATACTAGATGTAGACGAAGAAACTATAGATCCATCTATAGCACAATCTTTGAAAAGAAATACTTCATTGAAATCTAAAGAAAAACCAAAACAATCCGGTGAATTTTTTTCAATTTTTTCCAACATGACCTGGTAAATCAAAGATGAAACTTTTCCAAGTCTTTGACAGACAAGCTTAACTAGATGTATGGTTCTCAAGCTTTTAAAAAATCTATTCAATGAAAACTTAAAAGAGACATCTTTCTTTATCTGCTCACTTTTATTGAAATCTCCAAAGTTAGAAGTATTTAATTTTGAAGAACTAGAAAGAATATTATTATTTGCTTTGTGGCCATTCATCATATTTCCAAATGAAGATGAATCATCTTCAAAAATATTCTCATAATCTATAGCAAAATATTTGTTGAATTCTACCTCTGTTTGATATCTGACTTCTTTCTTTTTCTTGATTTCGCTGATAGTAGCTAATTTTGGATAGTTATTATAGTTTCTTTTATACAATTTTTGATAAATTTCATATTTATCTTGAAATTCAATAGATGACTTAATAGGAACAATCCATCCTTCTTTGAGTAAGATATTAAACTTATTTTCAATTTCAGTTCGATCATAATTATTAAAATTTTTTATATAATCACCTAAGGTCAAATTACCCAAGCTTAAAAAATTTTGAATGATTTCCTCAATAATGTTATCATGAGGATATTTGGATCTCAAAATACTGATAATCTCTCCAGAATATAAAAGAAGTAATAACCCCTCTTCGTCAACATAATATTGACATGTGCCATTTCCTTGAATTGACGAATCTACATTCATATCATTTGTACTATACTTGACACACTTAAGATGAATTAACATAACTAATAGTGATTTTATTCTTTTTGCACTAAGCTCGGATGGTGTCTTATTAACAAGTTCTTTTAAAGTCAATCTATTGTTAGAATATAACTTGGAAATAATGATTGCTGGTCCTATACCTAGATAATCTTTAACTAGTGTAGAAAAAAGATATGATCTAGGAGATTGAACTTTTGCAGCCTTTAAAAGGTTCTCAAAATAAGTATTCTCATCTATTTCTGAAGACATTCCTTTTGCTGATTTCAAATTTAAATATTATTACACTTTTTTTCCCGGTTTATTTGAACCTAGGAAGGTTTCAATACGCGTCCGGTGTAGAAATCGTAAAGAATATAAAACAAACAGAAAAAACGAAATACAAAGAGTTGAGTTTAATTGTGATAAATAAAGCTGTCCACCTTAATAAAATGTATCACTAATTTGAGGAAATTAAAAGAAAATTTTTTTGTCATTTACATTACTTTTGAATATTTCTTTTTTTACCTATGTTCGTTGCATCTTTTTTTTTTTTTTTTTAATGCGATGATGTTTACATCTTGGTGGTGAAAACACTAAAAACAATAAATACTTTTACAAAGTTAAAATCAATCTCAATAAATATTAAATAAATAAATATATTAACAAATAAGGACAAAATCAATTAATCGATTTCATCAGCTAGATTTTGAAAGTTCAAAGGTTCTTTTGTAGAAGAAACGTTCTCTGGTTGCTTACGCTTTGCAAGAGCTAAAACACCAGCGTCTTCCAATAAAGTCAAATAATATTCAGCGTCTTTATCATTTTCATCATTATCTTCGCCTAATTCTGAAAAAAATTTATTGACTTGTTCCAAAGACTCGTTATTAATTGCATTCTGTAATATCTTTGGCATTGACATGTAAGCCTTATACTTTTCTTCATCGTCTCTATTTGGTCTTAAAACCACTAATTCTGCATTTGGATCTGTTGATTTCAATTCAATTGAAGTTTTTTCATTAGCTTGCATCTTGTTAAACTCATCTTCATTTTCTAAAATCGCTTGAATACCAATGACTCCACTTTTTTCAAAAATTTCCAAAATATCTTCAGCCTCATTCACTTTCATTTTAGCGAACACTTTATTAATCTCATCTAAAGATTTTGTTTCAACTGCATCACGCATTTCCTTTGGTAATGATAGGAATGATTTGTATTGTTCCGGTGACTCTTTTTCATTTGGAATATTGACAGTCAATTCACTATTTGGATCAAGAGATTTCAATTGAATTTGTTCTTCGCCTTCTTCACCAGCATGACTGTTGTTTTCAGCCTTGATTATTTCGCATCTTTTTTCAATGTGAGAAAACGTCTTTTCTGTTTCATCCATTAATAATTTATCATCTTGAATAATTCTATTGAAAAATAATGAAATAGCATTTTGAACTTTATTGGATGATTCTTTGTTCATGTGAGCCAATGGAGTTGAACCAACTAAATCAAGAATGTATTGAATAATTAATGCTTGATGGATAATATTCTTAGCTTTTTTAGATTCATATTTCAATTGGTAATCAAAAGCTTTCATCATTAACGCATCCTTTTGGTTAGAAGTGAGAATAAATGGATTAACTTTTAAGAACTTTGCACTATCTTCATATTTTTTCATCTTAATAAGACCAAATTCATCTGTTTCTGGAAAAGTCTCAAAATTAGTCTCTTCTGATTCTTTGAAAGAAGTAGACGTAATAGGTGATTGCGAAGAAATGGATGTATTTGCTAATTTGTCATTAATAGTTGACGGAGAATTGATAGTTTCGATAAAAGTTTCTTCTTTCTTGGTGGTTTTAGGTTCCGAAGGCGATAATGCGGTTGCTGCTGCACCGACAGCATCAGATTGATTCTTGATTTCATCTTTGTTCGTATGGAAAGAATCAAAACCAGTGTGTATGTCTTCAGATGTAATATATCTCTTCTTTTCTTCTTTCAAATTATTTAATTTCTCTGCATTTTTCTTGGAGACTTCATCAATTTTTAATCTGTGAGAAATAAGTAATTTACGTAATTGAGCACCGGAATTGATATTATCCTTGTTATCGGAATAGATTTGCAGAAATAGATCTTCAATCATTTCATTATAAGTTGGAGCATTATCTTGGAATGATTCATCATTGGATTTTTCTTTAGAATCAAAATTATCTTGCAAAAATTTGTTTCTCTTTTCTTCAGATAATAGATCATCATCATTAAGCTTTTCTAATATGGTGTCAACTCGTTTATTCAAATGATCATACATTCCATTTTGGATTGTCAATATTTTAATTTCTTGATCACGACGTATTCTTTCTTCATGAATTTGTCTTTGCTTCATTCTAATAAATGATTTCTTATCAACATTTTGATGAACTTCAACGTCACTATCATCACTAAGTTCAAGGTTGTCCCACTTTGAATAATCAATCATTTTTTTCTCTAAAGAATAAATTTCTATTATTATTGGTTACCAATTTTATTTTTATTTGCCCTCACGTATTTGGATATATGCAAATATCAGTATTTCTTTATTATTATTATTATTATGGCTAATCTTGTTGGTATTTTCAGAAGCAATTCTTAAAACTATAATTTTGTTGATATCTATATATATATATATATATGTATATAGGTAATAAGATGAATGTCGTGACAAATGTGGTAAAGCAAATTTAAAATGCATTTCATGCATTTTTTTTTTCTCATAGAAAAATTTCCAGCAAGGAAAAGAACATTTTGAGTGAGAAGCAAAAAATGGATCAATATCTACTTTTTTTTCATTGGAAAGAAATTTAATTTAATCCTTTTATATTACCACTAATAATATATGGTTAGCTATGTAATAAAATTATAGTGAATATAGATAGATAAAAAGATTCAATTGATATAATTGAAAGACTGTTTACTGAAATTGGGAAAGTTGTAATTTATTGAGTAATTAAAGATAATATGCCATACTGACTTCTATCAGCAAAAAGTGCAATATATATAAATTATGTTACAAAAAACTTGTAAAAACTTCTTAAGTATAATACAACATTGGCGGAACCAAATAACTTATCTAAAAATATAAATCGAAAAAGACCTTTGATATTCCGTTGTATTTCAGGAAACCTAGTCCTCCAACAAATCAGCGATATCCGCATCTGCATCATCATCAACGTCAACTTCAGAAATACTCTTAAGTATCTCCTGTTTCTTTTTAACGTCGTTTTTAGTCTTTTGACCCCAGCCCCAACCAGATTCGCTAATTGTGGATGAACCAGTAGTATAATCGTCTTCGTCTGCTTCAAACAAATCATCCACATCTTCAGTATTCATTTCATCGGTATCTAATTGCAGCTTTTTTGCACGAAGAACTTGATGATTCATAACAATTTTACGAACAAATATGTATCCACATACAATAATAATTATTCTCATAAATTTTTTAACATCATAATCCAATAATTCGTCTGGTAAGTATTTATAAAGCAAATTAAAGAAAAAAACTGGCATATTATCTTTATAAAGAATCAAGACATCTTTTAAAGTGGCATCTGCACTGATAGCTTCCGACATTTTTGTTGCTTTTGTTAGTTTTTTTAATTAAATAATAAGTGAACAAAAATTCTTTCCTTTTTTTTAATTCTATTAAGTCAAAGAATATAAGAGTATAAATTGGTCAAATGGTCACTGAATAACTGCAAATATAAAGAAAAGTTGAAATCACTATTTGAAATTAATAATAAAGTGATACTTTGAAAATTCAAAAGTATAGGAAAACGCTCCTTGATTTTTTTTTCTCATGTATTGATATCCGTAATCCAAGAAACGACGTCTATAAATCACATGATGCACGTATATACTATGTGACTTATAAATAAAACATAAATAATAAATATTATTACTAACTATTAAAATTAGAAATTGTCAATAAAGAAAGAAGTAACAGCGCTGAAAGATATTTAAAAGGGAAGAGAAACAATTTTTTTCCCAAAACACTAAAGAGAAAAAAAGAAAAAACTATAAAGAATATAATCTACATGATGATTCTGAATGGTTCAAAATTTGAATCAATGTAGGCTTTTGTCGATAGGCCACTGCAACTTTGCAAAATTATATTAAGTATACTCTAACTTATTTACGGATCACATAAAGACAAAAAATACTTTAGAAGTACGATACTAGAGTGTGTATTATTAATAACTGAGATCATCACCGGAATTTTCTTTTTTCAAATCGTCTATTGCATTTTTGATAAATCCCAATTTCTTTTGAGCTTGAAGAAATATTATCGTAGTACTAAGGTCCTTAGGGATATCATTTAACGGAATATAACTCTCTGTAATTCTAGCCATCATAAAAGCAACTAAATTAAATAAATCTAATGAGTAATTGAACTTCGATATGTTTTTATTAGAAGAATTAACTAGATTTGATTCACCTTCATTCAGTGGTGTCCACAAATTTATTGTGTTTCCATTAATAAGACTATTTAATATTAAACTTTTCAAACAATTAAACTTCAATAATAACCAATAGGGACTGGTTCCAAATCTTTTAATAGAAGAATAAAACTTATTGAATTTTAAGATCAATAGCTCTTTATTAGTATCATTTGCTGTTTCAACATCAAAATCATCCACTAAGTTACTGTAGACGCCCAACTTTGAATCTTTAACGTTTTCTGATAATTGAATCAATCTCTCCAAATATGGATTTGTAGCCTTCTTATCATTTAGATATTGTGATAACAATAATTGAAGATGTTCTGCCTCGATATCATTTTCAAAAGAACATTCTTCCAATTTTAGCGAATGATTGGTCATAAAGCTTAGTTGTTGAATGATTACATCCGTGATAGCACTTTTCAAACTATTAGTAAATATAGATTTTGACTTAGTTGTATCCATTTTAGTTAGAGTTTTAATTATACTTTCGAGCTCCAAATTCTCTGAGAGTATAATTATTTGCAAATATGTTTGGAAACTAGTTATGAGTTTATCTGAATAAATTGATCTATAATCTGGTTTTAATAAAGATAAATTTTTAAAAAGATTAAATAGAATCTTAGGTGATCTTGTAACATTTAACAGTATTGATACTAATTCGAGTACTTTTTGACTATTGATCGAAAGTGAATCTGTTGAACCTTTAGATAAATAACCAACAATTAATATTCTTAAATTGGTATTGACTTCATTAATACAATGTTTATTGAAATAATTTATTCGCTCTTCAAATAATAAAACCAAATGAAGCTTGATAAATTTCAAAATGAATATTTTGGCTGGTTCAACATTTTCTTTCACGCTATTCAAGTAACATTGAACAACGATCTTACTAAAAACGTTCAATTGCCTAACAAACAAAAGAATCGCACTGTTTGAAAAATGTACTAAATTCAGATTTGGAATTGTCTTTGTTATTTTTTTATTTTGGTGATCAATTCGTTTGAATAACTCATCTTCACCTGGAATTAACGAAATATCTTCTAAATCACACTTTATATTCAATGGTGAATCGTCAACATAATCATCTTCCTCATCGTTCATTTTTTCTAAAGAAGGTATTAAATAATCATCGATCTTAAATGTCTCTTTCACCACATTTTCAAGAATACTTCGCCGTACTTTTAAATTTTTCAACTGTATGGTAATTTCAGTTCTAATAGTTTTACCAAATAAATTATAATACTTAGAAGTAAATTTTTGTAGAATCAGATTCGAAATGCTTTCAATTGTTTTCAAATTATGAGTCAACGCAATGGTCCTTATAAAATTTACTATTGTATCTACTTCTAAACTATCAATTTTATTTTGCATGTTTTGAAGTTCCATATTGATTGAGCTGGTGGTAAACACATTAGAATTCATATTTTTAAGTTCAATAGAATCATATCCTTTAATTTTTATATTGTCCGAAACACAAATAATATCACTTGAACTTCCATTGATATCCGGGTTGAAGTTCAACACTCTCAAACATCTTTTCGTGGAAAGAAGTTTGATTTTTCTTAATTTTTCTCCATATCGGGCAGTTTCAACATTATTTTGTCGTTCACGTTCATGGATTCTTTTTTCGTTGGATATGGTATTCAATAGGCCATAGTCCAAAAATTTATCCAATTCATCAAATTCTTTATTGAAAATTTCATATTTTTTGAAATCAACCTTGGGAACATCAATATTGTTGTCCAAATTTGAGTCGTCAATTTCATCGTCATCCAAATTTAAGTCATTAATTTTATTATTGTTCAACCTTGCAGCATCAATTTTATTACCGCTCAAAATTTTACCGTTATTGCAACCGATTATATTACCATTAGAATGATCATGATCGTGTTGAGAATCATAATTATTATAAGATATCTTCTTTTCTCTAGATTCCCTAAAAGTTTGAATGCTACCTGAATTAGCTTTCAGTTCGAAAGAGTTTGAGGAGGACAAATCATCAGAAATAAAATCCGACAGTGACAGAACTGATAATATGCTAAACGATTTTCCTTTACCGTCAGTGTTTGAACTAGTATTTCCGGGTATAGAATTTTTAGAAGAAATTACGTAATCCGTAGAAAATGGATATCTTTTCTTATTAGTAGAACTAACTGAAACAATTGAATCCTTTGGCTTTGAATTTGACGGTTTCCTGCCAAGTAAAGCTAAAAATGTATCAACACCTTCCCCTTCGTCAGACGAAGACAGTAAATCTTGCACTTGTGAAATGGTTCTTTTCGAACTAGTCATTTGATGTACACCTTATTGCATATGTATTATTCTGATCTTTTTTTTCAGTTATTTTTTATGAGCCGTTGAATATTTCATATTTACATATGACTATCAAGTGCAAAGGTAGTAATAACAATTATATAATTATACATAATCCCTATATACTATTTGCAACAAAAAGGTAAAAGAACTAAAGTTGATTTTAAATACAATGATACTAATTCTTAATATAAAAAGAATTAAAAAAATCAATATATATATATGTATTATAATATTGAAAATCAAGAGATGCATGCATGCGTCTTAAAAAAAAATATCCAGTAATAAGTTCCAAAATTAATTGTAAAAAAAAAATACGTCAAATACATAATGTTTTTGAGTCAGTTAGAATCCATTGGTCTATCAAGAGAAAATGATTCTCTTATCACGTTAAAAAGAGTGACGATTACCCAAATAGCCACACCAACCATTCCAATTTTTTTATCAATTATCCATTTGTTCAATGGGATAGAAATAGCGTAGAATATTTGCACCAAAATCAAACCTATGACACAAAATTTCAAACTTGATGATACTTGAAATGTTAATAATAATTCATCATGACCTGAAATTATATAATTTTTTAAAATTATTACTATTCCATTGAATCCAATTCCAAAAAGTATGTACAACAAGGGACTGCCAAAGCATGATCCAATACCAATCATCGCCAAGTCAAGCTTAGCAAATGTCAAATTAGTGATTATGTCACCTATAGAGTTACCTATAGCAAATAGCGTAAGACCTAATAACGATTCAGAAATATTTAATATGGCACCAACCTTTTCAAGTACTCCAACCACGAATGATGCAATAAAAGATATCCAAATCATAGAATTTATAAATCCAGTAATTGCTATTATGTTCTGAAAAATTTTCAAGCCTTTACTATCAATAAGACCGTCATTTCTTGGTAATTCATACAACAATGGAGTGGTTGAATCGATCCTATTTTGTTGTAACATCCGATTAGTGATTTGATAAAAACAAATAGAAAAGCATAAAGTTACCAATAAGTGCGCAACACTATTAATTGGCTGGTCAGCGAAGATAAATAGTAGCCAGGGAAACATAAAACTTTGCAATGAGAGTAGTTGCTTATAAGACTTCCAAGATCTATAACTAAAAGGATAATGATCACAGTCACAAAGTAGCATCTGGAAATCGGTAATTCGAGGAGTGGTTAATCTAATAAGGAAAAATGGAATAATATTTAAAAGCACAACAGTATTAGCACACCATCTCAGAAGAATGATGTAAATTCGAGTAGATTTTTGTTTACTGCAGTTTGTAGATTCGCTTTCTCTGTTAGTGTCAGGAGTGCAATTCCAAGCTTTACTAAATGGGAACAATATATCAAACAAAGTTTCTTCAACATGCAAATCACAGATATTTTCACTAAGATATGAACTTATATCATTAATACTGCAATAGGAGACAGCATCGTTATTATCATAATCTGATACTATTTGCAGTTGCGGCTGATAATTCGATATTATTTCATTGCTATCATTTAATTCGTCAATATTAGTGTAATTATTATTGGTATAATACAACATACCATTATTATTATTACTATCATTATCATTATCATCATCTTTAGTGATACACTTAAGGCATTCATCTGTTCGACTTTTTTTACTTTCAACGTTTCTCAGCTCAAAAAGGTCAATAAAAGACATTTGAACGTTGGTGGGTAACTTATGAAACGATATCTCTGTATCATTATCAATAGATGGATTTGCAATTAAATCGTCTCCAGTATTGCTTTTATGGAAGGTGTGAAAAGATGTACCAAATTTCATTGGTGATGGAAGTCTTAAAAACTTAGATCCCATAAGATAATAAGGTAACCCAAAAGGTGCAAGCCACTTATCCGATTCACACATATTCATCCTATTAGTCAGTAATCTTGTTACAAATTTGGACGTCGGGGTACTGCTAACAGATCTAAAAAGATGCGGCATCCTTGGACTCAATGTGGTAACAAAGTCATGATTATGACTTGCTTGCTTTTTTTGTTCAATAGAATTGTAGTTTGGAAAAATGCGTGTGATACCTAGCCCCTTAGGAGGAGTCAGATCACCATAGTAATGAGAAATATTTTGATAATTTTCTTGTGGCAGTTGCTCAGCATGACAAGAAGGAGACGTAGAAGAAGTTTCAACTATAGGAAATGAAGGTGTTGAAAATGATTTCCTCTGACCCTGATATTTAATATTAAGTAAGCTTTTATTAACAACATTATTAAATTGTATTTTATCATTATCATTATTTGCTTTATTAATGACAGTAAAGGGTGCTTGTATAGGTGATGTCAAATATTCTTGATATCCATCAGTTTTAAGAATTGGAAGTTGTACCTGCTTTGTTGGAGATGATTCTAGGTTATCATCAGTAATAAAATTCAGTAAAGAATCTGAAACTTCAGTAATTAGATCTTCCAGAGAAATTCCTTCTATGGTATTAGATCTACCGTAAAAATAAATCAGACTGCCTATATATACACAATAGAGAAAAACCATAACCACACATTCTCCAAGTGTAAGAATTCCGTCGTTTAAGAAAAAGATGGAAATTGTAAGAAACAAAGAAAAGAACAATAAATCAAAGATGAATTCGTAATCTTTGAAAGAATTATTTTCATTTTCTGGATTCAGAGCTACCGAGAATTCATTTATTATACCCATTAGTCCAACCACCAAACTTGTACAAAGAAATCCACTTCCTAAAAGTTCACCTAATGCCATAGAGATTTTATTTGAATCAAATGCAAAAAAAGTAGAGCAAAGATCTGGCGATGAGTTTCCAAGAGCCAAGAGAGTCATTCCTGCAATTTTCGGTGAGATTTTAAACATTTTAGTTGAGATAAAGGTCAAATTAGGGAGTAAAAAATCCGAAGAAATAATGGAGAGAAAAAGGAATAAAATGCAAAGTAAGAATGTATGGCTAGGCAAGACGAGACCTGATATTATTGAGGACTTTGTCGATATATCCTTTTGGAGATCATGGTTTTCAGTTGTTATTTTCTTATTTATTTGTTTGCTTGTAATAACGTAGACAAGAAATGCTAAAGATATGAATGAGCATAATAGTTTCTTATTATGCTTAGAGTCTTTAAATATCATATAGGGTTTAAGACTAAACCCTGATATGGAAACTCGGAGCTGAGAAACATTCATATATCATAAAATGGAACAAAGATGTGCGATACTTATCTTTTAGATAGTCTATATTTTTTGGTTAAAATATATCACCAACTATAATATTAATCGGGAAAGAGTTATCGTATATTATATTAAATATTTCGATTCCAGTAAATATGGATAATATAGCATCTGTTTTAGGTATGTATCTTAATATACATCTAAATGTTAAATGTTGGATCATGACATCAGCTCATGAAAAGCAATCAAATATGGTGTCAAATCGTTCATGACCGACAACCCTGAGAGAAAAGCCGTTTCAAAAAAAAAAAAAGTATCTTTCAAATTTCCTCAGAATTATCTAAGTTACAAAGTCAAGGTTTTAGAAATATCTAACCAATAGTCCAGAAAATATATGAATCATTACTTGAAAAATGCGAAAAAAGAAAGTATACTTTGTGTAGTCTAGACGGAACATGAACCAAATAATCTTGAATGGATATTTATTGAACGAAAATTGGAATTGACTTGTGTTTTTTTTTTAACCACCTGTAGGCATTCGGAGGTCCTTAATTGTTTCTCTAAGATATCTCTCGAGGATTATGGTCAGAAATACTGCTCATTTCTACCATATCATAAGAATGCAAGATGTCAGCATCTATGGAGGAATGAATTTATCCATTGGAAGAAACAGGCCTGTTATGTACAATATGTATTAATTATTGAACAATTTGTTTTAATTAAGTGCAGATATATTTTACAATAAATAATAATAATAATAATAATAATAATAATAATAACAACAACAATAATAATGAAGAAAAGGATAGTTAAAAGAAAATTTAAACATGGATTAAAAATAATATTCTCTTTAGTTATCAATTGTCAGCATTCGAAACCAATATATTTAGCTCACAGATTTGAAATATTACCCACTTTTAGAACAGTTATTTACATATTATTAACTTGGTATTTACAATACCAGGGTTTACATTTTCCTGATTCTTACAAACTAGATTAACTGATAGCGAGGAAACGTCAAAATCCAATATCGTATTTATCGATTTCATTGTAAGCTTGTATTTTTAGGTGAAAAGATAGAGTTTTTCACGTGTTTGAAACGAATAAAATGGAGAAATGAATGATAATACCAACGTGCGTATAACTATGAATAATTTCAAAGGGTCCATTTATTTTTCAATTTAATATGAAAGGTTTCATTAGCTATACCATAATGACTCAAAAAAAAAGGGAGAATCCACTTACGCATAATATAATGTATATATTGCAATTTAGAAATATTTATGCCAAATAGGATGACGTTAGTCGTAATAATGTATATTGTGATATAGAATATTTATGACAAATAGAATGACAGTAGTTGTAGTAATGATGATAATGATACAAAATGTCGATCGAAGTTAATATGTATTTTTTTTTTAATAATCTAAAAATTATCAATTTTGTTTTTTTGGCAGCCACTTGATCAGTTCTGCTTTTTGGAAACCTCTTCATGTATTATGTTTCTCGAGAGTTTCTTCATCAATTCTGTTTCTTAAGAGTTTCTTCATCGATCTGTAAGTTTTTGGTTTCGCCGTTCCATAATTTTTTTAAAGTTTTTAAAGCAATTTTGAACATTAAGCTAAACCAATACAAATTTAAGATATCTAATACGAAATTTGAACCCAAGATAATAACGGCATTTAAATATGAAAATCTTGGATCTGATTTGACTTGCCAACAATCTAGGAACAAACAAATAATCTCGTACCAACCAAAACAAATTCTGATAACGAAGAAAACAAAGATCAAAATAATGTTATTGATCAATATGAATTTTTCAGAGAAAAATCCGGGCATCTTCAAATCGAACCAACGAATATTTAAAAATGGAGTAGAAAGTTCAAAAAGAAGAAAATATGGCCCATAATATAAGATGAAAGGAAATCCACCAACAAAGCAAACAGCGAATGAAATAAGGCCATGAAGTGTGAACAATGGACCAAATTTTTTGGCATGTCTCAAAGATGTAATGAAATCCCAAACAAAATATCCACTTGAAGCTGCAGAGACAAGACCAGAATATTCTGTGTAACCAAATACACGGTCCTCAACTAAAGGAGGTGATTCCATCATAGGTAAAATTAATATCAAGATGAAAATACATTGTACCATTGACACAACATGGATATGGAAATATACTTGATCTTTAACCTTCAAAGACGGCCAGTATTTGAAAAATACCTTTGGACAAATTTGTTTTGATAAAAAGTAAATTGCTGTATAACATAGCGCAAAAAACACTGTTTCATGTGAATGGGGAGCAGCTTTATAATTTATACGAGTAAGAGGCTCCACTATAAGCAGATCAACCAAAGGAAAATGTATATATGGCAATAATGGATCATGGAGAATATTGAATTTAGGAAAGAAAATCATTCTGGAACAAGAAAAAGCGTATCGGTGTCAAACGTGATCTAAGAAACAAAAAATGTCTTCTTTTTTCTTTCTTCAAATTTTTTTTCTATATGATTTTCCAGGTTGGTTGTAACTATTTTTATAGGGTTTTTGCTTCTTTTCCTTTTTGGGTAATATATTTATATACAATAAATCAGTCACTATAAAGATTAAAATAAATGGTTTCAACGTTGTCTTTAATTTCAAGATATGCAGGACAATGAGGGAGGTTACTTGTATTTATTTTCTTTCTAGATTTAAAAGAACGACAATAATAAATATAACAAACTGTGTGAATCTGTATCAAACTAAATTAACTAAAATTAATTTGACTCTCTTTCAGCTTAATTTCGGTATTTAATTTGGTTTGCACTCAGTTTTAATCTGGTTTGAATTTAAAAAGAAGTACTCTAACTTAACTTACTTTAATTCAACTTGACTTGAATAGTTACTATATAAAGTAAGTGATGTGTTAGTAGTGGTAAAAAAAAAATAATAAAAATTTATTATCACTGTTTAATATAATGTGCGAAAGTTACTTTTTTTTCTTAGTAACAGCTAAAAAACGGTTTAATTTTATTGAGCCATGAGAAAGAGGAAAAAAAAAAAAAAATAACTGGAATGAAAAAACAAAATAAAAAATAAAAAAAAAAAACTCACGTGGATCTCATGTGACAAAGAATCGTAAATCAATCTTTCTGGGAATCATGGATTCTCAAAGTGGCAAATAAACACTTTTCCAAGATAAGGAAAGTTGAAATAAAGCTATCAACATAAAAATATTGGCTTAAACATAACGGTGTCAAGATATTAACATAAGACATCAATTTAACGATATTTGATGATTCCGAAACAAAAGAATCTGGTAAGTGACAAATTGTAAGATTAGACTTTAAAAATGTAAGAGTTGTGAAAGTAATTTGTCATTGCAATGTTTTGATAAGATTTGTAGATACAAAGGTTAACAAATTATCTCTATATTTATGTTTTGATCCATAATAATCTTTACTAACGCTTGTTTCAGTTCCAAAAAAAAATTTGTATTTTTGTTAAGATAATCCCATAAAATTAATATTTTAGTTTTAGTAATCCCATGAAATAATATTGTAAAACTAATAATTCCACGAAATTAATATCATGTGTTAATATTCGACTGCAAAATATATTTCGATCATTGTGTTTTACGTTTTACGTGCGGACACATTGAACAATGAACGATAGTTCCAACGAATCACTAAGATAAATAAGTAGCCTTTCGTTTGTTAAAAAAAAATATACAAGTAATTAAGAAGAAATATCAACTTTGAACTTATACAATACACCAAGGAAGACTTTTGAAAAACTCATACTTTATTGATAAATAAAAAATTCTAAATTACATGACAAAACTCTAATGTATCGTACTAGTTGAGCCATCTGTGTTGCTAAGCTTTTTTCAATAAAAAAAACGGTATTGATGAAATTTTGAAATAATTTGAGTATGACAAGATTTCCCCAAATAAAACAAAAAGGATACGTGGATTGCAACGAATCATAATAAATTAAAAAAAAAAAAAAGAAATCTAGGTTGATGAAAACGTTTTTACTTTTGTGAAGAATCACATATTTGAAGCATAATTATCATTATTATAATTGAAATAACAATCATAAATATCGCATACCGATATAGCATATTCGGTTTTCCTTATTTTCTCCGGGGTTTTGATTATTTCCTTGTGTTTGACATACTCTTATATTCTATTAGAATTGAATACAGAACAAGCAGACAACCATTATTACCAAATCATCTCTTTTTATTGGACAGTTTCCTCTCTTCTTTTGAAAGTGAAAAAAAAACTCCGGATCGTCGTTATCTCTTTCTTTTTTTACATGCACAACTGAAAATTTTTTTATTTTTATTTTTTATTTTCACTATTAGCGGGGAGCTGAGTCTTAAATATTAAAAGCTACTATACTTTTAAAAACAAAATCATCAGCATGATTTAATACTTTTTTTTTCTATAACGCAGTTGCAAGTTTTTACTGGCATCATTTACTGTTGTTAGTGTCACATATAAAAAGGGTTCCAATTTTTTCTGAATCACTTGTCTCTAATTATTATCCATATTATTTGAGAAACGATTAGATATCGATTTAGATTTCTAGTTCAATTTGGGCTCCTAATATTTTTTCTTATTACAAAAAAAGCATAAATAATGCTAAGAGCCGGTCCATCAAGAAGATATCCTCTTTTTCGCAGAATTGCACCTACATATACAAATGCATTTACTGTAAGAAAGATTACCTCCACAGCGGAATGGCCAGTTTCTTCGAAGAAATCGCTACAATACAATGATACTAGCTCTTCAAGAAAATGTTTAGAACAGAATTCTCCAAGGAGATATTTCCATACTGTCTCATCCGTACAATTGAAGCAGACTGTAACACAAAGACAACAAGAACAACAAGAAAATGAATTCGATGAAGAGCTAAATCAAGAAAGAGAAGTCGACAATGTTGATGTGTGTATTGTTGGTGGTGGTCCAGCAGGATTGACTACCGCTATAAGACTCAAACAACTTGATACAGAAGGTAAATTAAGAATCGTTGTATTGGAAAAAGCAACAGATTTAGGTTCCCACATTGTTTCTGGTGCAGTCATAGAGCCTAGATCTCTAAGAGAATTGTTTCCTAAAGAAGAATATCAAGAACTTTATGAGATCCCTGAAGATGACATACCTTTACCCTCCTACATTTACACGAGAGCAAAGTCTGACCAAATGAGATTCTTGACTGATGATTTTGCAATTCCACTACCTGAACCTAGCCATATGCAGAACGCCAGAAATGGCAACGTCATTGTCAGTTTGAATCAGTTTACCAAACATTTAGCTGAACAAGCAGAAGAATTAGGTGTCGAAATTTATCCTGCTATTTCAGTTTCAGAAATAGTCTATGACGACTCAGGAAAATTTGTCAAGGGGGTAGCCACTAAAGACTTAGGTATTGGCAAAGATGGAAGACCAACAGAAAATTTTGAAAGGGGTATGGAATTTCATGCCAAAGTCACTGTTCTTTCTGAAGGTTGTCATGGATCTTTATCTAAACAAGTTATTAGTAAATTCAATTTAAGAAATGGAAAATCTTTGCAGACTTATGGTTTGGGAATCAAGGAAGTTTGGGAATTGGATCCTTCTGTTCATCAAGATGGTTTGGTTGCACACACTGTTGGCTATCCTTTGACTAATTTGGCATATGGTGGTGGTTTCATGTATCATTTCACCGCAGGTAAAACAGAGAAAAAATTATATTGTGCCGTGGGTATGGTTATTGGATTGGATTATGAAAATCCTTGGATTAACCCTTACAAGGAGTTTCAGCTTATGAAACATCATCCATTTTATCATGATGTTCTATCTCATAACAATAATAAATGTATAAGCTATGCTGCCAGAACTTTGAATGAAGGTGGATTACAATCTGTGCCTCAATTACATTTCCCTGGTGGAGTATTGGTTGGAGCTAGTGCAGGATTTATGAATGTAGCCAAGATTAAAGGTACCCATACAGCGATGAAATCTGGTTTATTAGCTGCTGATCAAATCTTCCAACAGATAAAAGACCTTCCTGGCAGATCAGAAATGGAAGAATGGCTAGAAGAGGAAAAAGAATCGGAAGTCGAAGCTGCTGAAGAAGTTATCGAAACAGCATTACCAATTAATGTATCTGAATACCAATCTGCATTTGAAAATTCGTGGGCTTATGACGAACTTTATGAAGTTCGTAATATTCGTCCATCTTTTAATTCACCATTAGGAATCTATGGTGGCCTTTTGTATTCTGGATTGGATACCATGTTTCTTAAAGGTAGAACCGGATTTACCTTTAACCACCATTCCAAATCTGATGCTGAAAACACTGGCACTGTCGATCAATTTCCAGAGAGAATCTTATATCCTAAGCCTGATAATAAGGTATCTTTTGAATTGTTGACTAGTGTTAGCCGTTCAGGTACCTATCATTCCGATAACGAAGAATGCCATTTAAGAATCACTGAAAATGATGGTCAACCGATTGATAGATTTAAATTCAGAGGTGTAAATACAAGAAAACTGTTAGATGAACACACTGGAAAATGTTATCCAGCTTATAAGGGTATTGAAAATAGATTCTGTCCTGCTGGCGTATACGAATACGATGAGAAACCTAATGGCGAAGTGAACTTTATTATTAACTCTCAAAATTGTGTTCACTGTAAGACTTGCGATATCAAAGTTCCTACTCAAGATATTAACTGGTCTGTACCTGAAGGTGGCGATGGACCTAAATATTTTATGACTTAACCTACCTATTATATTACTATATATATTCAAAGTTGGAAAACACAGTGGAAGACCAATACAAAAACTAAATGATGACTAAAAAAAAATAAAATAAATAGGATAAATTTTTTTATGTAAACTTATCTAATCTTTTTTTTAAATCTTTCTGCTTAATATCTTGTAGTACTTTGTTTATTTCATCTTGTCCTATCTTTTTTTTATCCTTACTTTCTTTACTATTCAACATATGAAGCTTTGGAATCACCATACCTAGATTGATCCTAAGCTTTGCAATCTCATCATGTACGACTCCTCTTGAAGTCATCAAATTTTTTTGGATTTGATCTTTATTAGATAAATTATTTTCAAGATCATCATCATTGTTGATACTGGTAGATCCTAATATGTTCTGCTGTAAAGTCTCACGAAGTTGTCTATATTTTTGTAATTGCTGAAGCTTATTAATAATCTGAAGTCTTTGAATCGAGGTACTTGTGCGGAGAAACAAATATTTACGTAAGAATTTTTTCAATTCTTTAGATTCTAAAGATTCAATCTCTACAACGTCATCGTCTTCATTGTCATCATCAGTATCGTCTTCCTTTAAATTAAGATCTTTTAACTTTCTAAATTTTAAATATTTTTCTTCGGGCAACTGCCTTACGATCTCCAAAATATCTGTTAGTTCGAATCTAGTCATAATTTGTTTCTTTTCATTTCTTCCGTTGGGCGTTGCTACATTATCGTTAAAAGCACTAGTTATCGGAATTGTAAGTTGAGATATAGTCGAAAATTTCTTAATCTCTTCAGCCTGTTTTTCTTTGAGAGCATGAAACACTTTTTGTGATACTTGATCAATAGCAGATTTCGTGAAATAATGTCTTTTGTGAGCTTGCATTTCTTTTTGATATATCGCAAGTAATTTCTCCGTACTTGTTAAAATCTTGTTTTTATCGACACTTGGGAATTGTTCAGCCACATCTGTAACAATCTGGTTCCTCATTTCAATTGTTGGCTCGGTAGTAAGAATAGCAATCTGTTTATTTATAAAGTTACATATTTGTAAGTATGTGGTTGTTTTTTTAATAGGAATCTGAGTTGAAGTTTTCTTTCCGTTTGAACCATTCTTCAGTCTCAGCGCATGTGATCTTCTTTTTGTTGCCATTTTTTTTACTCAACTCCAATTAACATTAGATATCTCTACTAGAAGAACAAACAAGTATATGTATGGAAACTAATTCCCTTATTGAAAAAGAATAATGGCAATAAAAGCAATTCTTTTGGATGTAAATATGTCTACAATCAAAACGCGCGTCATATAATCATTAATTGACGCGTAAACTGGAAATTTTGAAAAAAAAAATAAATGAAAATCATCAATAGCGTCACCATATGCACGTGATTATTTAAATATGCATGAGTAGTTTATGAGTACGTTTCTTTTTTTTCATTTTTTTCATTTTTTTTTTTTTTTTTTTTTTTATCATCTCATCTAAAGAAAAAAAATTGAAATTAAGAAAAAATTTTTAAATAGAGACATGATCAACAATACTCTTCTCCAGTAAATTTCTACTATTTGAAAGAATTTTAATCAGCAAAACTATTTCCGATAATAAATTATTTCATTATTAGTTGATTATATATCGGCACCTAAAATATTTATACAGTAATAGGATAGAATGAGAATTCATCAGTGTCATTTTTGCTCATCACCTGTGTATCCAGGTCATGGTATAATGTTCGTGCGTAACGATGCGAAAGAATTTAGATTTTGTCGTTCGAAATGTCATAAAGCTTTCAAGCACCGTCGTAACCCAAGAAAATTAAGATGGACAAAGGCATTCAGAAAAGCCGCTGGTAAAGAATTGGCAGTTGATTCCACTTTGACATTCAGTAAGAGAAGAAACGTACCAGTTCGTTATAACAGAGAACTCGTGGAAACAACATTAAAGGCTATGGATAGAATTGAGGAAATAAGGCAAAAACGTGAACGTGCCTTCTATAAGAATAGAATGTTGGGCAACAAGGACAAACAATTGGCAGCAGATAAGAAATTGGTTGAAGATAATCCAGAATTATTGAAGATGAGAGAAGTTGAACTTGCTAAAAAATTGGCTAAAGAACAAGCTAGGGAAGCTAAGATGGAAGAAGATGAACAGGAAATGGTTGAAGATGAAGAAGATGAAGAAATGGATATTGATGAAGAAGAAGAAGATAGTGAAAGTGAACAAATGAAACAAAAGATCCTACTTAAAGCTAAGAAAAGAAAGTCTAAGAAATCTGTCAAATTCTAAGAAGAAATAGGGTAACGTAACCCAAAAGATCACTCAAAGCAACTTATATGGGTAAAATAAAGTTATGCAAACTGATTGCATTTTTCATATTTAAGTGTATTCTAGTATTTATTTTTGATGGTATCACACATGGAAAACTTATAAGTATTATCGTGCATAATAATTTTTGATTGGTCACAATTTTAGTCTAAATTTCTGTTATTTTTATTTTCTTTTATTTCGTTATTCATTTACTTACATATTTACATCGATTTATACTCATTTTTAAATACATCTACTTGAGTAAAGGATTTTTTTATTGAAGATACATGTGTTTCTAAAATTATAGATTTTCATGTGCTATTTACAAAAGATATATACATAGAAGAAAAGCAAAACTGTAGCTTAATTTCTAGTGAACTTTTGGAATTATTCTTTATGGAAATTGATTTTTGGATAATTTCTGAATAAACCAACAAAACCACCTGCGGTAACTTTAACACCGAATTTGGGTTTGCAAACATCAACCTCTCTCGTAACTGTTTCTGTATCATTTTCACTACTCTGAACAACTAAGCCTGTCCTCAAGTCCCATTCTCTGAGACCTGCCCCGACACCTGGCAATAATTCCACAACTTTAACTAATGATAATCTACTAGAACCATTATCATGTTCATTATTCTTCAAAGTTTTTAAAATTTGTAGAAGCTGTGTAATAGAAGGCTGGAAGATCAACATAGGAGAATCTTCTTTCATGTACCTTGCAATTTCCATTATATATCTTTGTGGTTCTGGAAGGTCTAAAAATACACCGCTCAAGAAAGGCATAATTTCCTGAGAAGTTGTGCTGCTACTATTACATTCTAATGACCTCCATTTTTGAGAATCCTTACTACGTAGCCAAGATGCAGGCGAATCAGCAATATGATATTCCACATTGTTTGAGTACTGGCCTCTATTAAATCCTTGTACAATTTTTCTACCTCTATTCGAGTGAGATTCATTACAATCTACACTATGTAAAATCGCTCCTCTTAATGATGGATCATTAAATAATTTAGCATATGCATTACTAGGATGGAGAAGCTTAGAAATTGCCAATGTCAAAGATCCATGGCCAGTGCCTGATTCTAAGAACTGTAATGGAGGGTCACTAAGTTTGTGTGTATTGATTTCACTATCATTTTCCTGAGATATAAACCTCTCAAGTAAAGGATAATTTGGGTGAATATCTGCCAATGTTGTAATAATTGTTGAATCTAGGTGATAAATTGGCTGCACTATTCTTCTAGAAAGCTTAACATACTGTTCTAGCGTAGGCTTAGTGACAATAAATTTTAGAGATTGT
Source organism: Saccharomycopsis javanensis (assembly GCA_031125485.1). Lineage (NCBI taxonomy): Eukaryota > Fungi > Ascomycota > Saccharomycetes > Ascoideales > Saccharomycopsidaceae > Saccharomycopsis > Saccharomycopsis javanensis. The sequence goes on from JASTUL010000002.1 coordinate 297,464, forward strand.
AATTTTTTAGAATTTTTAGAAATCTTTGCATCTATTAGACTTCTTGGTTTTTTACCAATGATGGAAGAATGCTCAATATCTCCTTTTTGCATTCCTAACACTTTTCCTGCTTTTAACAGATCTATGAACCAATAATTTTCGAATTTTTTGAATTGACTGACTAGTACCGGATCATTTTCTTGGAAGGTAAACTCGTTTCCTGCGTTTTGAACTTTTTTGCTTTCTGATTCTATAATGTTTTTTATACAATTCTTCTCAAAAACTTCATCTGTGGATTTCTCTTCAATTGGTTCTCTTGTAGAATTTGTTACTGTTGCTTCTTCTTTCGATCTAGATGCTTCTTCTGTATGATTTGGTTGATTTTGAATATATCGGCTTGTGGTGAAGGTTCTTAATTTAAAAGAACCAGAAATCCATCGAACCAGGAATCTGTGTCCATTAAGCATTATCGGGTAAAAGTATTACTGCAATGGAAATCGTTTTAAAATAGAAATGAAATATCAGTTTATTCATAATCAGTTTTCTCAATCACCTGGCCTTGTACTTATATGTCATCGAATACTAGCTTTTTTTTTTTTTTTTTTTTTTTTTTTTTTTTAGATCTCCCTTTTTTTTCATGCATGCATAAACAACATAAAAGAAATCTAATTCAACAAACATGATACAGAATAATTGATCACTATCTATATCAACAAAAGATAGAATAAACGAACTTTGATAAGAAATGATGGCCGATATACTATAGAATATAGCGGTGTGTAACAAAACTGATAAACATGGAGTTATTGATAAACCCAAACTTGGTTTTTTCGATGCGACCAAAACGTCCCAGAAGATTTCGAATAATTGCTATGGTTGAATCCTATAATCCCAATAATCTAGAAATCTGCGTTAGTCAAATACCTTCTCTACGTGCTGCATCGAATAAATTAGAAGATATTGCAACGTTTCTGCTATCCTATGTTGATTCTGATTCCATTAATATAGAATGCACAATTCCTGGATCTTTAGTTGAATTGGAGGCAATTTGCGATTCTGTTAACGACAACATGCAATCTCTTAACCATTCAAATATAATACTTTATAGAATACTGCCAATTGATCCAGATGGATTTTCGGATACAGATTACATAGAAGTTTTGGTGAAGGTGGCAAAGACATCATGAAAACAAGGTGCAATTTGAATACAGGACAAAAAGCAAAATTTCGTCTCATTAAATAATCACTCTTATCGTTCTAAAAAAAACATCCGAAATAAACTATATAATATCCACTTTGAATCTAATCCGGTATATTTCAAATTGTTGCAATGTCAAGATTGTTTTGAAAAAACCTTTGACAGTCTGATAGTTCTTAGAATGCATTATTTCACAACAAAGATTATGTTCCCAATACAGTCCTTTACCATTAGAAGAAAGTGAAAAGGGAAAATAAAAACTGTTATTAGGTGCTCGCAACCTTTTTTTTTTTTTTTTGAAATTTTTCTTCTTTTTTGTATACTAAAAAGCGATCGATGGCTTGAGAAGAGCAAAAAGAATAAAAAAAAAAAATTTTTTTTTTCTAATATTTATCACCATCTCTTCTTATTGTATAATTGTTTTTCTTTTTCTTTTTTTTTTTTCTTTTTTTTTTCTTTTATTTGAAATAGGTTAGAACTGTTAATATCCAGTTTTAGAAACACCGAGAACCATTTAGATTGTTTCCTTGCTTATTCGATAACTCCCTGAAATGGATATTGCCAAACCTATTGGTTCACAAATCTCCAACGTGGAGTTTTCATTTCTTTCAGATGATGAAATTAGATCTTTATCGGTGAAGCAAATCACAAATCCTCAAGTGTTCGATAATCTAGGACATCCAATTGCGAATGGTCTTTATGATCTTGCATTGGGTGCTTTTCTTCGAAATATTTGTGCAACTTGTGGTTTAGATGAGAAAAATGGTTGTCCTGGTCATCAAGGTCATATAGAATTACCAGTTCCTGTTTATAACACATTATTTTTTACTCAAATGTTTAATTTTTTGAGATCATCATGTGTTCATTGTCATAAATTCAAGTTGCATCGTTTGGAAATCCATTTATTTCAGTGCAAATTAACCTTATTACAACATGGATTAATCACTGAATGTGACGAACTTCAAAATATCACTTTTAATTCAGTAATGAATAAAAAGCTTGATTTTGATGAAGCCATCGAAGACAATCGTTTTAGACCAAATAATGATGATGAAAATGATGAAGTTGATATTAAAAATGGAGATGACACTGAAGCCAAGGGGAAAGATGAAGATGCGATCAATGATTTAATCGCTCTTAGAGAAGATTTCGTCATTCAAGCTATTGCTGAAAATTTAAAATATCGTGGATCTGCATCTTCTCCTTTATCATCAATAGTCTTGGAAGAACGTAAGCTTGTTATCAAAGATCTTTATTCAAGATTATTGTCACGTCCAAAGTGTCAAAATTGCAAAATGTATTCTCCAAATTACAGAAAAGACGGTATTGTGAAAATATTTGAAAAGCCATTGAATGAAAAACAAATTACAAATAATAACATCGTTGGCTTAAAAAGTTCTAGCGTATCAAGTAATAGCAATAGTCATACATCAAGACAAAATACTACCAAATACCTTTTATGCTCGGAAGTTCAATCATTGCTCAATAATGTGTTTGTAAATGAAGCTGGTTTGATTGATGTTTTGTTTAAGGCTACCCCTTCAAAAGAGAATCATACCATTTCCGCAGACGTATTCTTCAAGTCTACTTTGGTTGTACCTCCAACCAGATTTAGATTACCATCCAAATTGGGTGATGAAATTCATGAAAACTCTATTAATGAGTTGCTCTCGAAGGTTTTGAAGACATGTCTTTTAATTAAAAGCATAAACACAGAGATTATCAATGCTAAATTCAAAGATTCTACACATACCATTGAATCTAAAAAGCTTTTGTTCAATAGATTGATGAATGCTTTCGTTACTATTCAAAATGATGTAAATGTCTTTATTGATTCTACTAAAGATCAACAATCTTCTGCTAACAAAGCTAACGCAACACCGGGTATCAAACAGGCTTTGGAAAAGAAAGAAGGTTTATTTAGAAAGCATATGATGGGTAAACGTGTGAACTATGCTGCTAGATCTGTTATTTCTCCTGATCCTATGTTGGAAACTAATCAGGTTGGTGTCCCACCTGTCTTTGCTAAAAGACTTTCTTTCCCGGAGCCGGTCACTGCTTACAATATTAATGAGCTTCGTCAAGCTGTTATCAATGGTCCGGATGTTTGGCCTGGTGCTCTACAAGTGCAGAATGAAGATGGTACATTGATATCTTTAGTTGGCATGAGTAAAGATCAAAGAAAGGCACTTGCAGATCAATTACTAACTCCAGCTACTATTAATTCTGTGATCAACAAAAAAGTTTTTAGACATTTAAAAAATGATGATATGGTTATTATGAACAGACAACCTACGTTACATAAAGCATCCATGATGGGTCACCGTGTCAAAGTGCTACCAGGTGAAAAGACTTTAAGAATCCATTATGCCAATACTGGTGCTTATAATGCCGATTTTGATGGTGATGAAATGAACATGCATTTTCCTCAATCTAAGATGGCTCAAGCTGAGGCTAAATTCATTGCATCTACTAATTCACAATATTTAACACCAACTGCAGGTTCTCCAGTTAGAGGTTTGATTCAAGATCATATTTCTGCTGGTGTTTGGGTTACCAATAAGGATACTTTTTTCACTAGAGAGCAAATGCAGGAATATGTTTATAGTTGTTTAAGACCAGAAGATGGTCATACTGTAAATAAGAGAATCCTTACCTTACCACCTACAATTTGGAAGCCAGTACCTTTATGGACTGGTAAGCAGTTGATCTCGACAATTATGTTAAATATCACACCACAAGGCATGCCAGGTCTTAATTTAACAAGCAAGAACAAAATCAAAAATGAATATTGGAGTAAACATTCGAAAGAAAACACAGTATTATTTAAGGACGGCAATTTACTATGTGGTATCTTGGATAAATCCCAATATGGTGCCAGCAAATATGGTTTTGTACATGCAGTTCATGAATTATATGGTGCAGATACTGCAGGTTCTTTGTTATCAGTCTTAGGTAGATTATTCACTAATTATATTCAGGCTACTGCCTTCACTTGTGGTATGGAGGATATTTACTTAACTGCAGAAGGTAATGCAACTAGAAAAGAAATTTTAAAACAAAGTGTGGATGTCGGTAAAGAAGCCGCTATTGAAGTTACTCAGTTAAATCAATCTTTAGACGAGACAAGAGATGATGACCCTGAATTATTAAGAAGATTGGAAGAAATCATTAGAGATGATAATAAGTTGGCGGTGTTAGATGCCATCAATCAATCTAAGGTCGAAAAAATCACATCAAAGGTTATTAGCACGCTTATTCCAAATTATACAGGTAAAAAGTTTCCAAGAAATGCCATGCAAAGTATGGCTCTTTCTGGTGCAAAGGGTTCTCAAGTTAACGTTTCTCAAATTATGTGCCTTTTGGGTCAACAATCTTTGGAAGGTAGAAGAGTTCCATTAATGGTTAGTGGTAAATCTTTGCCGTGCTTCAAGCCATATGAAACTGATGCTAGAGCAGGTGGTTATATTAAGAACAGATTCTATTCTGGTGTTAGACCACAAGAATACTATTTCCATTGTATGGCTGGTAGAGAAGGTTTAATCGATACTGCCGTTAAAACAGCTAGATCTGGTTACTTGCAAAGATGTTTGATTAAACAGTTAGAAGGTATTCATGTTGCTTATGATAATTCCGTTAGAGATTCTGATGGTACGATGATCCAATTCTTGTATGGTGGTGATTCTCTTGATACAGTTCAGGAATCATACTTGAAGAAATTTGAATTCTGTATGGAAAATAGTGAGGCTTTGAAAAAACTTTATAACCCTGCTGCATTAGCTGATTCATTAAATATTGAAGATGCTCCTAAATATGGTAAGAAAATTAAGAAATTTTACAAGAAACATTTCAACACAACTGTTGATAAAATTAAACATTATGAAGATCCAGTCAAATATGATCCAATCATATCTAAATATAATCCATCTAAATATCTTGGTTCTGTTGCAACTAAGTTCCAAGAAGATTTGAAAGATTTCATTAAGTCAAACAATAATTCGTTTTCTTCTAAGAATTTCAATATATCTGATTCTGGTTTCGAAGCATTAATGCATTTGAAATATATGAAATCCTTGGTTCATCCAGGAGAAGCCGTTGGTATTATTGCTGCTGAATCTATCGGTGAACCATCTACTCAGATGACATTGAATACTTTCCACTTTGCTGGTCATGGTGCTGCTAACGTGACATTAGGTATTCCACGTTTAAGAGAAATTGTCATGACTGCTTCTGCATCTATTAAGACACCTCAAATGTACTTACCTATTTTGGATGATGTTAATGATGAGCAAGCTGAAATATTCTGCAAATCTGTGGCCAAGATAAAGTTTAGTGAAGTGGTTGACTATGTTGAGGTTGTTGAATCTACTGGTAGTTCTGCATCATCATTCAGAACTTATAATATCAATGTCAAATTTTTCAAACAAACAGAATATGATGAAGAATATAATGTTACTAAAGGTGAATTGGAATTGAGTACAAGTACTAGATTCTTATATCAATTGGAAGCTGCTATTAGAACTGAATTATCTAACCAAAAGAAAAAGGGTCACGTTGCATCTTTGGAAATTGGTAAAGCCGTTGAGAAATCTTTGCAAGATCCAGTTGCTAGTAGTGTCGCTATTAATGACAATGAAGATGAGGGAGCTGATGCGGAAATTATGAATGCAAAGACGAAGGAAGCTGTTTCCTACGATGAACCAGATGAAGATGAGATTGAAATCATGAGAGAAGCTGAAAAATCAGATAATGATGAGGATAATGATGTTGACATGAAAGTTAATGATGACGCCTCTTCTTCTGATGAAGATGAAGATAGTGATGTGAAGATGGAAGATATCTCGCGTAACTTTGCTGATATGGATGAAGATGCTCTCCACCGTCAAAACCAAATTATTTCATCTTTCAATTATATCTCTAAATTCAACTTCGATGATGATAATGGTGAATGGTGTAGTTTTACTTTAAGATTGCCATCCGATACACAAAAGATTTTAATGGTAGATTTGGTGGAAGAGACATGTAGAAAAGTTGTTGTTCGTGAAATTCCAAAGATTTCCCGTTGTATTTACCCAAGACCTGAAGGTGGTGTGAGATCTTTGACTACTGAAGGTGTTAATTTCCAAGCGATTTTCGAAGAGGATGAAATTGTTGATATCAATGGTATCACATCTAATGATATTGCTGCGGTTTTACAAACATATGGTGTTGAAGCCGCCAGAAACTCTATTGTCAGTGAAATCAATAAGGTTTTTGCCACTTATGCAATTTCTGTGTCTGCAAGACATTTAGACTTGATTGCCGATTATATGACTAGAGATGGTACATATTTAGCTTTCAATAGACAAGGAATTGATTCTTCTACTTCATCTTTCAAGAAAATGAGTTATGAAACTACTTGTCAATTTATTACCAAGGCCGTACTTAATAACGAGCGTGAAGAATTAGATTCTCCATCTGCAAGAATTGTCATTGGTAACTTATCAAATGTTGGTACTGGCAGCTTTGATGTTTTAACAAAGATGCCAATTAATTTTGAAGATGCATAATGATTTAAAATTTAATTTCGGGGGCTGATAAAACAGGATTTATAAATTGCTATTAACATCTTTTTATTATATTTTTTTTTCTAATATCATTTTTGTATTTATATAGTTGCACATAAAAAAAAAATCTCATAAATTCATTAGTATCTAAATATGTATATATAAATCATAATTTTTCTTTCATTAATATCTGCTTTGTAATAACAATGTAGTGACGTAAAGTGGATAGCTAATAATATTGTATCTAATATTCTGACAATTTTTGAATTGGCCCGAATATTCAGATTCTTAACTTAGTCCATGTTGAAAAATATGCATATTACGTAAAGTCCGGGTAACATACTTAGTATGAATTTTTCATTTTGGCGCTATATTGAAAAATTAAAAGAAAAAAAAATGCAGGCGATGAAGTTTGAAAAATTTTTAACCAAAATTATAGGGAGTTTCTTTTGCCGGTACAATAAAAGAGAAAAAAAGCTAATAAGTAACATATAATACCATATATACATGAAAAGTACTAATTCAGTATAATTAATATAAAAACTAGAATAAAAGATTTCAGATTGTATATTATTATTTGATACACTATAAGCTAATTTGATATTAGATAATTATATATATCTTTTTTTTTTTGATATTCTAATATAAATAAATATATATATATATTCTAATTTTATAATACTTAGGAAAAATGGAAGACGGTGAAGCTGAAAAAAATATTGAAATCTGGAAAGTGAAAAAACTTATCAAACGTTTAGAATCTGCTAGAGGTAACGGTACCTCCATGATCAGTTTGATTGTTCCACCAAAGGGTCAAATTTCTATGCTTAATAAGATGTTGACCGATGAATACGGTACTGCTTCGAATATTAAGTCTCGTGTTAACAGGTTGTCCGTGTTATCAGCAATTACATCTACACAACAGAAATTAAAATTATATAATAAGGTTCCACCTAATGGATTAGTCATCTATTGTGGGGATGTTATCACAGATGAAGGTAAAGAAAAGAAATTAAACGTTGATTTTGAACCATTCAAACCTATCAATACTTCTTTATATTTATGTGACAACAAATTCCATACTGAAGCACTTAGTGAGTTATTAGATTCTGATGAAAAATATGGTTTCATTGTTATGGATGGTAATGGTGCATTATTTGGTACCTTATCAGGTAATACTAGAGAAATCTTACACAAATTTACTGTTGATTTACCAAAGAAGCACGGAAGAGGTGGTCAATCTGCTGTTCGTTTTGCTCGTTTAAGAGAAGAAAAGAGACATAATTATGTGCGTAAGGTGTCGGAGGTGGCAGTTCAAAATTTTATTACAAATGATAAAGTCAATGTGAACGGTTTGGTCTTGGCTGGTTCTGCTGATTTCAAGACTGATTTAGCTAAATCTGATATGTTTGATAACAGATTACAAGAGAAGATTGTGAAGATCGTAGATGTTTCATATGGTGGAGAAAATGGGTTCAATCAAGCTATTGAATTGTCTGCAGAAACTTTGGCTAATGTTAAATTTGTTCAGGAAAAGAAATTATTGGATACCTATTATGAAGAAATTGCTCAAGACACAGGAAAATTCTGTTATGGTATCGATGATACTTTAAAAGCATTAGATTTAGGTGCATGTGAAATCGTTATTGTTCATGAAAACTTGGAAATGATTAGATACACCATGAAAGATAATGAAGGTAATGAAATTATCAAATTCCATACTCCATCTAAAGAAGGTGAAAAGCCAAATAATGATTATTTAGTTGATAAGAAAACAGGTAACGAATTGGAGGTGGTTGAGGAACAACCATTAATTGAATGGCTTGCAGAAAATTATAAGAATTTCGGTGCTACTTTAGAATTTGTCTCAGACAGATCTTCTGAAGGTGCCCAATTCGTTAGAGGTTTTGGTGGTATTGGTGCTCTTTTACGTTACAAAGTTAATTTCGAACATTTGATTGATGAAGATGAAGATGACGAATATTATGATAGTGACGAGGATTACATCTAAATGTGATTATTTATTTCCGTTCATTGTTTTTTGCTTTTGTGTTATGAAATTATCAATATTATTTTATTGGCATTGAATAAAAAGTCATCCATATCTTTATAAAATAAATACAGGTTTTATGTAAAAGTTACGAAAGACATTTTTAGTGTGCTGATAGTTTTTAGCAATAGTAAGTGAATATCAATGGAGAAAACACTATATCATTAGAAAAAACATATACTAAAGGCCGTGTCATGTGATGCACGTGACTATATATAACTTCACGTGATAAACTTTTATGGGATTTTTTTGTTTTTATGTTTCTTTTGCCGAATGGCAAAAGAAAAAAAACAAGAAAAAAAATGCAGAAATTCGAGAGACAAAAAGGAGAATTAAATGGAAATTACATAGGTTTAACATATTACATTTCACAGCGAACGTCATTTGTGAATAAAATTTTTAATCCAACAAGACAATTTAGCTTTGCAAAGATCAAGTAAGCTCAAAAGGACGGAAAGGAAAACGAAAAACATACGATCATACTGAAAAATGTCTGAAGAAGCTGCCCCAGAAAAAAAACCAGAAGTTAAGCCAGAAAGTAGCGAACCATCACAACAACATATCAATTTAAAGGTTAGTGACGGTGATGCAGAAATTTACTTTAAGATAAAGAGATCTACACCTATGAAGAGATTAATGGAAGCTTTTTGTAAAAGACAAGGTAAAACTATGGATAGTTTAAGATTTTTGAGTGATGGGGAAAGAATTGGTGTGAATACAACACCTGATCAATTAGGTTTGGAAGATGGCGATGTAATTGAAGCTCATCGTGAACAAATTGGAGGTGGATGTATGAATTAATGAGAAAAATAAAAACAGGTTTGAGTAAGGAATATCTTGTTAGAATTTTGTTTTTAATTATTTGAGAGGAGGAAAAGGCAAGGAGGAGAGACTTAGTGTTTTGAATACTAGTTAGTTTCTATGTTTATATTATATGATAAATATACAAAATTTAAAAGATATGCAAAAAAAAAAAAAAAAAAAAAAAAAAAAAAAGGAAATTGAAGGATATATAATACTTGTAGCAATTTCTTAATTGTTATTTATTAATAGCAAGTAGTGAAACTTGAATTATTTACATTTTAATCATTGAAAGAGTATCTATTTATCAGAAGAAACGAAGAAAATTCCAAATTGAAGATGCAGACTGATTTGAAGATGAGGGCAGTTTGCTATGCTTTTCATTAAACTCTGATTCTAGCTTCAAGAATTTGCCATACAATTGATCAACTTGATTGGCGTATTGTTGTTTTGTTTCCTCATAATCTAGGTATTCGCGAATATAATTGAGTAAATAATAGAAAGTGGAAGCTAATAAGACAAAATTCAATAATGGAAATTTGAAGTGCAGAAGATGAGGTTTTGTGGATTGTTTAGATTCTGATTTGTTGCTACTATCAAGTAATTCTAACGTTTGTTCGAGTTTTTTTGGATTAGTGTTGATTCTATGTTGTAATGCTTCAATAGTTTTCAGTATATTTTCTTGATTCTGTACGTGCTGATCAAAAAGAGTATTTGAGGAGGCGAAAGAGGTGTGTGTATTGTTATCCTTGGTTTTCATATTGATGTAACTGCTGTAATGCTTCCGGGTAAGCCATAACGTATTGCGGTTTCTGACAACCAAAGTCAGTCTGACGCCAAACATTTTGGATACGATAGGATTAGTCATTTGAAACAACTCTATATGCTTGTGTTGTATTATGCGTTTTTGTTGTATGATACGCTTTTGTTGTACTATACGCTTTTGTCTTGTATTGTGGTTCTGTTCACTAATAATGAGAGAACTTGATTAAATGTTTATTGTACCATTATAAGACAAGGAAAAAACCTGAGAGGGAAATTATCTATCTTGAGTCACGTGAGTCAAATGGGCTCATAACGATAAATATTAAAATGTGCTCATAACCCTTTAGATTACAACGCGCGCAATCGTATATGGGCTTGTAACCCTTGTATAGGGGTTCGTAACCTCGGAGACAAAAGAAAAATTCTCCGTGGAGCTGAGTTACATAACCGTTCTTCTTCTCTTTTTTTTTCTCATATCAGCGAAATTTTTGGAATGGATAGAAGCCCGTTCTTTCGTTCTCATAATTACGTAGAATTTTAAAAGAAAAAAAAAATTTTTTTTTGCCACCAGTGTATCATAATCCATACAAGAAAAAAAACCAAATAAAAAAAAAACAAATAATAAAAACAGCAAAAGGTCAAGCCATATTTCTTCTAAAAGCTTTACCAGTGTATTATAATCCCATCAGAATCCCAGTGTATTATAATCACCAGAAAATACCAGTGTATTATAATCCTTAAAGTGGAATGCATTATAATTACGGTGCACAATAAACAACCAAATATAACAGGACATTCAATACTTTTACGATGTCTTCAACTAATAATAATAATCAAAACGATTCAAACCTTGAATTTGTTAACCAAATAGTTGCAAATTCAAATCAGTCTGATGTAGATGCTGCTGTGGCTGCCATCACGTCTGCTGCCAAGCATAATGATGACACGCATTCAGCTGCTGACAGTAACAACTATTCTTCTGAGGATGTTAAGGTAACTGATGTGGCTGCTGCTGCTGCTACAGACAATAATCACACAGAATCAAGTAATGGTGAGCCATCCAATGTCGTTGTGGATAGCAGTAATTCAGAAGCAAATTCAAACCCGGCAGATGTGGCTGCTGCGGTTGCTGCTGCCACCGCCGCTGCAGCCGCCGCCGCCGCTGCGGCTGCTGGTAACAATGGTGGTGATGATTCTTCAAGCAACTCCCAAAATGCTTCGGTTGATGACGTAGCAGCAATCGCAGTTGCGGCCCAAGCAGTCAGCAATAATCATCAGCAGGAGAAAAAACCTGTTCATGCCAAAATCTTACCAAGAATCAAGCAAGATTCGGCAATCTCAAATGCTGGATTCTCAGAAGCAAAGTTTAAAGATGCTTTGAAGGACTCTCAAATCGAAAAAATTATCGAATCGGTCGCTAGCAGTGCCGCTGCCGCAGCTTCTCCTAACCAATCTCACTATATTAAAAAGAAACCTACCTCCCAAGAAGAAATCTCCGAGAATCATAGCCATTCACATGCTGATAGATTGGCTGCCGATCTCAATTCCATTGCTGACAAGAAGGAAGATGTCGTAAAATCAGAGAAAAAACCAAAGGCAGTTGCTTCTTCAAAATCTGCAACTGGTGTTTCTTCTTCTCCTATAGCTGCTCCTGAAAAAATTCCTGCAGAATTCAATAATTCTATAAATGACAATGGTCCTCATGTGTCACATACATGTTCTAGATGCAAACGTGTGTTTGAACTTCCGGTTGGCGGTAAGCTGTTCAAGCTTTGTCCTCACTGTCGTGAACTTCAAAGACAAAGATCAAAGAGATGGCAACAAAAGACTCGTGAAAAAGATGGTGTTTGTAGAAGATGTGGTAAAGGTATCTCGGAAGATGAATCTAAGTTTGTGCTTTGCTCAAGATGTAGAACTACTCTTAGGGACAAAAAGGCAAACCGTGCAGAACTTGGTAAATGTGTGCATTGTTCGGGTCCAAATGATCCAAATTCACAATTCAAAGTATGCCAAAGATGTAGAAATAATGATAAAACTAGAAGAACAAGATTGGAGAAAGATGGATTATGCAACAGATGTGCAAAACCTTTATCACAACAAGATAAAGGTAATTATAAAGTGTGCTCCAATTGTCGTACTAGAAAGAAAAGAGCGATTGATGAACCTACTGTGGTTGTATTGGCAAATAATAAAGATCTGAAAACTGGAATTGTCTCTGATAATGGGCAAGAATCAGTTATTACAACTGATACCGACAAACCATCTCGCAAGAAACAAAAAATGGAACCTTCAAATAATAATATGAATACAAGGGGCAATAATCAGGTCACTACTCCCGGTTCCTCTTCGGATAATGAGTTTATTGTAGCTGAAAGGATTGTGCAACAGTTACAATCTGCAGCAGAGCAAGCTGCTCAAGTCGCAGCTCAAGCAGCTAAACAACAAGAAGAGATACTTCATTCCGAGGAAGTCTCTGCTTCAAAGGCAACACAAAACAAAGACAATTCTGATACTACAGCAGTTGAAAGTGCTTCTGCTGATGATGCAAATAATTTGTTTATGCAACCAGAAGCCGCAGAAAGTATCAAAAAGGAAACAGTTCCTACAACTACTTCGAATGAAATCGCTCCTGAAACTACATCCGCATCACCTACTGTTGATGCTAATACAAAGGATGTTTCTAAATGAATTATATTTTTCTACGAAAAGACTAATAGCAACTTAAAAGAAAGGAAAAAGACGTTTTTGGATTAGCACCAACTTGAGCATAATTAATATATATATATATCATTATTATTTAAATTTAAATCTAACTTCTTTTGGTTTTTGATTTTGTCTTTTTTTTCTTTTTTTGTTAAATTTTTATTTTTCAGTTGTACAATTAAATGAATCAAAAATCCCAGTTGAAATGTTTCTCGTCAACCAGAAATAATAGTAATCTCTGTGTTAGCAAGCGTGAAAGCTGCTTGTTTTGCGGACATAAAATGTGCACAACTTAGCTAATGTAGAAGAAGTGAGAGAAAAAAAGGGGAAAAAAGGAAAGAAGAGAACAGAAAAAAATACATAATTTATGCAACTTGTTATTATCCATAAAGAAAAAAGGTATTACTTTTGTTTGCTTGACATGTATTCTTATCTTTAATTGTTGTTTATTTATCTCGATTTCGTTCTACACTCCCTTCAATTCAATTATATAACAAATTTTGATTATTATTATTGAATAACGTATAATAACAAATCAAACTATAATTATTGACACACAACAATGAAGTTTATCAACGCATTCACTTATCTTATTTTATCAGTCCCAGCTGCATTGGCATTCCCAATGACCATCACTATCAATGACATTGCTGCGTCTGTACCTGAGAACAGTAAATTTCAACAACTCGCTCTTCTTCCAGGTGAAAAGCCAATCCCAGGAGACTCACCAGTAGCTCAATGCGATATCTTTGAACCACAACTCTTGACGATTGATAGAGTTTCTATTTCCCCTAACCCTCCTGAGAAAGGTGCCAACCTTTCGTTTAGTGCCACAGGTTCCCTAGCTGAAGCTATTACTGATGGTGCTTATGTGGTAGTCAATGTCAGATACGGTTACATTAAGCTTTTGGAGAAAACCTTTGATTTGTGTGAAGAATTGGTGAATGTTGATATGACATGTCCTGTCAGTGAAGGTGCTCAACTGATAAGCAAGACAGTTGAGATTCCTGCTGAAGTCCCACCTGGAAAATACACAGTTTATGCTAGAGCTTTCACCGAAGATGATGTTTACATTTCTTGTTTGACTGCCACGGTGACTTTCGCGTCTGATGCGTTACTGTACGGCTGGTTAGATTACGCCAAATTTGTTAAGAGATATGTCTTGGGTCTTTGAGAGCATGGTGCAATTACTCCCTTCGAAGGCTAGCAATTGATTAGCGTTTCATTCTTTACTTTTGACCTTCTATATCTAATTTCCTTTTTCTATTTTGCCTTCTAAGTTTTAATTTAAACAAAAGTTTGTTTTTTTTTCTCAAAAAAGTAAAAATATCTACATAAAATAAAGATGATTAATCAAATAATTTTCATTAAGGTTTTATGTAATTTTTTCTTTTTCGTTTCGTTTTTCCATTGTAAATTCTTTGAGAACATAAAAAATGCAATTAGGTTGAATCACTAAATTGTGTATCAGTGTCATTTTCATTACGTCTTAAATGATCTTTGTCTACCAAGTTACCACTTAATTGCTCTTTTGAATCAGGCTGTTTTCGAATGGAATCAATATCACTTGCCGTAGTAGTATAATTACTTTTCATTCGTTTTTCCCAATACACATTACGATCATCTCGTTGCATTGGAATCATATCTTCATCATCGTCTTCATTGTCAGCTTTATGTAAGGTGAAAGCCTGTTTTTTCCAAACATATTTACCACCTGATGCCAAATCTTTTAATACTAGTTCTCTAGTTCTACCCAATGACTCAATTTCAGCAACACGGTTTTCACTTTCACTTAGAAGTTCATCAAATCCAGGTTCTCCCACGATTTCACAGAATGCTCTCATCATAGGTACAGAGTCAGGTTTGACAAAAGATTCTGAGTCAATGGTATAAATATTTAAATCATCATACTTTCTAATATAATCTGGACGTGTCATGATTTGTCTAGCTTTCCAAAGCGGGAATTTAGGCAATACATGACCATTACTGTAATCTTGATCGATCTTCGAAGAATTATAGAGTTCAACAAATTCTTTTGCCAAAAGCATTGCCAGTGTTGAGAATTTCCCATATTCATTGACATCATCATCCATGGAATTTCCCAAAAGACCACACTGATTCAAGAACCATGTTTTCTCGTTATCTATAATCGAATGACATTCTCTAATTATATTTTTCCTTTGTGCTACTTGTGCTATATGTTGTGGACGTCCACCTATCAAATCATAAACTCTATTAGCAAGCTTCTCATCAAGTTTAGGTTCATTTGGAAAGTGTTTCATTCTTGAGTACTGAAGTGCTTGAATTGTTTGCTGCCTCGTAAAATCTCCTACTTGAATAATCTCTAATTTGGTACTCAATTTCTTCATTCTTTCGTATAACCAATAATCGTCTGAATTTATAAGAATAGTAGCCAAGCCTGCACCACACAATTCTTCTGCTTTCTGTTGAAGCAATTCTACTAGTTTAATCCCTGAATCGTCTTCTTTGATTAGATGCGCATTATTGATGAAAATAATCAAAGGTTTGTTATGATGCTTTTTACGGTTTCTCAAAATAGCAACTTCTTCCAATTTGCCAAAAGCTCTTTCAATATCAAGCAATGCAGTTGTATCTCTGGGACCCCGAATATTAAATAATGAGCCAATATAATCTTCATAGTAATGAAAGTTTAACGCTTTACCTAAACGAATTCTGAAAATTTCAGGATCAGCATGGGCATCTAGTGATACGCAATTGAGTCCTTCTACTTTTCTGAAACTTTCTAACACCATGGAAGATTTCCCAGTACCTTTTTCACCAATGATTAAGAAATATCTGCCTATAATTTTCCCTGATACAATATCATCAATCAAATCCTGTTGAGGACGAGATATCCAATTTCTACCTTCATTACTTGCACTTTCATGGATTTCAATATCAAAAGATGTATCACCTTTATCAAAAGCTTTGTCCATTTTATCTAATACTCGAGATTCATAAAGCCTATGATAGGAAAGACCTGCGAATCCAAGGATCGCAATTGAAATGAAGGTGATACCTCCTGTCTCAAAAATTTTAATCAAGAAGTTCAAGAGTTTCAATCTCCACTTTTTCTTTTCTTGTTCATGTTCTTCCCGTTTCTCTTGTTCTTTTTCGTCTTTTTCACGTTTAATTTCGATAGCACGTTTATTCTCGAACTCTATTTGTTTCTGTCTCTCTAAATCATTGGGAAGAAAAGTTGCGTAAACTTTAGTAACTTTTTGGTCTTGATTATTATTGCTTCCTGCGTTTGGTTGATTGCCATTTTGCGATCCTAACCCCTTTTTATCTAATTCTTCATTTACGGTATCTTTAATTTTATCATTTAGTTTTTGTTCTATTTGTTTTATAATTTTCTTTTGTTGTTTTTTCTTTTTCAATTTCTGAGCTCCTTCCTCTTCATCATTATTATTAGGATCGTCTTCTACAGATTCTACGGGATCAAATGGTAACAATGGGTTAATATGGTTCAAAGAAGTGAAATGAAACAATCGAATTGTATTAGGATTTATGAGACAATTACTCTTGGGATTATTATATTTGTTGAAGCTATTTTTGTTAAGCCGTCTCAAGACAGCGAATCCCAATTGTCTTCTCATAGATCTTCGAAGAACCAAAATTATTTAGATATGCAAGTGAGAATTAACAATTAGAAAAGGGGAAAAAAATAAGAAGGTGGTGCTGAGAATGCTGTCAAAGGAAATTTCATTGAAAAATTGAAGCGTCAGTGAACTCCAATGGGTCACAACACGGATTTATCTGACTTTCAGCAGTGTTTTTTTTTAAGAAAAAATACATGTATGCAAGGTTATGAGACCTGGGAATGGGTTGATGTCAAAGATATTCAACATGAAGCTCATCTCCACATTTTTTTACTTGAAAAGGAAATATAATGTTTTCTTGTTTTTTTTGGAAAATTACAAGGAGGTAAACTTTTGAAGAATAACCAGAAGTCAACTTTTGAAGAAGAACCAGAAACAAACTTTTGAAGAAGAACCAGAAACAAACTTTTGAAGAAGAACCAGAAGTAAACTTTACTATGGCTGAAAAGGGAATTTTGTTTTGCTTTATTTCTTTACTTTTTTGGAAAGCATCTGATATGAGGTCCAACCATAGAAAGTGTATATTTGTAGGTTCTATTATTTTTCATAAAATGAGTTTCTATTGTGCTAACAATAGACATATTTCCTTTATGTATCAAAAATAAATAAAAATGTTTTTTCAACAATAAATAAAGTTTTTATTTCAACAATAGCGTTATTATGTTTTCACGATAAATTATGTTATTATGTTTTCACAACAAATTATGTTATTATGTTTTCACAACAAATTATGTTTTCACAACAAATTATGTTATTATGTTTTTTTTATTATGTTTTCACAACAAATTATGTTATTATGTTTCTTTTATTATGTTTTCACAATAAGTGATGCCTATTGTTATCAACTAGCATATACTGCTGAAAATTGAAATCATCATCTCAGAAAAACTGTGACAAAAAAGAACAGAAAACTGTTGTAAAAGAAAAAGCTTTTTTGATTCTGTTTCTTTTGCTGTCATATATAAGATTTGTGTGTCGGCTATCTAAGATTTCGATATGTTATCCAAGATTTGAGTATTTCTTTTTTTTGTTATCCAAGATCTAGGAATTTCTTTTTTATGTTATTCAAGATTTGGTTATTTCTTTTCTTTTTGTTTTTCTTTTTTTGTTCGGTATTTCTTCTAATTAGGTATTTCTTCTCATTAGGTATTTCTTTATTCTTGCTTTGGGTATTCTTTATGCATTTCTGTTTACTTGCTGCCATTCCCTTTTTTTCCATTCACCTATTTCTTTTTATTGTTAAGCCATGCGAACCCCTGAGGAAATTTTGACACACTGCACTGTTCGGACCTCGTAGTTTCTTTTCTGCTTTTGCATATCTGTCGAGCCGTATCTGAATCCGCTTTTCTTCCTTCTATTACTGGTGATCTGTTATCCTTGTCTGTTTTGTTTTTCTATTCCTTTAAAAAAAAAAATTTTAATCAGTTTGGAAATGACGTTAACAGTAAATCTTTGACTGAAGTCAAACGAAAAAAGAATCCTAATACAACTATGATGAAATAGTACAATGCAAGAACTAGCGAATTGCAGAATATTACGTAGTAGATAAGCGAGTAAAACACTTCATGCAACCAAACAAAAAAAAAAAAAAAAAAAATTTAATCAAACGTGCGTAAAGAATATAAAAATTTTGATTTGTTTTTCACTTTGGCTCTTCACGGCCTCTACTCATCTGGTGGAGGAGGAGTATCTAAGCTGACAAAACAACAAAGGTGCAGCATTGTGCATGCATATGGCTAAGCTTTTTCAATTATGTATGTCTTTTTGGTAACAGCTGAGCAGTGTGCGTCTAGTACGTAGAACTATTGTATGCGTATAGTATCAAAATAAATAATAAAAGCCGGTATTACGGGGCTGACAGTGCTTCTAATTTATATAAGGTAAGGTTCTGCATAATGACGAAAAACACAGTTGTATATGATATCATCGAGAGATAGCATAGGGTCATTTGAAGGAAGGGTATGTGTTGTTCGTTACAACAATAATCTCTTCATATTGTGGATTGTTAAAACAATGACGTGTAGAGATTTGTTTGTTGTATTGCATTGTTTTGTCTCTTGGTTACAGTGTTTTGTTTTTTGGTTGCAGCGTTTTGTATTTTTTCAGTGTTACTGCTTTGCTTTTTGATGCTATCCTATCAAAAGTTGAGCATTGACAAGCAAAAGAGAAAAATACGACCTTCAGTTGACGCGTGCTCCCATGCATATAGCTGCATGTACTCCTTTATGTCTCCACTTATTTGGAAATCTTAAATTTGCAACTCGGGGAGAACTGAGATGAGCTCAATTTCCAATGTCTAGTTGGAACTTTTATTTTTGATAGCTTTGCCCGGTATTAGCGTTAGGTCTTTATTACGCTTTATGTGGTTAATGGCTATTGGGCTTTCATTATAAGACTTTCATTATAACGCTTTCATTATAACGCTTTCATTATAAGACTTTCATTATAAGGCCTTGGATACTTTTCTTTTTTTTGGATTTTAATTTCCATGCTCCTGCTATTTTTTGTCAGACGATGGCCGCCAGTAGATCTTGTTGGTGGTTTACCAGGAATTTCCCGATTGGGGTACACAATACTCCGGGGAAACTAAAACTTTTTTTCGTATGCAGAAATTTATTCTAGATCCCGAAATTTGGGTGTCTTACTAGCCTGAAATTTTTCAGTGCAACTTATTTACGAATTGCAACACAACAATAGATGGGTGTACAATAGCGAAGGACAGCGACACAGTACTGCAGTAATACCGGAATGTAATGGAATGAAATACAATCAAATACAATCAAATACAATCAAAAACAATAAAATACAATCAAAAACAACAGAATACAATAGAGTAGTGTTGAACAATAAAATACAATCAAAAACAACAGAATACAATAGAGTACTAAACAATAAAGTAGCATTAAACAATAAACCAGTACTGTAATCTTACAAATTAAGAGGAGAACATGGATAAATGACCTGATTTGCAATCGGAGATTTGTCTGGAAAGATGTTTGATTAGGTTAGTTCAAACTCGGAGCAGTGTTTCGATGCCATGTTTCCATATCCGTTTAAGTCCATGTCCATTTCTGTGTTTTGTTTCTTTTCGAATCCCAGCTGGCAATTTTGAAGTTTATCCTGCTTTTCCAAAAATAAGTTTTTTTAAGTTTGCATATCCAAAAGTTTACATCTTTAAAGGATTGTATTTCCAAGAGCTATCTAAATTTAGATTCCAAAAGTTACTCAAGTGTAAATTTTTCAAGGTCTTTGAAGCCTCTCGTCATCCTGCTTTTATATTAGTTCTATATTGTGAAGTCGTAGCTGTTATATCATAGATTCGCGACAATTACACTGTAGATTCGCGACAATTATCAGAGGTAAAGCATCAGTAAACACAGAAGCTTTTTTTGCTTAGAATGAATGTGCTATGTTGAAAAAATCACATTGAACCAGGATGTCCCAATGGCACACAAAGAAAACAGAAATAATTGCCCCGCAGCTCCCCACCAACGCTTGCGTCGGGCTAATGTCTGCTGCAGTCTGTTTCTCCGGGGTAAGCCAGCAGCGAGAAAACGCCGCATTGACCATAACTCTATAAGCAGAAAGGTTTTATTAAAGCGCTATTAATTTCAAATGTATATGCTGCCGGTTTTGATGATTTAATTTTGATGCTACTGAATGTGGTGCTCATGATTGTAACGCTGTAATTGTAATGCTTCAGTTTTGATTGGCATCCTACTGATTTCGAAGCTGTAGATATCAAATTTCTAAATGTCCGCAAGATAGTAATGTTGTAAATGCATGTGTATAATTAATTTTTCAACAAGAACCAACAAGAAACATCGATAATTACGTATCATCATTCTTGTTGCTTAACAATCACGCCTTGCTAATAATTATTATTACCACTGACAGCATTACCTAACGTTACTATCAGCATTACCTAACGTTACTGTCAGCATTACCTAACGTTACTGTCAGCATTACTCAACCGCTTAGCATTCTTACTAACATTTCTGCCAACATTCCCACTAACATTTCTGCCAACATTCCCGCTAACATTTAATCTCTATTCCAAGCTACCGCTCTGATAGCAACCTTTGACACTGCTGCAAGAGGAGAGCCCGCTCGCTGGTCCAGCCATCATGGGTGGAGTGCATTGCAAGTGGAGTACAACCTGCGTGTTGTGACCAACCAGCCAGCTGGCTAGCAAAGGAAAAAATTTTTTTTTTTTATTTCTTGCTTTTTCCATTGTCAAGAACAACTAGCCAGCCAAGGGTTCGTGCATTGATGTGCATGTCTGTGCATGTATGCATGATCTCGAGACAAATAAGAAGAAATAAAAACTGTACACAGTGAATGTACACACATCCACTCATAATGGGAAACTCCGAACACCATACAGATGCTTAGATTGCTCCAATGATGTCATGTCTGCGCACAATTACAAAGGGGAAATTTTTTTTTTCTTTCTTTTTAATTGTTTCTCGATCTTAGTCTTACTTTTTGAAATTTTTTTTTTTTTTTTTTATTTTTTTGATGTAATATTGGTAGTGCCAATATAAAAAAAAAATAACGTATTGAAAAAAAGAAATATATACTGAAAAGAAATAAAATACCAAAAAAGAAATAAATTGATGAAGAACAACACAACATGAAACTTTAATCTTAAAGGGAAGTATAGGAGAGATTACATGAAGTCATTTCAAAATATTCATCCATCCATCTGGGAAAAAAAAAGAAAAAAAAAAAAGAAAAAAAAAAGATCCTTTTTTCTTCGAATATAAATACAGTTGGATATCCTCCTGGATTGTCACTGTTTTCCTTATTGTTATCATCCATTGACATTTCTATCACTAAACACATTTGTTAGCATTTTATCTACAGACATTTGTTAGCATTTTATCTATAGACATTTGTTAACCCTTCTCTACTTGTTAACCCTTATCTACTTGTTAACCTTTACACTTACAACCAGTTGTTGCCATCCATACTTTCCTTGTCCACCACATCACATCGCTTCACAATGTTTGTCGATTCCTACATAGATGGCCTTGTCGACAGAACCAAGACATCGGGTTTGTCCGGCAGAAAGCTTAGAGTACTCATCACAGTGATTGCATCCATTGGTTTCTCGCTTTTCGGTTACGATCAAGGTGTCATGGGTTCCATTATCACTTCTGACCAATTCAATTACGAATTCCCTGCTACAAAAAAAACCTCTGATGACGATAGACATGCTACTGTTGTTCAAGGTGCAGTTGTCTCTTGTTACGAAATCGGTTGTTTCTTTGGTGCCATGTTTGCTCTTTTCAAAGGTGAAACCCTTGGTAGAAAACCAATTATCATCATCGGAGCTATCGTCATCATTGTTGGTACAATTATCTCTACTTGTGCTTTCAGACACTCTTGGGGTACCGGTCAATTCGTCATTGGTAGAGTTATTACCGGTATAGGTAACGGTATGAATACTGCTACTATTCCTGTTTGGCAATCTGAAATGTCTAGACCAGAAAACAGAGGTAGATTGGTTTACATTGAAGGTTCCACTGTGGCTTTTGGTACATTTATCGCTTATTGGTTAGATTTTGGTATCGGTTACGCTGATTCCTCTGTCTCATGGAGATTCCCAATTGCTTTCCAATGTTTCTTTGCCCTTATCTTGTTATTCGGTGTTATCAATTTACCAGAATCCCCAAGATGGTTGGTTGCCAAGAATAGAGATGACGAAGCTAAACATATTTTGGCCGCTATCGAAGATATCCCTGTTGAAGACGATGCCGTCTTATCTGAATACACCGTTATCAAGGAAACCGTTGATAGATACTCAACCAGTGTTACCGTTAAAGAAATCTTTGACACTGGTAAATCTAAGAACTTACAAAGAATTGTCATTGGTGCCACAACCCAATTTTTCCAACAATTTACCGGTTGTAATGCTGCTATTTACTATTCTACTGTTCTTTTTGAAACTTCTATCGGTTTGTCTCATCGTTTATCTAGTATTTTGGGTGGTGTTTTTTCATCTGTGTATTTCCTTGCTTCCATTCCTGCTTACTTCGTTGTTGACACCGTTGGTAGAAGAACTTTGTTCCTTGTTGGTGCCATTGGTCAAGGTTGTTCCTTTATCATTACATTTGCTTGTTTAATCAACCCTAATAATGAAAAATCTAAGGGTGCTGCTGTTGGTCTCTTCTTATTCATTGCCTTCTTTGGTTGTACCATTTTACAACTTCCATGGGTTTACCCACCAGAAATTAACTCCTTAAGAGTCAGAACTGTTGGTACAGCTGCTTCTACTTGTACTAACTGGCTTTCTAATTTCGCAGTTGTTATGTTCACTCCTATCTTTGTCCAAGATGCTGGTTGGGGTGCTTACTTATTCTTCGCTCTTATGAATTTCATTTTTGTTCCAATCATTTTCTTCTACTATCCAGAAACTGCAGGAAGAAGTTTGGAAGAAATTGACATCATTTTTGCCAAGGCTCACATGGAAAGAGCTTTCCCATTCAGAGTTGCTCAAAAATTACCAAAATTGAACTTGCAACAAATTAAAGATATTACTGAAGACTTGGGTATTTACAATGATGAACTTAAACAAACTCAAGAACATATTGAAGATGTTAACAGTACTAGCAGTAAGAGCAATCAACCTGCTGAAGAACCAAAACATACTACAGAAACCGCTTAAATGTTTCCAGATTAGCTTTGTCTTCGCTTTACACAGTTAGAAATGTTTTTGCTATATTTTAATCTGCTCCTCTTTTCCCTGTTTTTTTTTTTTATTTCATACAATCCGATTTTTAAATTGTTATTATTTATTCCTTTTTTGAATTTACATGGTCTATTAAAACTGAAATATTGATTATTTTGTTTTATTGGCTCTTTCTCTAGTGTTAATTAATCACCCTGATATTATAGTTTACCAATTATAAACGACTTCCATTATGATTTTTCCTTTTGCTGGTACATTATAAGTATCCAACATTCTTAAATATAATATAGTAACATATTTTTATAATTAAAAAGAGAAATTGTAAAATTAGTTTGCAAAATAGCAAAGGTAGAAAAATATGATAGTGAACAATTTCCAAGACTACTTTGTTTGAGGAAACTTTATTTGTTTTGCTTTTTAAAATTTTGCTATTTTGTTGCAATATGCTAGTATTGATTTCAAAATTTGAACTATAAAATAGAATGTACAAACAATTATTTATAAAAGAACAATAAATACACATTGTTAAACAATTAATAAAGTAGAACAACATTAAAAAAAGAAAAAAAGAAAGAAAAAGAGGATACCTGTTTTTTTTTCTTATAATCTTAAATTCAATCATTTGCTTGAAGTATTTTGAATCTTATCACATTAAAAAAGTACTTCAAATCTTGCCATATTTTAAATCTTTCTTTTATTATAATAAATATAACTCGAACTCTCTTTTTTTCCAGTTACATAAGCCTATGTGTTACTTTTTATAATATATAAGCTTTTTATATCTTGCTTTTATTGCTTTTTATTTTCGTGATGTTATAATATTTGATTATTCTAGGGAGCCATTAGCGAAAACTACTAAAGGGCCAGAATAGAAAAAAAAAAGGTCAATAAAATAACAGAAAAATTAGAAAAAAAAAAAAAAAGCCAAGAGTTAATAATATTGTACCACCAGTATTAGATATTCAACATCTGCTGAACCCCAGGAATAATATTAGATAAATTATTTTATAATAAAAAAAAACAAACAATTAAGTTAGTTGAAACTAAAGAGATAACATTAATTATCTCATTTATTCTTTTTTTTTTTAAATATTACTTTTTTGTGTATAATGTTTAATATTTGTTGGCTGCTGAATCAAAGCTTAGCTTTCAACCAATCTGACTTCACCACTTATTTTTTTTTCTTTATTGGTTTTTTCTGTATTTTGAGTAAAATTAGAATTTGAAATAGTTTGTTAGTAATCTTTACAATAGAAGTCAAAAAATAAAAGAAATGCTGTTTTTCTTTTTTTTTTTTTTTTAGAGCATTTATGCAATAGACTAGAGGTCTGCCTGGCACTCTTCCTTTTTTCTTATCGAGTAAATCATTTATTTATTTGCATACGTCAATAATTATATAACATTTTTCTTTTAATTATTATTTACTTTATATTAATTATAAACTCAATACTTTTTTAACAGCTCTAACAATAGTTGGAGCATCTGGGAAGGCGAAATCTTCTAAAGACTTTGCATAAGGAGTTGGGACTTCACAACCGGTGACTCTTTCAACTGGAGCATCCAAATAATCAAACGCATCAGATTCCATGATTTGAGCACAGATTTCTGAACCAACACCGAAAGCTGGGAAACCTGATTCTACAGTAATGATGTGGTTGGTCTTTTTTATCGATTCAATGACAGTTGGCATATCCAAAGGTTTAATAGTTCTTAAATTGATGACTTCAGCAGAGACTTGGAATTGATCTTGTAAGATCTTTGCGGCACTTAAAGAAAATTCAACGTTTCTAGAATGGGCAACAATAGTGATATCAGAACCTGGTTTTTCAATTTTTGCTTTACCAAAAGGTAAGACGAAATCAGAAGAATGGAATTCTTCAGGGACGTCAAAGGATTCACCATAAAGTAATTCATTCTCAAGGAAAACGACAGGGTTAGGGTCTCTAATAGAAGCTTTGAGTAAACCTTTGTAATCTTCTGAGGAATATGGAGAAACGACCTTCAAACCTGGGATGGAACCATACCAGGCGGAATAATCTTGAGAATGCTGGGCACCGACACCTGCAGCGGCACCATTAGGGCCTCTAAAGGTGATATTACAAGGTTGAATACCACCAGACATGTAATAAGTCTTAGCGGCTGAATTGATGATATGATCGATGGATTGCATTGCAAAATTGAAGGTCATAAATTCACAGACGGGTTTCAAACCGGCCAAAGCTGCACCTACAGAGAGACCGGTGAATCCCATTTCTGTGATTGGAGTATCAATGATTCTTTTTTCACCAAATCTGTCCAACAAGCCTCTAGAGATCTTGTAGGCCCCATTATACACGGCGACTTCTTCACCAATGAGGAAGACGTCTTTGTCGGCTTCCAATTCCTCGGCTAAGGCCTGATTAAGGGCATCTCTGACAGTAACTTTGGACGCAGCAGCAGCGGCACCCGAGTTATGTCTGATGGCTGATGGGAAATTGATCTTCTTTGCGAATTGTGCAGTTCTTGCAATAGTTGAGAGTTTGGATGCCATACTGAAAAATATAAATGGTTGTGTATTGACTAGCTGATGGAGGAGAATACTGGGGGAAACAAGAGAAAACTAGAAACAAAAAAGCAAAAAGAAAGGGGAGAAAAGAAGAGAGAGTGAAAAAGAAAAGAAAAAAACTGGAAAAGGATAACAAAAATAAAGAAGTGTGTTGTTGATTGATATTATATTATACTACACTAAGAAGAAGAAAAAAAAAAAAAAAAAAAAAAAAAGAAAATAGTGGTGCTATCTTCTTATTATCACCGCCCACCGGAAATTCGCAAATTTCCAACTTCGCGTGCGCGTGTTCTCCACGAAAATAAAGCTTTAAAATGGATTTTGTTAAGGAAAACTGGTTCTCTTACACTAAGCAAAACCAAAGGAGATAAAAGAAAACCATTACATAAGAATAAAGAGCTACATTCTTCTAGCCTAACCACGCTACCATAATTGACCAACTTTATTATTTCGCAGCATCTTCATTTCTGATATAAATGTCAATTTCTATTTCAAGTGTCTTCGTTTCTAATTTAAATATCAACTTCTATTTCAACCTTGTCTTCCAGGCCATTGGTTTAGTTTTAACGTTGGATACCAATCCCCTCTTCGTTGCCTTTGGCTTTCGGCTTCCAGCAACTTGTTTGCATTGGTGTCCTAGGCTGCCGGTTTCAGTTTTTGGCGCTCCCCGTTTAAAAGAATAGACATCTTTTGGGTGTGCACTGGTGTTGCAACCGGCCCACAGATCAATGCCAGCATGTGAGTTCATATTAATATCAGGACTGCTTAGCTGCTGGCTGGCAAGAAGCCAATCTTGTTGCTCGCCCTAATCCCCTGTCTGCTGTAAGCCAGCTGCTAATAGCCCGGCCTGGTCCTGCAGGCTGCCACTACTGTCTGGGCGGGGCGACCATCTATAGGCTTCCTTTGTTTTTTCTTTTTTCTTCTTCCGGTTCATTCCTAACCCATTTGCATGCGGAGACACACAAAGTAAGAAAAAAGCCAGTGTGAGTTGTGCGCTGGCCGGTTTTATGTTTGAATTCGCTTATAATCCGATCATATAGCGTTAGGAGTAGCGCTCTATTGGCGTTTTCCTCCGTGGGTGGAGAGTCAGGCCAGTTTTTCTTTCTTCCTTGTCCTCTTTTTTCTTTGGCTCTTCTCCACTTATAAAGCACATGTATTCCGCTTGGGAACCGAGATGTCGTGGGGTGACAACCACCCCACTCTGTTACATGAAACAGAAGAATGGCAAAAGTCCGTGGGTTAGATGCGATGTCAACGGATATAAGATAACGGAGAAAACCTGCTGAATGTTCACGTGCTGTTTGTGTTTTGCTTTTCTCGTTACCACTATCTTTTTGCAAGTAAACATCAACGGTCCCTTGGCCCAGTTGGTTAAGGCGTGGTGCTAATATACAGCTGAGTTTCAGCAATGTTACGCCAAGATCAGCAGTTCGATCCTGCTAGGGACCATTTTTTTTTCTTTCTTATTTTTTCTGCTTTAATCTGAAAGATAATGTACTGTTTTTAGCTGATATATCAACATATCAAAGAACGCGTCTCGTTTGATCTCAAGGTTATGGGTAATATCTCTCTAGAAGGTATGGTCTCAAATAAAAGTTACATGAATTTGGCTAGTGTCTTTTGGAGAAATAATTGTAAATTTTTCAATATTGAATTCAATAATAATATATATCAACAATCTTTTTTTTTTTATTTTCTGTGTATTTCTCAAATCATCATCAATATTTTGCAGGCAAGCGAAATAAAACTGATTTGACTCGATGTATGTTTGAATGACACATCAAATAGATGGTATCACCAATCCAAGTATTGAAATTGGGTTTTTTTCGACTTTTTTATTATGTAGTTTAGCTATTGTTGCTAAGGCATTTTTAGCTATCAACAATGGTTTTGCAAATTTGAACTCTCCACAACGGGTTTTGCGGACTTGAGCTAATCGGTAATATGTGGTTCTTCAAAGTTTGTTAGAATTTTGCAGTTTTTAACTTATGTCAATATATCAAACATTTGAAATCAAAAAAAAAAAATGAGAAAATGAAAAAAAAAAAAAAGATACTATCGGTTCAAAATTTTGAAATAAAAATAGAAAACTAGGGCGTGTGGTGTTTTGTGGGATTGAAATGTAGATATATCAGCTATAATAGTGCACTTCTCAAAAGTGAAACGGTCATGCAATGCTATTATCTTTAACCTCTTCTTTTTTTAGCCATTCTTATTTTCTTTGCTTCTTTTTCGTTTTGTCTGTTCCTAAGCTTTTGAGATATTAGTTCTCTATATTAATTCCATACATCAATCACTTTAAATTGCAAAGTTTGTCACGGCTTTATAATTCTGTATAGATCTGTAATCCTTCAAAGGAATAATACTGATGTGATATTTTCTTAGTTTTGTATGATCACTAGCTAGTCTTTCGTAACATAAGTTTCGGTATACATTAAGTATCGTATATAGCCCGAGAATTAAATTTGAAAGATTAAATCATTTAACATTTTAAATAACTTGTCCTTTACCCTTTGAACCAGTATAAGAATGAGAGATTTGCTGACAATTGAAAATAAAATTAAAAATGGATTTTTCCTTATAAGCATTGAAGAAAATTATTTCGCATTCAAAAATATTGCATTTATAATTTCTCCATATAATCTTTCACACTTCCCCATTCTCTCCTAAATCACAAGAATTAAATTACACTCTATTATTAAAATATTCAAATATATCTTTTAAATCATTGCAAGGCAGCAGAATTTTTTGATTTTTTCAACATTTTATGATATCATTCTCTGTTCTAAGCTTTCCACTCATTATGTAAACTTTTTTTTCTTTCTTCTATTAATCCGCAAAAATGATAATGAGACTTGCTACGTATATTATGCTCAAGAAGGAGATACTTGTCTTTGGTATCCTTTTATTCCTAATAAAAATACTTGTTATAAATTAAAGGTTTGTTGCAGTGAATTTGGTTTTTGTGGTGCTGGGTCAGAATTTTGCGACAATAAAGATACTACTTTAGTAATGGTAGCAGTTTAAAGATGTGAAAATTTGGGTATCCATGTATATTAAGCATATATGTGCTTACTAAAAAGTTTCTTTATATAAAGGGATCACGTAAATCAAGAATCGGCAGCTGGCCTTTATTCACACTATATTGAAACACATAGACAGACAACCAGGAGTTTTCAAGGTGAAAGGATTATATATGTCGATGGTATTCTTCGGGTTTTCATTATATATCTTGTATTATGGAATAAAAATAATTGCAGCGTGGTTATTGACTATGATATTTATTTTATTGATATTGAATATATAATACTGTAAGTATTTTTTAAAGTAATAACTTTTCTTAAAAAATATAATCACGAGCAATTAACTTTGTATTATTTTAGCCAAGCTCTTAAGTAGGATATTTTACAAGTATCCTACTTAGGGAGTATATCTTCTACGAATAGCTTATTTAGAGAATATTATATCTTTATATAATACGAATTTTGCTTCTTCAAATTGAATAATAATAAATTCAAGTTACCTATTGAAAAACAAGAGACAGATACAAACAAGATAAAAAAAACAATAAAGAATAAATCAGTATCTCATGAAAAGATATAATAACCGAAACTTGCATAAATATAATGATACATGTTGAGCCAGTAATACTGACTCAATATTGTTAAGCCAGTATCACTCAGTGAATAACTGTCTTATGATCAGAAAAATAAAGTATAATGCGATCATATGCATGTTGAAATATATTCACTTGTGGGAAAGAATATCAACCTGTGGGAAGGAATATCAACATGTGGGAAGGAGTATATCACGTGGGAATATAAGTTCATATGGGAATACAAGTAAAACAATTATAAATTCCCAATACACCTGATCCAGAAAAGGATAAACATAAATACAAAATGGTATATAAGGGAGTTCAACTCTCGAAATTCAGAAATGAATGGAGGAATAAAAAGGACGAGGAACAACAAGAAGACAAGGAATATGTAGGACAAGATAATATACATAGGATCTCTCTCAAATTCTAAGAATGACTATTGACGTGAATAGTGATTCTGAAAACGAGTCAGAACTTGTGACTCGACAATACAAATCATTTTGAGAAATTCTTAATAGGTTGACTAAAGTAGAAACTATACTGAACAACTATCCAACTGATGAAGAACCCAACAAATCCAGATGCTCTCGATTTGACTCAGAGTTTATAATATAGTTATTTCAGAGTTCTGAGGAGATGACCACTCTTTATATTCTTTTTTCTAGTGTATATTGTTATATATTTCGTTGTTTTGTTTTTTCTTTTTTTTCTCCATTTCTGAAATTAGGAAATCACTCTCCTATTAATAAGTATCAATATATCTTTGTTATCCTTTTATAAAAATCTTAATGTACATTATTTCTGTACTCATTCAATATCTAAGTATTCTTTTATAATAATTATATAACAGCACGTTATTGTATATTATTAGATCAAAAATATCTAACGCATTTCTAACAGAGACACCTCATAATGGGAAGGTCCCATTAACTAATACTTGCTCACCAATTATTTTTCAATTTTATCTTAGATTATCATAACTCAATTAATAGTCTTTTGATTATCTGGAATTCAATCTTTCATTAAAATAGTGGCCAAATTTTTGTTCTTCTCTTTTCAGAATCTGTCACTTTAACTTGTACTACATAAAAACATATTGAATACCTAGTTAATAATTAATGTATTATATTTGGACTTTTACAAAAAGAATTATAAAAAATATGAAAAGAATCATCAATTTGGTTTCTTTTTTTCAAAAAATTTTTTCTTACAAAAACGTCAAATATATTACTATTCAATTGTAATATTTCAAGAAACTCGGTAGCCTCAAGTGTCTATTGCGCAATTCTTTTGTAATTAGTATATAAATGGTCACATCTTAGGTTTAGCGTTGTCACTAGAAATACTTTGGTGAACTTCGCTCAAAATGGTCCACACGTTGGTTTCCAATACAAAATAAAACAAACTTTGAATGCCAGTTCAAAATGATACAAAATTCTTTGGATTCCAGTACAATATGATACTCGCTTCTTTGAATTCTAATCGAAAATTGTGTATTTGACACACAAAAATTTCTGAAAATCGTACTCATTTCAAAACAGGAAAAAAAAATACATAAAAACTCAGCCTCAGAAACAACAAAAAATAACCTCATAGATAGCAAAATAAGCCTTGCAAATCAATAAGCCTTTGAAATTGCTAACTGCGTTTCAAAGATCATGAACAAATCCTTGAAGACTATGAGTGATTTCGAATTCGGAATTGTGACAAATATTACATTTCTAAAAATCAAATGTTTTAACCTTTGCTTTTGGATGTATCACATTGTCAGATTCGCGTACTTCAATTACTATTTCATACAAAGATGCAAGGCTGTGTAATTCACATTGCCTCGAGGCTAGAGTCTATCTAAGGTATATCTCATAAATACTTATTGAGAACTTATATGTGTTCATTCTATCCAAATAACCATTTAAGGCAGTGTTTAATGGTTTATTTGAACTTGTTATTAGCTAATAACGGATACACCGTACTGTATGTGTGTGCTAAATACGATCATAAGCCTCTATCAAAGCCTCAATTATCACTCAAATATCGGGCTGAATCTGTATTACCAGGGTTCAGTGATACATTTAATTGTTCGACATGCAGCATACTTTTTTTTTTGTTGTGTATGCAGCTATTTTTCACCTTATTTTTAATTTTTTTTTCAACATAAGATTTCCTAAAATAGATGATCCATGGGTTGGGCGATCTAGACGTTTGTATTCAGCGCATATTGACATTCTCATGCAATTCGAAAGATCTGTTTGAGATTATGTGATTACCTCACAATCTATGGAACTATACAACTTTTGTATTAGAAAGCAGTACCTTTGTTGTTTTTATGCAGTCAATTCGAAATCTACCTGTAATATTATGACGTTTAAATTGTATGTAATCTTAAAATATGCATTTCCAAATATTTAGCAAAAAAAAAAAAATAATATATAAAGCAATGGTTTCTAGCTTTTTTTGTTCAACAATTCATTTTTCTAATTTTATATTATTCATTTAATTCTAAAGAAAATCATCAACAAAATACAAGTTACTCATCAAATTCACTGATACTGAAAAACTAAACAAAACGCAACCTTCCAAAAAAACAACTATAACTACAAAAATGCAATTTTTCACTATTTTATCTATTGCTGCTGCTATTGTTTCTGCTGCTCCTGCACCAATTGAACATAATTCTACTCATAAAGCTGAAAGAATTATTAATGGTCTTGGTCCAGTCAA
The DNA here is from genome assembly GCA_031125485.1 of Saccharomycopsis javanensis. Classification (NCBI taxonomy): domain Eukaryota; kingdom Fungi; phylum Ascomycota; class Saccharomycetes; order Ascoideales; family Saccharomycopsidaceae; genus Saccharomycopsis; species Saccharomycopsis javanensis. The sequence continues at coordinate 329,693 of JASTUL010000002.1, forward strand.
TATTCATTTTAACAGTAACTTCACTTCATTATACATCGAAAGTCTTACTGTTGTCTCAAGTACAAATTCCAACAGTACCGTTGTTGTTGTTCCAGAAGACTTACATTCCGATATTTTAAAATTGATTGAAGAGAAGAATCTTAAATCTACCACCATTACCAACGAAAACAACCCAAAATTCATTAATTTGAACTTTGATATTCACTCTATTTCTTCCAATTCTACTGAATTATTGACAAATGGTACTCATCATCATTTAGGAAATGGTACCCATCACCTTTTGGGTAACGAAACTCATCACCATTTAGAAAATGGTACTGAAGCCGTAAACCGTGACATTAATCATTCCTTGAATTCTGTTGCTAGCCAAACCGAAATTCCGCAAGAATCTCAAAATTAAATCAATAATTTAAGTTTTGTTTCCCTTTGCTATTAGACGTCATAAGTGTTGTACTTTGTTAGATTTGAGAGGAGAACAGAATATCTGTTTATTTCTTAACTTTTTTTTTTAATTTTTTTTTGATAGACGTACAAAAGATTTACATTTTTTTTTTTACTTTGATAGACCTATATAAGATTTTTATTATTACTACACATTTAAGATAGATACTTTTTAAATTTGTTATATTTTTAAATAGAGAGACTGCCTTTTATACTTAAGTTGTAGTTTTCACTATAGAAACTTAGTAGATGCAAGAATTAGCATAAAAAGTGAGAATGAAGAACATGAAAAAAAAAATATACTCTGAAAAAAAAAAAAAAAGCTGAGCTTTGACTTATATAAGAAAAAAAGAATATCTTTCAGATGAGTGACACCACAGAGTTGTCGATTGTTGAAAATAAAAAAAAACTAAATATTCTTTAAATATTTCTGATTTAACATAGATAAATTAAAGCAAAATGTGGCAAAAGTTGGTCTATAGAAATCCATATTTACTACGACAAGGCAAAATACGCACAGTCTTTTCAAGGTCAGGTTGTGTAAAACGTGAGTTTCCATTGACATCTCCATCTTTTGGAATAAGTAAAAGATGGAACTCCCAAGTAAACGATAGCAATAGAACCGAACAAGATTTCAATATAATTGAAGAAAAAAACAAAGAAAAAGAAACTTGTTTGGATAGAATGACATCGACAGAGATTCAGCAGAGAATAGAAAAAATTCCAATAGAAAATTACAGAAATTTTTCGATAGTAGCACATATTGATCATGGAAAATCCACATTGAGTGACAGATTATTAGAAATAAGTGGCGTAATACAGAAAGGATCCAACAAGCAAGTCCTTGACAGATTGGATGTTGAAAGAGAAAGAGGCATCACCATTAAAGCACAGACTTGTACAATGTTTTATCATTACAAAAATCAAGATTATCTACTTCATTTGGTTGACTGTCCTGGCCATGTTGATTTCAGAGCTGAAGTAAGTAGAAGTTTTGCTGCGGTCGGTGGTGCTTTATTATTAATTGATGCAAGTCAAGGTGTTCAAGCTCAGACTGTAGCAAATTTTTATTTGGCATTTTCTATGAATTTGAAACTAATTCCTATTATTAATAAAATTGATTTGCCCCATGCAGATATCCCAAAAGCAATAGAACAAGTAGAAGATTTTTTTGAGTTGCCAACAGATGATATTATCAGCGTTAGTGCAAAAACTGGAGAAAATGTTCCTGATATCTTACCTGCTATTGTGGAAAAGATTCCTCATCCTGTAGGTGACATCGCAAAAAAATTAAAAATGTTCATCATTGATTCATGGTATGACAATTTTCTTGGTGTAGTTCTTCTTGTAAGAGTAGTTGAGGGTAAAGTTAGTAAAAATATGAAAATTCTTTCTGCGCATACAAGAAAGAAATATGAGGTTAAGGAATGTGGAATAATGTATCCAGATAGAGTGCCATTGAATAATTTATATGCGGGTCAAGTAGCATACGTAGTCCCAGGTATGAAGAATTCTCAAGAAGCACTTATCGGTGATACATTCATGGAGGTAGGTAAGGAAGTGGAGCCTTTTCCCGGATTCGAAGAACCTAAACCTATGGTCTTCGTTGGTGCATTCCCAACAGATGGTGTTGAGTTGAAAGTCTTGGATGAGAGATTGAATTATTTAGTTTTGAATGACAGAAGTGTAACTTTGCAAAAAGAAACATCTAATGCTTTAGGTCAAGGTTGGAGATTGGGCTTTTTGGGTTCTTTGCATGCATCTGTTTTTAAAGAGAGATTGGAAAAGGAATATGGCACTTCTCTAATTATTACTACACCAACAGTACCTTACAAACTAATAGGAAGAGACAATAAAGAAGTAATAATTACAAATCCAGATGATTTCCCCGATTTAAATAATATTGGTAAAGGGAAAAACTCTAAATATACTGACTTGCAAGAACCATATGTTGAAATTATGAGTACTTTTCCACAAGAATATTTAGGCACAGTTATTAAATTATGCGAGCTGAACAGAGGTATACAAAAAGAAATCCAATATTTGACCACATCCCAGGTATTACTAAAATATGAACTACCTTTGGCGCATTTGGTTGATGATTTCTTTGGTAAATTGAAATCGGCCACTAGAGGGTATGCTTCGTTAGATTATGAAGATGCTGGTTATAAAACATCAGATATAGTCAAGTTAGAATTGTTGGTAAATGGTCAAGGTATTGATGCATTAGCACAAGTAATGCATAGAAGTTTGGTTGATTCAGCCGGTAAACAATGGGTAAAGCGTTTCAAACCATTTATTAAAAATCATTTATTTGAGGTTTTGATTCAGGCCAGAGCAAACAATAAAATCGTAGCTAGAGAAACAGTTAAAGCTAAAAGAAAGGATGTTTTACAAAAATTACATGCCTCAGATTTGTCAAGAAGAAAAAAATTATTGGAGAAACAAAAAGAAGGTAAAAAGAAATTGAGATCTATTGGAAAGGTTTCTATTAATCCTGATGCTTATCAGGCATTTTTAAATAAAGGATAACTAGATTGGTCAAGCAAACTTCTTGATTAAAATTTTCGTTGTAAATACCTAGAATCATTAATATACAATAAATATTGATAGATACGTTCTACTTATTCTAAATTTTTTCAAAAAAAAAAGCTACCAGTAATATGAAAACTAACTAAATCCACACATCTAATTCTTCAATAGTAGCTGGAATAAAATTTTCGATGTATAACTTATCATCATTTTTATCCTTAGAATGTTCAAATTCCTCATGTAAATCTTTGAAGTCCGGATAATACGGTACCATAGCATCTTCAGATTGAATGTAACAGTCATTATACAACCTCCAATAAGGCACTCTTACTTTCTTCGCAGGATGCCAAAGTCCTAGTAAAATATACTTCATAAAAATACCTACACCAATGTTAGTTCTAATAGCGGCCAGTGATTCGAAGATTCTAGAGATTACGTGAGGAGAAGTTTCATAAATATTAGGAAGAATTAGATTCAAGAAATGTATAAATACATCCTCCAAGCCTAGGCCTACTGTATTTATGGCCATATGTTTGATAACGGTGGCAGCTGTTTGCCTATGGATCTGATCTCTATCAATCAAGGCATCTTCTAGTAACTTCGCTACTGAGTAAATATAATCACTGGTCATTTTACCATCGATGTATTCAAACATGAAAGTCATGGCTTTCAAAACACCATTTTGCACATTTTTTTCTGGAGTACGATATTCATTCATGATTGATGGAATCACAGTGAACGGTTGACAAGTTTCAGCTACAATTGCTATAGCGACAGCAGTACAAACACGACTTTGTCTTTCCTGAACTCTTAAGTTGTTCAACAATGTACTCAATACTTCTTGAGGCCCAATTGATTTAGCAATGTATCCAAAGGTTCTATTAGCAGAAATTCTAATAGTCTTTCGTGTAGATTTCAATAAATCTAATAACTCAAAACATATTCTCATCCATTCTTTTGGCGGAATATATTCTGACGCATTATTTGCAATCAATCCAATTAAATCTATCACGTTTTCCTGAACTTTCTCGTGTCTGTTCTTCAAGATAGGCACCAAGTTGGGTAACATTTGATCAACCGACGGATTCATGGAAGCCACTCCATTTGTCGAAATAATAGTTTTTAAGGCTTGAAGTAATGACCCTAAAACCTCAGGGTAAACCTCACCCAAGGATTCATAAAGGATCTTGGATAATTTGGACATGATTTCAAATTCATTACAAACCTTAATGGCTGGAATTACAGCCGTTACCAAATCTGCAGATTGTCTTCTTATTTCCATAGATTCATTTTTTAGCCTATACAAGATAACAGATACAACTTGTGGGAGGTATGGTTTTATTCTGTAATCTAAGGAATTGATAATAGCACCAAAAGATTTTACAATTCTAGATCGTGATGATGAACTGTCCGGGGATAGCGATGTGTCTTTCTGAACTACTACTAACAAACCATCTATTAATCTCTCTTCTGTTCTTTCAGTTAAATTCAACATGACATTAGGTTCTTTCAGCTTCTCATTATATTGTAGTTGTGTTATGTTCGGTTGGATTACAAGAATTCTTTCGCAAGTTGTAACTGCCATGTTTCTTAAGAACTCATTTTCATCCTTAAGAAAATTACAAATAGGATCAATAATAGTTTCATGTCCAATGATTTTTGCTAAACAAACTGATGCATCAATGATATTGTTGTTAAGTTTCAAATCCAAAGCTGATCTTCTATTCCAAAAATTTGTTAATAAAGCAGGTAGAATTTCATTTTGAATAAATGACTTCTTGTCTTTTGCAGTTATTATGGAACATTGCTGAACGACTTTCAATACAGTACGTTTCATGTCATCATCAGAACTACTAAATTCCCTTACAATTATAGGAAACAATTCATTTGCATAATAACTACCGTACTCTTTGTCCATCAAAGGTAATAGACTTCCCATACATTTCAAATATGCTGCAAGACCACTACCTCTATGTCTTTTAATACCTTCCCACAAATCATCAAGAACATGATTATCCTGAAACGATTCTATACCATAAGGTGCAGAAGCCTCAGCAAGATTGGATAGTGCAACCACCGTCATTTTGCGAACTTGTAAATTATCATCATTTAAAGAGCGAGAGATACAACCAACTAAGGATTTTAAATGAGGCAATACTGAATAACCCAATATTATTGCAATCTGTTGCACAATTTTACTCGCCGTATGTCTGATTACCCATGATTTTTTGGATGCTGCTACAGCCTTGATAAAAGGTATTAATGATTGTATGCCTAAAGTATTTGCGGCTATTGCAAATGTTCTTGCAGTTACACTTCTCAAATTGTCATCAGGAGAATCTATGTTTTTTCGCAACGTATAAATAGTGTGTTTGAGACCAGATGCTTTTATTACATTAGCTAATATTTCAGTTGCTTCAATTCGCATTATTTGATTTTCATCCGTAAGCAAAGGTGTGATGACTTTAAAAATTTTCTCAGTAAAAGGTTGAACTAAATCATTCAATTTATAGAGAATTCTATCGATGACTTTGACAAGGTTATGTCTTTCTTTATCGGATAAGCTTGGCTCCATTAATAATGGCAAAAGTTGATTGAACAAGACCTTAGCACCATAGACTCTGGCATTATCCGTGATTTGACGTAAAGCCAATTTTCTAACCTGCGGATTACCATTCTTAATATTTAATAATAATTTCATCACAGTTAAATCATTTTTTTCATCAATAGTAAGAATATTATTATTACGCTCGTCGTTTCTTTTGAGAAGCTTACCAAAGTACTTGGAATCTTCTTCTTTAAAATATTCCAAACTTCTCATTCCTGGAACTGTAGTAATTATAGAGTCGTTTAATATTTGATTACTTTTCAAGCTTTGTTCAGGAATCATATAACCCTGTTCAACTTCATCATCAATATTCTTCACGGAACCATTTTGGAATTTATTGTCCAATATAATTTCATAATCAGGTAATAAAATGATATCTAGCACTTCGTTAGATAAAGGAATCCCATTAAACACAGGTATCGATAACTTTTTTTTCTTCAAAGACTTTGCAATTTTATCCTGCTCTTGTTGTTCTTCTTTATCCCATCTTGAGACTCTTTTCTTAATTGCTGATGTTGTATTGGATGAGGATACATTATTATTGCTGTTGGATGTGGAATCATCAAGGGCAGGCTTTACATCCCACCTGCTGCCTTTTCTTCTAGTTCTCTCTGGGACAACACCTTCAGTCATATTTGTCTAAATTTTTAGGATAATTTATATTTTATAAACCAAAAGCATTGATAAGCAGTATTACCATTCAATATACTTTAATTGTTGTTGGAAATGTTTTATTTTGTGTTTAATGGGGGGTTTTTACTTCTTGGGGCTTTACAGTCTTGTATTTTATTTCATTTTTTTAAATGTAGGAGCAACACATAAAAAAAAAAAAAAAAAAAAAAAAAGTGAAATATTCTAATCTTTGAGAAGACTTCGATATGATATCCCTTGAAAATGATGCAATTATTTTCACAGATATTAAGGAATCAACGAAACAAATAAGGGAAAAGCTATAGGAAAATGTCACTAACACAGCAGAAGCAACAACTTGCATTATTCAGCGATAACAGCGTTATCGTCAACGATCTTTTGGATGCTCGTGAATATAATCCGTTTTTGTCATTGCTTACATATAAAAAAGGAACAAATAATAATTGGATGATGAATATATTGATGGAAGAGTTACTTTACGGCAAGAATAGAATTAATTCTTTATCTTCAGATGGTAGGTCATCTATTTCAAGAATTAGCAGGAATGTTGTTCTTATATCTTTTATAAATGGACTTGACTATTATGAGTATTTTTTTAAGAAGAATACATTGAGCGATTTGAGACGAACTGATGGAATGGTTGGGGATTTCCATTTTATTGACTGCTTTAACGGATTATTTACAGATATATTAGTAAATACGACGGGGAGTGGAAGACGATGTGCAAATAGATATTCGACATCATATGAGACAGTCAAAGAAAAATTATTTGAGGGTCATATATTGAAGAGGTTGAATGAAATCAGCAAGGATGCGAACGAGACTCCTACGGTTATTTTTATTGATGGAATAGATATGTTGTTATCTGCTACGGAGTTGAGTGCGGTTGAATTGGTGAAGTTAGTGAATAGGTTGAATAAATCACAACGCCGAGTGTTTATAAGCTTGAACTCAGATGACACGTTGATAGATTTGAATGATGATTGTGTTGGGAATAGTCTAAAGGGCAAGCTCAATGAGTTTTATTCGATGCTATACCATAGAAACATTCTAACAGTCAGTGTGAAGCCGTTGGATACGGGCAGATCGGACGAAGTGACGGGAACTGTGAGAATCACCAAGGGAATGATGCCTCTTGATGACTTGTATGTTGGGGACTCTGACAAGAAGACTCTAGATGTTTTGGAAAATGAGTACATGTTCAATGTCAGAAAGGATTTGGGCATAAGTTTGTTCTACAGTTGAAAGGATTGTTTAAACTAGTGCTCCACTTGGCTGGCTGCATGGACTGTTTCGACTTACCTGGGTGGATACACTGTTTCTGTTTGACTTACCTGGGCGAATAGGCTGTCTCGACTTATGTTGATTTGCGTATCTGAGAATAATGAAGACGCGTTAGTGGAAATCAGCAAAAGGTATGGAGTAAATGCCTATACTTATGGAGGAGGCCAATGAGATTACGCATTTGGTCACATGAATACCACGTGACTAACCATTTATTGCACACCACGATAATCACATGATAATCACGTGCTGAAATATTAAATGATAACAGCACTTTTTCTTTAGATTTTATTTCTTCTTCCTTGGTGGAATCTAAGAAAAGAACAAAAAAAAAACGACACGCAATAATGAAAGAGAAAAAAATGAAGAAAAATCCACCTATTAAAATCAAATTCTCCAAGAAAAGAAAAACTTAAAAATAAACGAGTTAATGTAAGATTTTTTTTTCTTTCTTATGCCCTATATAGAGAAGAGAAAAATTCGTGGAATCTAATATTTGATACATATATATATATATATTTACTATATGCTGAATAACTAGTTCCTTCTTTTAGTTATAAGTTTATATTGTTGTATTCTTTGTGATTCAATTATCAGCAGTTTATTATTGTTTGATTCAATTATCAGTAGTTCAATATTGTTTGATTCAATTATCAGTAGTTCAATATCGTTTGATTCAATTATCGGTAGTTCAGTATTGCTTGTGATCTTTATCTTTGTTTAATTCACTTTAAACTACAAGAGAATATCAGAGAATAATAAATGTCTAGTATTAAATTGGATTTTGTGAAAACCCCAGAAGCTGCCGCACCGCCTGCTCCCTCAAAAGAGTTTGGGGTGTTGACCACTGCTTCTCCTGCTATTAAAAACGCTCCTTTGCCAGCTGATGGTCCTGGATGCAAGAGTTTTTCGAATATTTTGATTTTCTCAACGATTGCCTTGATCCCGTATTACATCACTTATAAGCTTGGTGGCGGTTTCAAAACGTGGTTTTTCTTCACTTTGCTCTTTTTCCTTCCTCTCTTGATGGCCTACTGGACTGCAGTATCAACTTTTGCTCCAAGACTCAACGAAAAAGTCAAACTTCCAGGTAAACCAATCGAACATTATTTGACTTTCCATGATGATGAATTGGCTGCAAAATATCACGGTTCAAAGATTCCATTTGAAACTTTCCACGAATTGTATTTCGCCAATAAAGTCAGTTTTAATGGGGACTGTTTAGATGTCTTGGAATACAGACATGACTGGGCTACTTTCCAATTCACTTTGTCTTTATTCAAATTCTTTTTGTTCGGTATGATTCCTGAGGTTATCTTACATAGTAGATCTCAAGATGAAGAACAAGTCAGAGATCATTATGATAGAGGTGATGATTTCTACTCTTGGTTCTTAGGTCCTAGAATGATTTACACCTCCGGTATCATCTCCGATATTACTAAAGAAGAAACTTTGGAAGAATTGCAAGACAACAAATTGAAAGTTGTCTGTGATAAAATAGATTTACAAAAGGGTGATGTCATGTTGGACTTAGGCTGTGGTTGGGGTACTTTGGCTGCTTATGCTTCTGCTACAAGAGGTGCTCACGTCACAGGTATCACTTTAGGTAAAAATCAAACTAAATACGGTAATGATAAGTTGGCTCAATATGGCATTTCCCCTGAACAATCTAAAATCTTATGTCTCGATTACAGAGATACTCCAGTTCCAGAATCCAAATATAACAAAATCACCTGTTTAGAAATGTCTGAACATGTCGGTGTCAGAAAATTTGGCTCTTTCTTACAACAAGTTTATGATATGTTGGATGATGACGGTATTTTCTTTTTGCAGTATGCAGGTCTCCGTAAATTCTGGCAATTCGAAGATTTGATTTGGGGTTTGTTCATGAACAAATACATCTTCCCAGGTGCTGATGCCTCCACTCCTTTGGATTTTGTTGTTTCTAAATTAGAAGGTACTGGTTTCGAAGTCGTCTCTATTGATAATATCGGTGTTCATTACTCTGCTACTCTTTGGAGATGGTACAGAAACTGGATGGGTAACAAAGATAAAGTTATTAACAAGTACGGTGTCAGATGGTTCAGAATTTGGGAATTCTTCTTGGCTTCTTCTACTATAATTTCTAGACAAGGTTCTGCTACTTGCTACCAAATTGTTTTGAGAAAGAACATTAACTCTTATCACAGAATTAACTATGTTCCAAGACAGATTGGTATTCAAGGTGTCCTTCATGATGGAAAGAGCAATAACTGGTGGAAATAGGTCTTGCGACACAAGACGCTACCAAATTCAATTATGAGTAAACCGATATACTTGAAGAAAAATTAGTTGTTTTTCCCTTTTGTGCATTATTACATACATATATTTGAATATTCTGTTTTTTTTTTCTTTTTTTTTTTTTTTTTTACTTTTTGTATTTGTAAGCAAAAGCGAGGTTCTTTTTCTTTTCATATATATATATATATATATATATATATGTTTCTCAATAAAACTGTTGCAATGATAAGAAAACAATTCCTTTTTTGATTGATGTATCATACTGTAGTTGAAGTAGTTTATCACGTATTAGTAAATAAATGTTTGGAGGATGAAAAAATGATTCTCACCAATCAGAGTTTACTACAACTATCTTGGTGTTCCTATCGAAAAGTTTAATCATATATTTAACAAGAATATTGAACTCATTAATCTGAACTGACTGAATCGGTGTCAGCATACAACAAATACTCAATAATTGAAAAAAAATATTCTTTGTTCATCTGGCCATATGTTGGCAAAAATAAAAGAAAGTAGATTCGTTTTACAACAATTAACCATTATTCATTTCCATTAAAATTTAAGTACATCTATATACAACGGGTTAAGAGAAAAATTAAACAAAGAAATTACATATTTACAATATTTCTTTTTTATATATTTCTTCCTAGCTAACTAATCAATATTAGTGTAAAAATTTGTTAATTAATAAGCCTGCAGCCACGCTGACATTTAAAGAATCAACAACTGAATTAGGATCATCTCTTGATGAATCAATTTGAACGATAGCATCACTCATATTTAAGATATTTTTTCTGATACCATGGCCTTCTGATCCGACAACTAATATACAAGGCGTTTCCTGCAACATCTGGTTCAATTGTTCACAACTCACATTTTTATCCTTATTTGGCGAATTTGATGATACTAATGCGGAACTGACAAATCTCCAACCGTTGTTTTTTGATTCTTCAATAAATTTTAAAGGCTTGCTCACACTGTAAATTTTCAGAAGTTCTAAAGATCCAGATGAAGCTTTTGCTACTACTGGATTCAATGGTGCAGAGTTTTTTAAAGTTATTACTATAAAATCAACACCCAAAAAATATGCCGATCTGATAATTGCACCCAAATTATGCGGATCTGTAACTTCGTCAATAAATAAGCCTAATGGATTAGCATTTTTGTTTGCTTTTCCGTCATTGAGAGGTATTATTTGATTATCAATATTTCCAAACTGATCCAGTGTTGTAACTTCAAAAAAGTCATCTTCAAATTGATTTAGTTTGTCTTCTGTAGCTTCATGATTCTCTATTATTACAACAGGACCACAATGTTTAATATCGTCTAATACAATAGGTTTTGCTTCTAAAACAACTCCATTATGAGGGTTATTATTACTTAAAATGTTTAGTTTATGACGATCCAAACTTGTATCAATGTAAATACCCTTTGATTTCGCAAGTTCTATCAATTTTGCGTCTTTAGGATTAGAGCCTAATAGGTATAGTTTCAGATATGAGACTCTTTTATCACTCTGCAATGCAGCTAAAACAGCAGATGTACCATACACAAATTCCGTCAATGGATTTTGGAAACTTGAAACAAAATCCTTATTTTCATGCCTTCTCCGCTTATAAAATGTTCTTTCCTTATCAGATAATGGACTTGATTTCGAATTCTTCACTTTTTGTAAATATTCTAATTTTTTTTCAAGTTGTTGTTTCTTGTTTAATTCTGCAGTTGGTGAATTTAATTGTTTGACATGAACATGAGCATATTTTTTCTTGAAAAAAGTCTCTTTATCTACATTTTCACGTTCCCAAGCTTTTAGGGGTTTCTTTGGGAAATTCCTATCAAATGTGGCCTTCAACTTAAACTTGGTAACATCAATACTATTATTTTTCTCTTTGATTAATCTTAAACTACTGGTGGAAAAATTCCTTATTAAAAAACTCATACTCAAATTTCCCTGCTCATAAAATATGATCCAGTTTTTTTGTTTATTTTAATGTTAATTAACTATTATTATAACATTTCTCTTGAATAACTAGCAAAATCATTCACATCGTATTAAATGTTGCAATGATTAATTTGAAAATTTTTGGAAAACAGTATTCATCTAATGATGAATCTCTAGGTTTGGATGTAAAATTGTTAAGATTGAATTGAAAACGGTTTTTATCTGTTAAGATGCGTTATGATATTTTTTTAATTTTTTCTTTTCGTGATAATCTTCCTAATGAACCAAAAAAATTTTTTTTTTTTTTCAATTCTTGACTTTTATTCGCCCAAATACTGAAATTTTTCAAACAACAGAGAATATATATTCTTAGATGAAAGATGATAAATATACAAATAATAAGAAGAATATTTATAGTTTTAGTTCTACTATCTATATTAAGTAGAATTTTGATCTGAAAACTAATAACAGTTTTGCTAGAATTTATTGAATATCTTTTTTTTTGATTATTTCTGAGGAACAAAAAATTTTCACAGGGAATTTTAAGATACCAATATGTCTTCTGGTCAGTTTTTACATTTATTGAAAAATACCAAGCTTTCATCAGTTGCAAAGCCAAGCAGCAAGTTTTCGAAAGCAGCCGCTAAAACTAAGCCTACACATCAGATTATTCAAACTACGAGTTCCAGTTTGAACAGAAACGATTATGGGTTAAAGGCTTCTTTACCATCAAAAATCAAGAGCAGATACATTGTGTATGATCAATTAGATACTATGCAGCACATGACTTCATTTGAAGCATATTCAGGTACATACTGGACAAAAAAGAAGTTTCAAGAAATGGGAGTTCCAGTTGTTAGTAACAGTAAAGAAATTAACGGTACCCAAAATTCGGTGTCACCATTATTCATTGAAAATGAAAGAATCTTCATGGGAAGCAGTGACAAATTGAATGAGTTTGCCAAACAAATAGATAACACATTATTGAATAGTATGAAAGTATTACTGGGTAATCAAAGTTACTTAATGCCACGTTTGAGTGAACTTTTTGGTATCACTAGTGAATCTACACCTGAAGAAATTAGAACAGTGTTAAGAAAATTGAAGAAAGTCAGAAAAGAATTCCAACAATACTTGTTGGATAAATATCCTCATAAGTTATCATTAGAAATCTTTAATAAAGATTCTTTATCCCTTGAATTATTGAGTTTCATCTCTAAAAAGATTGAAACCAAAGAAATCAACGTTAAGACTAGTAATATTACATCCAGTATCACAAAACATAACCTAAAGGATCAAACTAGAGGTACTGCTGGCTTATCATATTTACAAAAAGGTCGTTTATCGAACAGCTTGAAGGGTGGGTACACCAATAATAAGGTTGTCCCTGGTAGAATTCTCGATATCAGAAACACATATGGTGCAGCTGGTTTTGTCACTCAATTACCAAATTCAATGAATATTCAATCAACTGCTGCTAAATCTGTTCCAGGTAAACACTTTAAAGAAATAATGGTTCCTACTGCGGTAAAACATGGTATTTTGAAATCCAATGGTGCAGTCGAGCTTCAAGTTGAGGGCTTTAATAAGGCCTCTCAATCCATTACTGAAGATTCTGATATTTTCAAACAAGTTAAACTACAAAAGAGTAACTCTCCAATTAGGGAGCCATCTTCGAATAATGATATCAACTTAATTTTGAATGAATTTTAGAAAAGGGGAGAATACAACAAAAAGAATAGCATATGTATTATAGGCCTTCCTGGATATGGTTCTATTGGCTGCCATACTTAGAGTATTTCTTTTCTTTGTCTATTAGTTGACTCTATTCTTGTTATTAATGCTCTCCTTTTGTACAATTTATTCCTGTTTTAGTATCATTTTGTTTTTATTTCTATTTTTCTGTTATTATTTGCATATCAATTCGTCTCCAGTCTCTGTATATATACATAAATACTAAATAACATAAATGTATTTCACTATCAGATATACAAAAAAAAAAAGAAGAGAGAAACAAAAGAAAAAACTACTTCTCAGGTGAGAATGGATCGTCTATTACTATTTATGTGAGATTCTTGTAATGTACATATTCATATATATTTATTTATAGAAACTTCAAAACAACACGCCTTTAGTACTTGGGACATCATTTGAGCCGGTATATGATATAGCTTCCTTAATAGCTATGGCCATAGCTTTGAAAGCAGACTCACTTCTGTGATGGTCATTGAATCCTCTTAAACAATCTACGTGCAAAGTAACTCTGGCGTTTTCTGCAAAACTTTCAATAAAATGAGGAATCATTTCAGTAGAAAGATCGCCAATTTTCTCTCTTTTTAATCCCAATTCTACAACTGCATGTGGTCTATTTGACAAGTCTATGACAGCTCTAGATAAGGCTTCATCAAGAGGAGCAAATCCGTAACCAAATCTCTTCACACCCTTGATATGACCAACTGCTTCTAAGAAAGCTTCACCTAAAGCAATACCTATATCTTCAGTACTGTGGTGATCGTCGATGTAAAGATCACCAATGCATTCCACGATAATAGACCAGCCTGAATGTTTGGATAATGCAGAGATCATATGGTCAAGGAATCCAATACCTGTATGAACTTCAATGAGTTGATGGGATTCGGTGGCGGAGACATCATTATGAACCTCTAATAACTTTTCGTAATTAGCAGGTGGTTTTGAAAAAAGTGACTTGTCAAAAGTTAATGGACCACCATCAAGATTTAATGAAATTTGAATATTTGTTTCCTTTGTGAGTCTTTTAACATATGACTTTCGTTTTGTTTTGTCTATCACTACTGACATATTGATTTAATAATATGTTATAGTTTTATTTTTATTGTTTTAAGAGATTTCAACGTAAATTACCAATATTATCAAGCTTGCCAACATTTTTATGATTATTTTTCATCTGTTTTCAGTCAAGATGTGCTATCTGACTCATAAAAATTTTCTTATTGGTCTGTTTATAGTATTCTTTTCGTTTCTTTTTTTTTTCTTCCGTCCTATGAATTGAATAACGATATCATATGTTGTATAGCACGTGACTTGACAGTTTTATGTAACAGTTAATTTAGCAACAACTTTTACAGAATGATAATGATTTGATGCCCAATAACCAAATAATACAGATAGACTACAATATTGAAAACCAAAAAACAGAACTTAGATATCATACTACAAAATAATTAACTTTAAAAAAAAAAAAAAACAGTGACAGAGCCAAAAATCTTCAAAAAGAAATGTCAGAATAATCTGAAACGAGATAGTCATAATCAAAAAATTTGCAAAAAAAAAATAGATATATGCTATTAATCAAGGTATTGAGTACACATAATTGATCAAGCTATATAATTAATCAAGTTCAATGACAACTTTACCTTTGGCATGATGAGTGCTTAATTTCTTGAACGCAACATCAAATTTTTCAAGTGGAAACACAGAGTCATACAAAGGAACAATTTTTTTTTCTTCCAAAAGCTTTAATCCCAAATTTAAGTTATCCAAGTCAAACTTAAGAAGGAACCATTTATAGGTGAAACCATAATTGAAGAAGCTGTGGAGTATTTGTCTCTTGACTGAATTGTAAACCACTCTGATTGTATCCAAGATATACCCATTGTAATCAAAGATATGATCACCGACAATAGTTAAATATCCACTAGCTTTGTAATTTTTTTTATCGATTTTTAAGTATTGGCCAATGTTATCAATGAACTCGTGACCACCGACACAATCCAAGATTAAATCAAATTTCTCACCTTGGAACCTGTCCGAAATAACTTTTGAGACTTCCTCAATTACCAGAGCAACCTTATCATAATTGATACTAGAAATTTTCAAGTCTGGATATTTTTCGGCATACAAAGCGTCAGTTTTGCTAGATTCGACCGTGATAACATCATGGACTTGGAAATGGTTTTGCAAGAGTTGTAAGACATAAAGACCAGCAACCGTACCACCGCCAAGAATCAAGATTTTTGAAGATTTTTCAACTTTAACGAATTCAGTTAACATGGTATAAGCAGTCATATAACTCAAGGCAAAACTTCCGGCATCCTTCAAAGAGACTGATTCTGGAACTTTTGTAAATAGATAAGAATCCGTAGAGAGTTTAACATAATTACTCAATGGTGCGTTTGCACTATAAGGTAATTTTATCATAGCAACAATTTTGTCATTTATTTTGTAGGAGTCCTTATAATCGGAACCCACTTGAACAACCGTACCACTCAATTCTCTTCCGGTACCAATTTGCGATTTCTTGAATAATGGAAATGATTTTCTTGAATTGTGGAGAATCAAGTCTACTGGATTTAAAGCAGCAAAGGAGACTTTGACCAATAATTCATTTGGTTTCAAATCTGCAGAAGGAATTGAGATTTCTGACTTTTGATCAAGCAAAAAGTCGGTACTGTTATCAGTGTATACTACTTGTTTATTAATAATTGTGGACATTGGTGTGAAAGTGAAGAAAATAAAATATTTGTGCTATTCAATGCAGATTACAAAAATATGTTTGTACTACTGGATGGGGACTAATGAATTACTAGTAAGAGAGAATTGTTTTTTTAGTCTTTTATATTTTGTACTTAATTTTATATTTTTGTTCTTTTCTGAAAATTATCGGAAATATTGGTCGATACTTATATTTTATCATTAACTGACACAAACAGTTGGTGCGATTGTTCCATGAGCTTCTGGAAATTGTGGATGAAGAGCAACTTGATAATAATTAATAATTAAGAAATCAAATCATGTGCAAACAAAAAAAAAAGTATGAAGAGCAAATCCGACGTCGCGTCGTCCATGTCTAATGTATTTCAGTTGCATTTCTTTTTCCAAGTGACAACTGAATAAGTACTAGATGATGGTAGACGAATAACTTTAACAGAAATAAAGCATAACATATGATATATATTTATATTTATATATAATATACTTTTTTTTGTGGCAAAAAGGGTTTCAATTGGTTTCTTTATAATATCACATTATTTCTAGCTATAATGTAGATTAACCATAATTAATAGTGTGTATTATTGTTTTAACAGGCAGTTTCTTCATTTCGATTAACGATTATTGTTATTGTACGGTAGTTTTTGTTTGCTCAAAATAAAAAAGACATCCAAACAAAAAGAAATTATAACGCTTCAAAACCTGGTCCTCATTAAAGCAATACACCAAGAGAAACGGTACATATACAAATCTACAAATCCCTACACCCAAACATTATACAAACCGCACACATAATAATGCGTACACCTTTAAATATATACATATATACAGCCATACATTAAACACCCTGTAGACATCTAAACTGTACATTGAGTAACCCGGACATAAAGTTCTTACGTCGTCTCCTTCTTTGCCTCCTGCTTTGTTTGTTTGGTACAACAAAACCGTTAGACGGACATCATTGGCTTGGCCGAAATTGACGGATACTTTCTAATACCACCGTTTCTTACTATGGATAGTTTTCGGTTTCTACTGTTTGTTCCACACAAAAATATATGTCAATATTTCCCATCTTCATACAAAAATTACAAAATAATACTAAACAACTACACTCGTCAATATATATGGCAATTCATTATTTACCTTTATCTTTACATTATTACTGATGAATATAATAAACGCCGCCGTTATGTTCGCTAATAATCTTTTATTATTTTTTTTGTTGTTTCTCCCCCTGTTTTGCTTTTTCTTTTTTTTTTTTCTTCTGTGTTTCGCAATGTATTTTTAGAATTATTATGCAACATAGCGAAATTATGTGACAAATAGAAAAAAAAAAAAAAAAAAAACATTATTGTATGATGGATGATCTGGATCTTGGCCCTTTTCATAAGATTTTACCAGAAAAAAATTAATAAAAATCACAAGATTGATTTCTTTCTCCTTTTATTATCCTTTTTACTAATTACATTCTATTATATATATATATATGTTATACATTAATATTGTCATAGATAGCTTGTTTATTCATTACCATAGATAGCTTGTTTATTCATTACCATAGATAGCTTGTTTATTCATTGCCATAAATAGTTTCTTATTTACTGTTGTAATAAAAAATAAGATCAAACAAAAGAAAAAAGAAATTGGTCTGAACTTTGGAGGATTGCTGTTAATATCCATTCTTATTTGCTTCTGAACATATCGATCCTCAAACAGTAGATTTTTTTGGAAGATAAATTCCCATACTGGTCATCGCAAAATCTAACAAAGGTTTAGATTTCAAAATATCAGAAGTCTAGCATACTTAGTATCAGAATTTTAGTACATTTCAAAAATCTTGATTCTTGCTAATCGTGAATTACAAACACAGACAGTTACCGCCCAAACACATTTCATTAATAGTAATTAAGCTTCCCTTTTTGTTTCAAAAAAAAAAACAGTTAGCAAAAAAAAAATCAGCTTAATTTACACTTCCTATATCCCTCAAAAATGTATATAACAGAGTATTCAACTTCAATTTTGGACATCCCTTTGATCCTTAATAAAAGAGATGATCCTACCACAACCACAAGTTCGGAATCCTCCACCACAGCTTCTCAATCTTCTACTTCCAGCGATTCTTCTACTTCCAGCGATTCTTCTACTTCCAGCGATCCTTCTACTTCCAGCGATTCTTCTTCCGCTGCTTCTACAACTAGCGATTCTTCTTCCGCTACTACAGATTCTTCATCCGAATCAACTGCACAAGGAACAACCATATCCTTCAGTCTGTCAGTAACCGCAACTTCTTCTACAACATTGCCCTCCGGAAGTAGTGTGTCTTCTTCCATGGGTTTGTTGCTGATGCCTAGTATCAGTCACGATTATGTCGTTCCAAATGTCACTGTTCCTAAGATGGACAATAATCCATACATTTATCGTACAACAAACCCTTCTGGTACAGTCTTCATCTCTATAGGATCTATTATGGGGTTTGCATTGCTTATAGCTTTATTTATTTGGTTATACACAGTAATGGCAAACAGAATGAACGCTTCCAATGGTTACTTTAACAATCTCCTGAAATCAGGCTTTATGGGCCTCGGCACTGGTTCTCCCTTACAACAAAAAGAAGGTATCTTCCAAGGTAATTCTCATGGCGGCCAAAGTGAGTATCCATTAGAGAAGCAACAATATGCTAATTTCCTCAATGGTAGTGATGCAGCTTCTACTGTTTTATCTCAACACGGTGGTGCAAGTGTCACATTATCTGCTATGAACACAAATAATAATCTAAGTCATACTTATACAAATGTTAGCGGTAATCCCTTCTCAGAAGCCTCTTTTATGACAAATGGTGGTAATTCTTCAATGATGCTTGGTGCGGCTGGTGGCTACGATGATAATAGTAGTCATGAATTGATTAAAAGAAA
This sequence comes from Saccharomycopsis javanensis, assembly GCA_031125485.1. Classification (NCBI taxonomy): domain Eukaryota; kingdom Fungi; phylum Ascomycota; class Saccharomycetes; order Ascoideales; family Saccharomycopsidaceae; genus Saccharomycopsis; species Saccharomycopsis javanensis. The sequence continues at coordinate 348,813 of JASTUL010000002.1, forward strand.
TAGTAATGAAATAGATACACTTGCTGCCAATAATGTTAATAACAATAATAACCGTGCTTCCATGTTCATCTCCCCAACTGCAGAATTATTAAATAAGAGAAATTTGCATGCTAGCGTGTATGATCCGCTTGATCCTGTCACCACCAATGAGCTTAGTAATATTACATCCGTTGATAATAGTAATTCACAAGCCCACCATGGTGAAACTTTATCATATCCTCAAAAAGCCAATGTCAGTGTATCCTCTGTAAATTTGACTACTGGTAGAAAAGGAAGAACTACTCCAAGTATGTATTTAGAAAACATGTTTGATCAAGCTTCTAACACGTCATCGAATTGATAAATGGATAATACAAACATTCGTGTTCATGCTTTTTCCTTTATACAGTTATTTATCCATTTGTTTTTCCAGCATGATTATTTATTCTTAAAAAAAATTTTTTTTTCGTTATTTTTGGTTTATGTATGCTTCATATTTTTTTTTGTTCACTTTTCATCTCATCTATTATTTTCCAATCTGTTTATTATATTATACATATAATATTTTTGTTTTTCCTTTTATATCATATCACGAACATATACTACATATTAATACATAGAGTAAATGGAAAAAAACCACCCCTACTTAAATTTTGATACAATTATGGAATATAGTAATAGCTATACATTTTTTTCAAAATATCTTATCATTTACAACAACAGCTTTTATTTGATGATAAAAAGTCACAAAACATTTTTTTTAATATGTAAGAACCACAATCCAGAGATTTCATGTATATGATATTACAATGTTTTCTTTTTCTTGTGTTGATTGTTATCTCTTTTTTCTTTGAGAATAAATTGCATGTTTAATTAGATTAGTTTAAAATCAATGTACCAAACTTTGCCCTTTGCTTGGTCAATAAGAATGCAGTTTATAATATACGTAGATTTCACTTAGTGTATTTAGTTGTTTTGCAGTCACCATTCACAGTTTTCGAATTTGCATTCTTACAAATAGCACCCGCAAAATTTGTTATCAGCAAGGAACTCAGCAAATGGAGGCAACTTTTTCACTCAACTACTAAACGTAATAAACAACCAGTTGAACCAAATATTGGTCCTAGATATTTCTATAAGCATCATGGATTATATAATTTTAAGCCTCAAACATTCTGAGCACTGGCAAAAATACAATTGTTTTGTACCTTTAATTTAGCAGTATTTTATACTGATAATCTCGAATATTCTTGATTTTGTATCTTTAGTTCTATATATGCCTTAAAATCTACTTGTCCACATCTGCATATTATTTATTCAACGATTTCTTTTTTTGGTGAGTGTATATATGAAAGTGTGTATTTTTTTTTCTGTACCTCATTTTAAGTATACCAAACCCCGCCTTTTTCTTTTTTCAATGTATTAAAAGAAACTTTATGTACACACCCCAGAGGAGAGAAAAGCAACTAAAAGTATATTGTATATAAAACAAAGTTTAGTAACATAACTAATGATCATAACAGAATGCTTATAGTTTGTAATTATAATAATGATCTGTTTACAGTTTGCAATAATAATAAAAGTAACAGTAAAACAGCTAATAAAATAATTATGGTTTGTAATAATAATATATATAAAAAAGATGTTAATATAAAAAAAGAAATTTCAGACTGATACAACAATCAAAGTTTGAAGTAGCAAGAGAAATTAGATTTTGACATGATATAAGATACAAGAAATCAAACACGTTCAACAACAAAGAACAATTTAGGTTAGGCTTAGTTCTTTACAACGTAGCCATATTCTATTTATTTATTTATTTTTTTACTTTAAGTTTTCAATCATACAGCATACTAAGAAAAATGTTTGTATAAGAAAGCTATACTGAATTCATCACTTGACATCATGCGTGATACATGTTTTTTTTCTAATATGATCCTTTGTTTAAATTTCTACAAAGATATTACAAATAAATAATTCAACAGTCATATATATTCAAAAATCTAATGTGTCAAGAAAATCACCATGAAACCAAGAAAAAAAAAAAAAAACCTGAAATTTGAAAAACGAATGGTGATGACAAAAAAGTATAAAAAGAAAAAGCTAACCAGACGATAAAAAATAAAAAAAAAACATACTAAATAAAATAAGGTCCGAAAAAATAAATAGCAATGTGCACAATTCAAAATATTAATAATACAAACAAAAGAATAATCTTTGATGAAAAGCAGTAAGGAAGGCATTTTCGTCTTGGATTGAAAGACATGTTCTATTCTATAATTACTCTTCATCCTCTTCTTTAATGCTACCAAACGTATTCTGAGGAACACTAAAAGTGCGCTCACTTTTCTTTAAGAAATCGTACTCACAAACATTCAAATCAATGAGACCATCTCTGTTATCATGGCTAACTGTATTTCTTCTCAAATTTGATTCATTGTTGAGAAAAACGTTGTTAGTATAATTATTGTTGTTAAGCCTTTTCTTTCTATTACTGAATGTATAAGCATCATCAAAGTTAAAGTTGAAGCTTATTCCATAGTCTCCGCTTGCAGTGCTACCAGATTCGTAGTTTTGACTGCCGCATTGGATGCTGTTTAATTCATCACTCTCTATAGTTTTGGACGCATTACTAAAAGATCCCAAGAACTCTTCATCATTGGAAATCATTTCTGAATTGCGCTGTCTATGTCTTCTTGATTTGGGGGAACCCATAAAACTACTGGCGGAAGAACCGGCTTGAGAGGTAGAATCCCCCAAAGGAAATGTGTAAGGTGATGCTGAAGTTCTCTGCGCTGGCAAAGGCGGATTCAACGAATCAAAAGACGAAACAACCGATTTTGGCAGAGGCAGTAACAGTTTGTAGGAAACTGATTTCTCCAAAAGATCCTCTTCGTATATGTCAGAATCCCGACGGTTTCTATTAGCATCTGTTTTTGCATTATTTTTTGGACTATTTGGAAACAGGAACGAGTTAAGCTGACGCATTATCATCTTGTCAACTTCGTCATCGGTATTCACAGAGATTATCAGTAAGCGTGACATGTTTTTGGTTGTTATATTGTCCTTGTTTTTTTTATTCTGATAGTTCAGTTGCTGCCTCTTCAACATGCACTGGAAAAACAAAAAGATAATATTCTTTACTGTATTTCAGGTAACGATTAAACACAGTGATGATGAAAATGAATAGTTGGTAAAGAACATTGGAAAATTGGATATGTTTTATACTCGTTGATCTTGAATTTCCTTTTCTTTTCTTTTTTTTTTTTTTTTTTGTACACTTCCTATACAAATTTTTTGATTTGTTTTTGTCTTTTCCTCTTCTATATGCAACAAAAACATATCAAATTAAAATTTCTCTATACATTCTCGGCTGATTTCTAGAAGACTTTTAATTATGCTTTTTTTACTTTTCTTTTTTTTTTTTTTTTGAAAGAGGAATTCTAATCGTTTGTGTCCCATATGCCTGCTTATGTGTAACGAGCAAATAAACCCCCTGCCAGTTATAATCTTGAGTGGAGAACTACTAAGTATATGCGTATACAAATTTATCTGCATTGCTATAAGCACAGTTGGACTCAAGCGCTGTAGTAGTTATGATTCACTTTTGTACACTCAACATATACATATTGTTAGATTAGTTTCTTTTGTCAACACAGTAGTTGCTATAGCACTATATAATCTCCTAAACAACAGCTTGTTGCTGACACTGTATCTTATAACAAATCTATTGCAATTGGTAATAGTTTATGCATTACAGATGGATCTTTGCTTGTGAATATTCCTTTCTTTTAAAGAAAAAAATGCAGTATAATAATTCAATATTCCTCGGGGATTCACATTAAGCGAGTCTTAGTTCTTGGCATTTCTTCAAAAATATACAACATAAACGGAGAAACAAAATCTAGATAAAATCCGTTGACATTGCAAGATTCTTAGATTGAACCGATAAACTGTACATTTAGGCCAATGAGTTGTGAGAAATCACCAAATTTAGGATTGCAAACGGCATCCGAATGTCCTACATGTTGGCTCGCCGAATCTCACGTATAGATGAACTGAGATTTTGTTTTCTACTTTTTCTGCTTGTTGTTTTTGTTTTTACTTTTCTGCTTGTTGTTTTTGTTTTTACTTTTTCTGCTTGTTATTTTTGTTTTCTACTTCTTCTACTTGTTGTTTTTGTTTTGTTTACTATTTTTAAAATTTTCAGAATACTTGCTTTTATTTTTACCAGATATATTGTTTTATTTCATGCACCGTCATTATTTCTTCCGAAATGAGCGATTCCTTATTCCAGAATCAGCAGTTTTATTCTTCTCAAAGCGAGCAATTTTATCATTCTCTGAATAAGTGATTTTATTCTTTCTAGAACAAAAGTGTTTTATTCCTTGCAGAAGAAACGATCTCTTTATTTTTTTTGTTTTTCGCATTCTTTTTTTGAAAAAGAAATACGTATTCTTATCTACTGAACATAAGCGACATATTTAAGTGTAAACCTTTCATGTTGACCACAACATAATAAGATTACTTAGCAAAGATGAGATTACTTAACAAAGATGAGATTACTTAACAAAGATGAGATTACTTAACAAAGATGAGATTACTTAACAAAGATGAGGTTGACTTGCAATAATAACCACTACGCAGTAACTTTTATTTTGAGTTTATTCGAACTCATTCTCTATTGGGTCAGAAGAAAATTTTTCCTTTCGGTTTGTTTTAACCTGTTTTTCTCTATTTCAAGAAAAAAAAAGAAAAATGTCTCTCTTCTCTACATCTATAGAAAATTCGATGCAGCTAAACTTTATATCTACATCAGGTTCAACTGCTGGATCAACCCTTGCTAGAAAATTTTAGGGACCATCGATTCCCCTCATGTGTCAAAGTTGCGTATGATGTTATAAATCTATATGTATGCTAAACAAAGCTTGCATAATGAATAGTAGTGCTCATAGCACTTAGAATTTTTGAGAAATCGTGATGTTAGGTATTCAGATGATAGCAATTTTACAATGTATGTCTTTAATCTTCTTCATTTACTATCGGTTTTCCTATTAGTCTTTAGTTCTTTTGAAAGCAATTGAAATCTTCCTTGAAGCGATTGCTCCATCTTAAACAGTCTCGATATTCATTCCTTTGAAAAAAAAATTTTTTCATTTCTTTTGTCTTTCCTAAAAAAAAATAGTAATAACAAAAAAGAAAAAAAAAGAAAAGAAATAGGACGGGAAACGATGGAGGATGAACTCAAAAACAACGTCAGAGATAGTTGGCTAAAAAGATTTCCAGCATCTAGAAGTAAATTAATTCCAAGAGAACAATCAGTACCTTCTTCTAATCAATTGGTTCAACCGCCGCCTAGCAAGAAACAAAAAATTGAACAATCACATGATAAGGATAAACAGCATTCAGAGGATAAGGATAAACAGCATTCAGAAAATAAGGATAAACAGTATTCAGAAAATAAGGATAAACAGCATTTAGAAGATAATGGTAAGGTAGTCGGCAGAGTTACGAATTCAAAAAAGATTGTAATTTCGCTTCTAGATTCTGATGATGATTTTGAAAGTGTCTGTGAAATTGAAGAGAAGGATGCTGAAAAACATAAAAGTAAATCAGCGGTGGCAGAAGGATTGAGAGTAGAATTCCCAGAAAGTAATAATTCAGGACTCCGAAACGAAGTCACACAATCACCGATTCACGTTGTGCATTCACCGGTCTTACCGCAAAAAGATACTACAAAATTAAGCTCATTATTTACAGAAGACATAATAGAAACTTATCAATTCTCCATGCAGATCGATGTTGATTTCTTAGTAGATATAATTATGAAAAATTGTCCAAATCCAAAAAAAATTCATATAATAGCACATGATATCATTAATTATGACAATTACATTGAAGATCCTCGCTATTCATCAAAATTAAATAGTTGGACTCATAAAGGTTTATCTAGGTTCTCAACTGGCAATCTTCATCACTCTAAGATGATGATCAATTTTTACGATAAAGGTAGTAAAGGTCGTTTTTGTGAGATAATTGTCCTAACTTGTAATTTAACTGCAGTTGAAGTTGCGTATATGGGTGCTTGTCTATGGAGGTCTTTTCTTTTACCGTTGAAAAGTGTTGAATCATCCAAAAAAGAAATACTGCTGTTTGAATCAAATCTAAAATATTATCTATCACAATACAAAAATATAGAATCACAAAACTTGATTTCGAAACTTAGTCAGTACGATTTCTCGTCTATTAAGGCTGACTTTGTTGGTGCATTCCCAAGATTTCGTAAAGATTCTTTCAATGCTCCAACTCAGAATAAGGTTGGATTCACTTTTCTTAGATCTGTGATTAATAAATACCATCCACCAAAATCTGAATCATTAACTAGCAGAAAGCCATTGAAAATCTTATCACAGGTATCGTCTTTTGCAGGTCCATGTACCAAAAATCCTTTGAAAAATATTTTTGCTCATATTTTGTGTCCTATATTTGCGAATGTTGACTATCCAGAAACGACGAAATTGAATGAAGTATACGAACCTATGGTAATATTTCCTACTAAGGAAGATATAAGAAATGGAAAAGGAGGTCCTGAGGTTCAAGCTCAGTACATTTTTCTGGCTGCAGGTCCAGGGGATCAGCAATATGATACATTAATGAAAGATTATTTTTATAAGATTGATTTTCCTAGTGAAATGAAAACACAATTGGAAGGTTACAGGGATTCTTTTGTTAATAATCATAGCAAAATTTATTGCGTGAGTGATAATTATGATATAATAGACAATGATAGAGTCAGATTCAATTCAATAAAATGTGTATTCATGGGCTCTTTCAATTTGAGCAAAAGTGCTTGGGGTACTCCGACGAAGACATATGAGGCGACTTGTCGAAACTGGGAATGTGGTGTTCTTATTCATGAAGCTATGTATAATGATCATTACAAAAATAAGAATGTTGAATTAATACCTGTTTGGAATCGAAACACTGCCGGAAATTCATTGGCGAATAAAACCAGAATCCCTATACGATTACCCTTCATGTTTCCGATAATCAAGACAAAATATGGGGAACCGTTTTACAGGAAAGCACACAAATGAAAATGCAGTATTATGTATGTATCTATGATTTCGTTGATCCTGACTCCCAGCATTCAAATGCCACATGAAAGCATGCTTCCGATGAGATGAATAAGAATTCGCTTGATAAAGATGTATGTTTGTAGTATTATAAATTATGCAGGAAGCCATTTAAAATGTAAAATAAGTGAAGATGAACACAAGCCAGTATCCAGATACGAAACTACAATGATGACAAATTGCAAAAAAAAAAAAAAAAAAAAAAAAAAAAAACTTCATTAACTTTTCATCTTGATTCAATAATAATAAATAAATCGCTCTCTTTGAACCCTCGGCTAATCTCAACTGAACTCTCTCGGCAACCATGACTCATTGACAAATTACGTTTTTTTTTGGTGCTCCACGTGATTTGTAACTAGCCTGTCAATTGGTAGCGCTAACCCTTTTGAAACTCCAATGAAAGCTAGCCGACAACACAAAGATGTCTGTAATTAAACCATCTATGTGAGTAGGATATAGTTATTAAGACTCTCTTTTTCCTTTTTTTCCTTTTTTGTTTTCTAACATCCATTAACTATTACTGAAAGCATTTCCTGTCCAAAGCATTAAAAAATAAGAATGACTTCTCTCAAATACAGAGCTACTAAATATTTCACATGTTAAAATTTCACAATTTTTCTGCATGTTAAGAAAAAAAAACTTGGGGCAGTTTGACCTGCATTACCAGTGCGGCTAGTATACTATGTTAAGCAGAAGACCGAATTTTTATGATGAGAAAAAAAAACCCTAAACAAAAAATAAACTAAAATTAAAAAAAAAAAAAAAAAGAAAAAGCCATAACAGTCATTTAAATATAGATGAAAATCATGGTTTTTATTTTAACTAGTTTTCTTCTCCTCTTAGAATTTAATGCAAACGGGTTCATTAATCTAAATGCTACGAGAATTTTGTTTTCATTTTGTTTATTATTATTCCTTTCAGATAAGAATTCATTCGATTTATCTACGTTGTTGATTTTTTTTATTGTTTCTTACTATTTTTTTGTTTTCTTGTTAAGTCAATGTCAGATAAAGATAATACCAATAGTGTTGCTGCTAATGTATTAGGTACGATTGGTACCGTTCTTTGGTGTGTGCAATTAATTCCGCAAATAATCTTTAACTTTAGAAAAAAGGACACCGAGGGATTACCACCTTTGATGCTTTTCCTTTGGTGTGCTGCTGGAATTCCATTCAGTATCTATTTTATTTCAACTAATGCTTCTATACCTGTCCAAGTACAGCCGGAAGTATTTACTTTTTTCTGTGCTATAACTTGGGTTCAGACTTTGTATTATCCGCCTGTAAAATGTTCAATCAAAAAAATTATCTTGATTGTGGGTTCGTTTATTATTTGCGCCGTGGCGTTGGAAGCAAGTCTAATTGTGTATTTCACCAACAAATACGGAGATAATGTCACTGGAAAAGAACCTGGACTTTTGTTTTTCGGTATTATTGCATCAATTTTAATCGCGGTTGGCTTATTACCGCCTTATTTTGAACTCGCCAAAAGAAACGGTAGAGTCGTCGGTATAAATTTCATCTTTTTGGCAGTGGATTGTAGCGGTGCTCTTTTCTCTATGTTTAGTGTTATTTTTGGTAATATGGATGTTATGGGGATTTCTTTATATTGCATCTGCGCTGCCCTAGAAATAGGAATATTCTTGAGTCACTTCATCTGGTGTTTGAGATTTAAATGGTTCGGCAAAAATAAAATCAATGAAGATAGTATCGATGTATCCGAGACTGAAAACGATGACGATGATGATGGTAATCAGATAAAAGATGCTGCTAACGGACCAATAGATTTGGAAAAGAACAATATTATAAACACGAATCTTGAAGAGAAAAACAAGGTTGAAGTTTAATACAGTTGAAATGTTTCTTAGTTTTTTGTATAACATAAGTTTTTAATATCTTTTCTTTCTTGCCTTCTGAATTTTTCTACATTTAAATTTAATTTTGTGAATAACGCTCATTTCTACTACCCTTACTATATTGTTGGTTCATTCTTCTTGTTTTGTTTTTTCTTTCTTTTTTGGTTAATTCTGAGTTATCATTTATTATTCTTGCTATCACTTGCTTTAGATATACATGTTTTAAAACAAAAATAAACACTTGCAAACATATTTTATAGAATCAAGTAATAAATATCATTCTTTGATTCTGTATGTCGTTTTTCATTGACAGGTTGCGCCAGCCTGATGATTTGAAGAAAAAAAATAAAATATTTTATGATAGTCTGGTGTGCGTGAACAATTAACAACGAAAATGTCCTCTATCACATCAACTGTCTTAACTGTTCATCTCACTGAACAATTTAATGTAACTGAACATTACTAATCAATCTTGTCCTGTTGTTATGATGTTAGATAGTAGATTCTATTCAATCACCTTCAAGAGATATCAAAGTACAAATATCGCACAATCAGGCATTTTCGAAATCAAACCGTCCTGGTTTTATTCAATTAATCCGAGATTGTCTAACTCATTAAAAAAACTAAGCAATGAGGATCTCTTAAATTTTGGAAAGAAAGAGAGAAACGGAGAGGTTGTTTGGACAAAATTTTCAGATTTTGATAGCAAAAATCTTGAAACAAAGTATCGACAATATAAAAATGCGGATGCTGATGACTCATCTATTCAATATGATAAAGCTGAAAATGCTTTTATAACATTACTAGATCCAAAAAAAATGTCTTTGAAAGATTTTTATTCCCACGTAAATGAATCTACCAAGCCGTTACATAGAGTTCCTGTTATGAATGTTGGCTTAATTGATAATGGCAATAATTCTTCGTTATTTGAAGTGAATCTAAAAAAATTAACTTTAAGTTCTATATTTTGGGATGGTCCAGTATACAAAGTTTGTAGATCTAATTGGTTTAATGGTGAAAATATGCCATTAAATTCCAAAATTTCTGACATTATAGAAGAGAAATTTATGGAACTAAAGCCCTGGACATTTACTAGAAATCTAAATTTAACAAATTTAAAAATTTTCGAAATTTCAAACCTAAAAAAGAAAAAAGAGTTGGATTTTTGTAGTTTCAAAGTTGATTCTAAAACAATAAATGTCCTTTTTATTGATGAAATTCACGCTTATATAATTGATGATATTAAAAAATTGAATAGTGCTAAATTATTCTTATTATCTAATTCACCAAAAGGTTCCTCATTGTTACCAGGGATTACTCATATCAGAAGGGGATATGATGAAAAGTTGCTGAATTCCTTGAATAAAACTTCCATAGATAGTGAAAAGCAAAATATTTCAAATCAAAAAAAAGACCTTTATTCGAATGAGGATAATGTTGAAAAATTAAATAACGAAAAAAGAATTACAAGCATTACAGATAAAATAATATACGATCTATCTAAATTATTTGCATTTAATGATGATGATGATTTGTTGAGTGATCTTAAAAAAAGTTTTAAAGAGACTGAAAACAGTTCACAATTAATAAAAAAGTCCAAAAAAATAGAACATGTGGTGTTTTGTGTCCATGGTATAGGACAAATTTTGGGTAGCAAATACAAGAATGTAAATTTTATTAATACTGTTCAAGAATTGAGGGAAAACTTGCAAATTAAGAGTAGGGATTTTTTAAATGACAAAAACTGCCAAATTGAGGTGATTCCCATAGTATGGCGTAATTTAATTGATTTTGACAATAGTCCAGACACAGACAAAAAATTAGGAGAATTGTCTGATAAAGAGAAGGTAAACGACGATGAAGATAACAGATTTCCATCATTGAAAGAAGTCACTGTTAAAGAAATTATGCCGCTTCGATACTTGATCAATAATACATTACTAGATATTCTTTTATATTATGAAAATATGTATAAGAACGAGATCTTGATGCAAGTCGTACGGGAAATAAATGTTGCCTACCGAAAATTTTTGATTTACTACAAGTATATTCATAATGAGTCTTTCAATGGGAAAGTTCATCTAATAGGACATTCTTTAGGAAGTGCTATTCTTTATGATATTTTATCCTTACAGTACTTTAATATTGAATTTATTGATAAGAAAAATGATAGTGTTGAAATAAATCATAGATTGAATAAAAAGCTACATGAATGTTCCGAGTTTTACAAGAGGTACAGGGATTTGAATGATCTACAATTGGATTTTAATGTAGACAAGTATTTCTCTATAGGCTCACCATTTGGATTATTCAATTTATTAAAAAATAAAAAAATAAAGTCGAGAAAAGGCTTGCCATTTTATCCACATTCCGATTCATTGGTTGATAAGATTAGCGTTGAAAAGATTTCATACCCACTGTGTAATGATATCTATAATGTTTTTGACACGTGTGATCCAGTTGCATATAGAATTGAACCCCTAATCAATGCTAAATTTGGTGAACTAAACTCAAAGGAAATGAGCTATGATCACTTGCATAATAAGAAAGCAGAACTGCAGACAAATAACAATAATGATGATCACAAAAAAGAGAATAGTGGAACTATGAACTCTATTATAGAAGATGCTAATTCAAGTTTTAACAATACTGATTTTGGTTTAAAAGTTATTAATAAACAATTTGAAAATATCATTAACAAAGCCAAAGATATGTTTGGTGATGAAGATTTTAATGGGAAAAATATAGATGATGAAGCGAGTTTTAAAAGAATTGCAAAATTTGTCAGTGAATTAAATCTGGAAAAACAAGCAATACATGAACTTGGCAAACATCATAAGATGAGATTGAATATATTCTCTAAAGACAAGACTTTACAAGAGAATTATAATGACTGTGTACTTGGAGGATTATTCAAAAAGAATGAGCCCAATTTTCAGGCAAAAATTGATTTATTAATGTGCAATTCTTCAGGAAGAGTAGATTATTCTATTCCAAGAAGTGTTTATGATGTTTTGATTGTAAATACATTAAGATCCCATGTAACATATTTTGAAAACGAAAATGTTGCCAAATTTTTGTTAAACGAATTATTGTTTAATGATTGGCAATATTCTGCCAAATTAATTAACGATAAAAATAAAATGAACCAGATAAATGAATAAGTATTTAAGCATCTATCGATTTAAATGTTAGAAAAAAAAAGGCAATCAATATTCTTTTAAGAAAATAAATTTTCAATATTTGAAAATTATCAACCAAATATGCATATAGACAGGTATATTTTGTGACATAATATTGATTCATTAATAATAATATTCATACTTTTTCCAAATCAAATTAGAAGCGATCAAACTACCTTTAATGTACTTTACACTTATATATATTATATGTAAAAAACCAAAACATTTTTGTTTTATTAATCTTTCTATTTTTTGCTCTATATTTTCTTTTTATTATATATTTCAAAATGAAAGGTTTAAAATACCAACATTGGTTCTAATTTTAAAGAGTTCTGAAAAGACATTTCCTGATCTTTGATTCTAGTTACAACTGTATGAGATTTTCAATTCTTCATATACAATTCAAATAATTTACGGAACATTTCTCCAGTCATAGCTCTAGAATAGGTTAAATAATATTGCTAATTTGATCAAAAAAAAAAAAAAAAAAAAGAAGGAGTACAAATCAGATCTCTTGAAAAATGTAAAAGACTAGTGTCTTGTACGGAGTTATATTTAAACAAAAAAGAGTTTCTATGACCTAGGTTTACAAGAATTTTTATAACATCGGACCACAAGAATTTTTATAACATAGACTCACCAGGATTTTTGAAATTAAAAATACAACTTTTATAATAACTTGATACTTTAAGATAAAATATATTAAAAAATTAAAAGTCAGCTACAGAAAGGCTAGTCATATGTGTATCGTGGAGTTAAAAATTGATGTTTTACGACTTACATAAAACGAAAGTAATGCTAAAATATCTTGAAATTTACAATATTTTGAAATTTTACTTTTGAGCAAATCTAAAGTGGAATTTGTTAAGTTTTGAATGCAACAATTTTGTGAGTACTATAAGGATAATTACATTTTTAAATAATCGTCCAGCTAAAAATATAGAAAGCAAAAAAAAAATGCCAGCAATCCATACAAAGAATTTAAAGTAAGTTTTCAATATGATAAACCGACAAAATTTTTTTGTTCCAAAAAATAGATTGACCTTATAAGGAAAAAGTATTCTTAATCTCTTTTCATTAATAGTACTTGTAAAACCCTTGTTTGATTTTTGTTTATGTTTCTCTATCTCTCTTTTTTTTTTTTGCAAAAAAAAAAACAAATGATGGCAAATAATAGTCACGTGTATATCACGTTTTAATTGCAAAAAATATTTACTGCAGGAATAAGTCAGGAAAAAACGTTCATCAGAATAATTTCCGTGGTAAAAAGTTGTAAGGATAATGTAGTGTTTTTAGTAGCAAATAAAAAAAATTTAGTTAGGACATAAGGTTTTTTTCTTTGTTCTGTTAAATAAACTAATGTTTAGTGTAGAAATATCTGGATTTTTCAGGGTAACCAGATAGGGATTATACTTATTTCTATTTATTCAGTCAGCAAAAGGAACTCAAAAGAGCATAAAAATAGATAATATTGAAGAAATTTCTAAAACAAAAAAGCTTAAAAAAATTTTTTTTTTGTATAGGTAGCAAAAACCATTTATTTCAAGTAACAAAAGAAAAAGTTTTATCTCTAATTTAAAATATTTAATCTTTATACTAACCAGTTTGCACATAAATTCAAGATTTTTACTTTTATTTCTTTGTTAGAGGGTTCATCATCTTGAATATGACTGTTTTTTACAGATGCATTGAAAATAAAAATTGGATCATTCTACTTAGTATGGTGTCTATTATTTATCAACAAGAAGAAAGAAAAACAATTCAGCATGATTTGTTCTTTATCGGCCATCACTAGTGTGAAAGCATATACATACTAGATAGGATCCCAACAAAGGCATGGAAATAGGGTCTGAAGACGAGTAACCATATAAATATATTGTAAAGTACAAAACTGACCAGAATTCATTAACTACAGGTGAAAACTGGGGGCCGTTTTTCAGAATACATTATTAGAAAATATAACAAAATAAAAATAGGATTCGATGTGCGTGTAGAATATGGATTTTTTATATACAAAATTCTCCTATTATTTATAGCGAATGATCACAAATAAAAAAAGCTTAGGTTGTGGATTCTTTTCTTTTATAAGGGGTAGATATATCATTGAGCTGTTCATAAGAGAGAAACTTCTGAAAGTGGATACTATGCATTCCCAAAATGGAAAATACAAAATAGAACGGCCACCTATGTGCACTCATAGAAATATAACAATGTGCATCTTGCATTACATATGTATTCTTGGATATCTTTGCATTTCAAGCTTTTTTCTATAACATTTTAACATATAATTGTGTACATATATTTGCAAAACCATATATAGTTACATTGTGCATATGCAGTTATTTACAATAAATATGTAATCTTGTGTGTGTTTATGCATTAACATCGTTGAGCATCCGCTTATTTCTGCTTTGGTTTCCAGTTTTATCCGATTTCAGATTTAACAAATGCAACTCATGAATAAAAGTATCAAAGAACAAAGAGTTACGCAACACGCAAAACACTCTTTGAAGACCATTTATTGCCCAATTAGTATATTATTAAGTACAAAAATAAAAAAAACACAATAAGACTTTCGAAAAACTAAAAAAAAATAAGAAAAAAATTTCTTCTATTCTCAAAAAACTCTCTTTAAGATAATAACAAAAAATTCAAGAGACATTTTTTTGAAGTTGTTGTTTGGTGGAATATATAAAACTACAATTATTTCCTGTTGTCATTCTTTGTTTGTTTGTTTCTTACAACTTTTTTGCTAATTTTTTACTTTATTTTTCTTTTTGTCATATTTCAACATTCATTTTATCATCATTCCAACTACTACACTCCTTTTACCCTTATCAATTAGTTGTTCTGAATATTATCGTTCAGTGTAACAAAAACAATAATCCCAACTTAGTCTTTCCTTTTAATCCTTTTTTTTTGTTTTTTGTAAAAAAACCACACACTCATCATGAACTTCCAAATCTTATCATCCATCTTGTTGATTGCCTCTGCTGTCTCTGCTGACACTTATACTACCCTGACTACTACTCAGACCGTTACCTCTTACATCAAGGGCATTAACAACAAAGCTGTCGTTGCTACCTCTTCCTCTTCTTCCTCTTCCTCATCTTTATTATCTACTTCCTCTTCTTCTTCTTCCTCCTCCTCATCTTCTTCCTCCTCCTCGTCCTCCTCCTCTTCCTCTTCTTCTTCTTCATCTTCCATTACTACCTCTTCCTCTTCTTCCTCTTCATCAATTATTCCAACTACCACTTCTTCCTCTTCTTCCTCTAGTATCACATCATTCAATACTACTTCTTCCTCTAGTATTACATCTTTTAATACCACTTCTACCACTCATACTCACACTTCTCTCAATACTACCTCTATCGTCTCCAATTACACTTCTTCTGGGTACAGTAACACAACTGCTACCACTAAGAGTTCTTCCCATACTACATCTTCTTTGACTGATTTGACTACTCTTGCTGCTGCTTCAACTTATGAAAGCTCTTCTTCTTCTACCAAGTCTAAATCATCATCAGTCTCTAAAGGTGAAGCTGTTGGCAGAAATGTTGGTACTGGTGCTGCTGCTGGTTCTCTTGCTGTTGCAGGTGCTTACTTGATGATGTTCCTTTAAGGAATGAAAATTAGTTCATCATTTAACAACTAATTTTTGCCTTGCACAAGAATCCAAAATAATACAAAATAGTAAATCTTTCAAAATATGACTTCTAATCAACTACATCAAGTTCAGTGATACATCTATAATTATAGATGAATATCAAGTACAATGAAGTGTGTCTCTATGAGTAAAATCAATTCTTACGTTTTATCCTTGTTTTACAATTTTTTTTTTATTTTGCTAATGCTCTTTTCTAAATCCGCTGAATCTTTTTTCCCTCAAAAGAAATTTTATCGCCTTATTTTCCTCGCTTTGCTTTCTTTATTTTAATAAGTTTTTAGACATGCTTGTGTCTCCTCTTTTGAATTTTGTTTTTTCCTTTCTTGACCTTTAATGGCTAAGTATTTTTTTTTATTTAGCTTTTGATTTCTATATCTTTTTTTCCACCTTATTGTTTGTTAGACCTTTTGGATTAATCAAACAGGTGTGTGTACTATATATTTAATATTTAATGAAAAAAAAAAGTTTTCGAAAAGAAGAAAAGCCAAGTAAGTGATAAGTGAAAATCAATCCAGTTTCTTTTGATAAGCAATCGTTTTTCTTTTCTGAATTTCAAGACGAATTTAACGTTTTATTGTGGATTTGAGATGATCTCATTGCAAAAAATAATAAATGAACTGTTTGAATATCTATTTTAAATGTTGAAATTCTGGTTAGATTCTCTTTCGAAATACAGCCTTGCAAACAATAAGTTATATCACGTGACTCGTTTATATCTCATCTATCAGATTGATACAATTTCTTTTTTTTCTTCGTTCATCTCCATAAAAAAAAAAATAAAAAAAGAAATAAAAAACGAGAATCTCAAGGGAAGGCAAATACCCAATTTTCCATCCATCAAAATATAATATTTTGTGACTTGTTTCTGATATTAAAGGTTAGCCCAGAAGTTTATGCTTATTTAAAGATAT
The DNA here is from genome assembly GCA_031125485.1 of Saccharomycopsis javanensis. Taxonomy (NCBI): domain Eukaryota; kingdom Fungi; phylum Ascomycota; class Saccharomycetes; order Ascoideales; family Saccharomycopsidaceae; genus Saccharomycopsis; species Saccharomycopsis javanensis. The sequence continues at coordinate 365,543 of JASTUL010000002.1, forward strand.
AGTGGAGAAATAAAGAGAATAAAACACAATAATTAATAACAGAATATGTCCTCAACTTACGATCAAATAGAAATTGAAGATTTCACATATGATGCTGATACTGGTCTTTTGCAATATCCATGTCCTTGTGGGGATAAGTTTCAAATTTTATTAGAAGATTTGAAAGATGGTGAAGATATTGCTGTTTGTCCAACTTGTTCCTTGATGGTTCAAGTGATATTTGAACCTGAAGATTTGGAGCAATTTGAAAGTTAATTAAAAAAAACACTTCTGTTCACACAAATAAATTGCCATTATAGCATTATTCAAATCAAACTACACTAGAAGAATTAGTGGAATATTTATAGAATCAAGATTTGTCTATATCTTTTACTTCATACATTACTTTCGTTTCTTTTTTTAAAAAATTTTGTTATATTCGTTGGATCACCTTTTGTTCTTAAAATATGCTGGAAATATTACAGTTTTTTTTTTTTTTTTTGCCTTTCTTGAATCTTTTCAAGTATTGTAAGCTGATAATTAAAATTGTACTATTTACATATCTATTCTGAATGTTTGTTAGGAGCGTAGTAGACAATCAATCCTACCAAATATTCAAATACCATTTAATCATAACAATATAAAATCGCTATTCTTATTACTTTTTTTATTTTAATGTATTATCAAATTAACAACAAGTTGACAATAAATAAATATACATGTCTGCGAAATCACAAAAGGATAAGTCATATTCATTTAGTAACATTGATACTGAAAAAGATTGAGTAAATACTACACGTCAAGTAACTATTATACATCAAGAAAAGTAAATATTACAATTTATGAAAATGCAAACAAAAAATACTAATAAAATGCAAAAAGTACTTCAGGCTATACTATGAGTTATGAATCAAGTGTAAGGTATCTGAGGTAACCACTTTGTTAACGAAATATTATCTTTCTATAAATTTCATAAATGGCTGAATCTACAAGTATTAAGATTATCACATGAAACCAATTCTGCCATCCATTTCTACTTAAAAATTAATCTTACTGGTTTTTCGTACAAGCTCATGAAACTTTAATTCATATCTCAGTGTTCTAAAAAAAGTCTCCTAGGATTTTAGTTCGCATCTTAGTATGTTGTAATGAGTTATTATATCTAGCTGATGGAAAAACAATGTGATGAAAAGGCGAAAAACAAATGAAAGAGAAAAATACAAAAGACTTTTCAAATGAGTTTTGACTTTTAGCTTTTTTTTAATCAAACCAACCAACCACTATATTAAAGCAAAATGCAAAACTGACATAAACGAGATATAAAGCATGTAATCGTTTGTGCATTTCTTAGAAATCCATTTATTTGTTCATCAATGTTCTTAGATCCTTTATTTTACCTGATGGATTAATGTCATGATGTAATATGGCTCCGGAAAAAGAAAAGAAATTTTACCGAGATGATTTTTTTTTTTCTACTCCTATCTTAAACAAAGGAAAAAAAAATATTTGAGTGAAAAATCGTGAAATACATGATATAATATAGCACCATATAATAATAATCTTAGTTCGATTGTAACTACTTACTATTAGAGACACAGGTTAATCTAAAGAAAGAAAACTGAAAAAACGAAGAAAGGAATATTTGTTTTGATATTTTTTTTTTTTTTATTTCAGATTTTTTGGCCGGAAGAAGTATCCATTTTGATTTTTTAAGTAGATACGAGAAAGAATACTAAAATGAAGAAACATATCCATTTTGCTGAAGATGTTAGACAGTTCAACATCAATGAAGAAAATTTCACTCCAGATGAGCTTGATACCCAAGTGAATCCGTATCTAAGTGAAAGCAATAAGAAGCTGCTTGCTGAGACACAGAACCATAATTTACAAGAAATCATTAAAACACCAAAGGAATTGTCGCAAGATAATGGAGAACCAAAGAAAATCAGAGTTGGTAGACCATTAAGACATGTTCAATACAAACCAGTCAAGGAAATCACATATAATAGTAACAAACTTTTTCCTAAGATTCCAAATTATAGTAAGATTAAATTTCCACTCAAGTCTAACACGATAATTGTTAGTGTGAAATATTTTGCTATAAATCCAATAGATTTAAAAGTGTATAATTATTACACTAGCGACTTAACCGGTGCCATGAAAGGATTTGGAAGAGAGTTTAGTGGTGAGGTTTATGAAGTTGGAAGTGATGTTACCGATTTCCAAGTGGGTGATACTGTTTGTGGTTTGTATTACCATTTATTCGGTAAAGGTTGTTCAGCATCCCATATTTTGTTAGATTTGAATAAAGATACTGTAGTGAAAGTTGATAATGAAACTTTGAGTGTCACAAGTTATGAAAAATTGGCAAGTTGGAGTTACAATTATTTAACAGCCTTACAAGTTGTCAATAGTATCTCTAGTGGAGGATTAAACTCTAATTCGAGCGTTTTAATCAATGGTGCGTCTACTGATACCGGGATGCAACTCATTCAAATCTTGAAGAATGTGTTCCATGTTACAAATATTGCAGGTATTTGTTCGGGAAGTGCTGGTGAATATGTAAGAGACATTGGTTGTGAAGTCATTATTGATTATAAGAAAGAATACGATTTAATTGATGCAATCACCACCCTTATAAAGAATGGCAAGAAAACAATGTTGGACAGAAATGGCAATGAAATTGAGGTGATTTATCCAAACAAGAAATTTGATTTAGTTGTTGATTTTATAGGCGGAAACTTATTGATTAATAACCATTCTAAGATCTTGAAGGAAAAAACAGGATATTATATTACTTTAGTTGGAGATAAGAAAGCGGATTATAAGAAAAAATCTGAATTTGTTTACAAGGCCAATTACAATATTGGATTATCTAATCTCACTAGATCATCAATGACAGGTGTCAATTATAGATATGTTGATTTTGTGCCAGGAGATGTCAAGGGACAAGTATCCCTGCTCAAGCAAGGCTTGGAGATGATCAAGAATAATCAGTTAGCTGTGAAGGTAAACTCTGTGTTCAAGTTCAATCAAATAGACAAAGCATTGGATAAATTGAAGACGCAACATGCTTTTGGTACTATTGTGATTGAAGGAGAAGATTTCTGAAAAGAAAGAAAGGCTTATTTTGATGTGAGATTCTTAATGAATATTTAATAATAAAAAAATCAATTATATATGCACAGCGATTTTTGAGTTATTTGCAATGTAGTAGTAAACGTTCTAGAAACAGAAGCAAAAATAATCATGAGAATAAAACTTAAATCGCTACCTAGATGTTAAAATATTGCATATATAACATCCAGCGTTGCCAGCTGAATTAAAATTTTGAATGTAGGCAGTAATTATGGAGTAAAAAATGAGCAAATATTAACCGTTGAATATAGATGTTGCTTTTCAAATCTGAGTGATTGATTTATGTCTATAGTTGTATACAACAGTGTATTTTTCAAGGGTTTTATATGTTATTATTGCTGTTTTACTTTTTATTAAGAGTTTTTTTTATTTCGAATAATGGCACTAAAAACAGAAAATCAAAGGTAAGAGTATTTGCGTCAAGCGGATTTGGATTCAGTGTTAAAATGATGTACACATATGTGGCTCTTTTTAAGAATACACAGCTTAAAATTAGAAAATATACAAATAAAAGAATTTATAGATGTCCATTTATTGTGAGTCCTAACAAATATCAATATCATGAAAATACTCTGGCATTAACATCAGAACGATTCTCGAATACTCAACAGAAAGTAATGTCCATATTGGATAGACTGTTATACTAGAGAAAGCTGCTACCAATGTAGTAATCATTATAGAACATCACTGCGTAACCTGGAGGAAAAAGAGACAAGCAAGAATCACGGTTACGTGGCGCTGTGCCAAAAGATCAAAGCATAAGAAGATGGTTTAATTGGTCCGGTACGGGTTATGAGGTAAGGATTATCATTACTTATTTTATTTAAACTAGCATTCAGTAGGCTAAATGATTGTTGTAAAGTCTACCAGTACGCTACATTGTTCATTTACTATTGACCTGTCATGTTTACTATCAATCTCTGAACGAGTTATCTGCTTACTATTTATGTCAACTACTACAGGACACTTATCGATTATATACCTTACAACCTGTTGGACTTATATATCATTTATATGAAATTACCATTTACCACTAATGGTGAAAGTACTCTTTTTTTTCCTATTTATGACCATTTTTTCTCAATATTTTCCTATATCTAACCTTTTTTTTCTTTGTTTTGGCCTTTTATAATTTCTTTCTCTTTTTGTATTCTATTAATTCTTTCCCCCTCCCTCCTCATGATGATTATCTTGATTTTTGGTCTTCTCAATTCACATCCATACCCCACATTTTTTGTCCGCACCCTCCCCCACAGTTTTTATTTGAAAAATTATTGATAAAATATGGCTTCGTTCTATTGAAATCAAAAAATGTTATATTTCAGAGTAAGTACAACGACTATAAAAAAACTTGATAATAAATAGTAGTATCTCGAATGAAAAGAGAAAGAAAAAAAATTATAAAGAATGATAGTACATAAAGAAAGGAAATTGAAATAGAAAAAAAAAACACAAAAAATAATAATAATAGTAGAAAACAAAAAATTTGAGAAAAAGTCTCTTTTTCAATAAATACTAGTATCTCGTAATTAAGTAGTATATTTCTATTAAGTTGTAATTCATTTTATATTTTTCAATAATTGAATTACTGTGGAAATTTTGGATTTTAGCTGCAATTTTAGCTACTTTTAGCCACTTTCGGCAGTTGATTCAATTGAATCGTCCGGCATACTCAAAAGAAAGAAAAATAATTGCAGGAAAAATTCAAAAATCCAAATAAAAAAAAAAAAGGCTAATATAGACAAAACTTGAGATTCATCCTAGTGAAGGAACACTCTGGTATGTATTTATTATAAATTACTAAATAAACATTCTAATATAGAGGACATATTAAGAAACTATTGTAATATATCAAAAGCACTGATACAAATTACCCGGGAATCATTATAATTTACTCAAAGAGTTATTGTGTTTTAATTTGCCAAAGTATTGTGTTTTAGTTTGCCAAAGAAAGAACTATTATATTTTAGTTTGCCAAAGAAAGAATTATTATATTTTAGTTTGCCAAAGAATTATTACGATATATCAAAAAAAAGTCCCTATTGCAATTTACTTTTGAACAAGTCATAATTTATTATTCGACATACTTCTGTCTTTTTTGGTCGGGCTTTTTTTTGTTTTTCTCCTTTTGGATATCTGACAAGTGATTGAAGTACAAACTGGTTTATCGATAATCATATTACTTGTGCTGAAAATTGATTGACACAGGTATTTTTTTCTGAAAACTAGATTACTTGAGTATCAATAATTTACTGAAATATAATTCGCTCTTTTTAATTTTACAACAAGATGAAGAAAATAATTAATGGTAACACTGAAAATGGAAATTATAAAAGAAGATTGTCCAGTTTCTCATTCACCAAAAAAAGCCAAACATTTCAACAGAAAAATCAAATTTCTTCCAACACTATAAACACAAATGAAATCGATACTGATAATGATAATATAAATATTAAAAATCGCAGTAACAGCAATAATAAAAATCACGGTAGTGGCAGTGACAATAATAATACAAATATCGAAAATAGTAATCACAATAATAATATAAATATCAAAATTGCTAGTAACAATAGTAATACAAATATCAAAAATGGTAATCACAATAATACATTAAAACAAAATGTTCATGAACAACTCCGATCCCCGTTGTTCCATCATAAAGGACACCACCAACAAAAGAATTCAAACCCCTCATCTAAGCAATATTCGCCTTTACCTTCGGATGATTTTTATAAAAATGAGCCCGATGGATTCATCAGTGGGCCAGTGACCTCCTTCGGTACTCCTGTAAAATTTACAGAACGCCAAAGTTTGGATACAATTAATCCCTTTGATAAACCTCTTGATGAATCCACAGAAAGTATCCATGTTGAAAACTTGAAAATATCTGACAACCAGAAAACTTCTCAACTGAAAATATCTAATAGTAGTGAAATGGAACAACAAGAAACACTAGCAATAAGTAACAATATTAAAAATGATTTGAATTCTAGTCTAAATGATCGTGACTATGAAATTGATAGTGACGATGATGAAGCCAGTATGCATACAGTGATAAGTCCGCCGATTCAATTAGAATTTATCCCTCAAAAAAAAGCTGACGTTTTATCAGAACTGTTTCCTCAAAAACTTCAAATTGGTAGTTCATCCATTATCCCTAATATCATCACACATAGTAATGTTATACTTTCCAGTAGAAAAAGATCAAAATCACATAGCACAAGAATGCATTTTGATTTGCCTTACGGCGATGGTTCTGAAAAAATTTATGGAATGGAAAATCTCGGAGCTAGTTGCTATTGTAATTCAATTTTACAAAGCTTGTTCTACACTAAAGATTTTAGGAATTATTTGCTTTCAATGCCAATTGATTTACTGAAAAGTAGCATAGAAAATGATATAGATGTTAACAGAAACAATATACGACAAAGAAAATTGACAATGAATGGGAAATCAACTCATAATTTTATCCTATCCCTAAAGAATGCTGAAAACGCAAAAAAAGATAATACCAATAATGCAAACAGTAATAGTAATAATGATGGTATTGCAGCAAATGATCGGGAAACTAACAACGATATAGAAAACAATAATAATAACATTGAAAAATCTAGAAGAATGTCATTTTTTCTGAGTAAAAAGAAGGATGACCAAAATAATAATAATAACAATAATAATCATAGTCATAATCATAATAACAATAATAATAACAATTGCTCCATTAATTATAGCATTATTAATCCTTCTAATCAGAATTTGACTAAGCTTGTGATTCCTGCTTCTGAAAATAATGGTAAAGAATTGACCGTCTATCGTTCAAATAGAGGTGCCGTATATCCAGGTCTATCTGGTCTCAAGTTATCTTTTGAATTTCCACGTAAAAATGTAGCAGTCGTTGGTATTGTTGATGACTATGCAACTTGTGTGTCTGATAATCGTAAGAAGCAAGCCTTAATTGATGGTCCTATTTTAAATATTGATCACTCATTAATAGAAGATGAAACAAATTTGTACAATGCTTTAAAAGACATATTTGAATCCATGGTTGAAAATGAAAGTCCAATAGGCGTTGTTAGTTCATCCTGGCTATTTGAAGTTTTAAAGTTTGAAAATTCGATGTTTCATAGAAATCGCCATCAAGATGCTCACGAATTTTTTAATTATTTGATTAATGCAATATTTGAAAAAATTGGAGTTTATTACAAACAGAAAAAGGAATTTTTGTTAAATAACAAAAATAGTGATAACAATGATCAGTTGGAAAGTTTGCAAAAAGAAATTGATTTTGCATCAGAAATTTTTGAAGGCTCGCTAGTCTCTGAGACTAAGTGTTTAAAATGTGAACTGATCTCATCAAGAGATGAAAAATTTTTAGATCTATCGGTCGATGTGCTAGACCTAGATAGCTCCTCTCTAAATGCATGTTTAGCACAATTCTCTGCTAAAGAAATTTTATGCGAGGATAACAAATTCTATTGTGAAACTTGTTGTGCATTACAAGAAGCCACAAAAAGAATGATTATTAAACAATTACCTTTAAATTTAGTTTTGCATATGAAAAGATTCAAATTTAATGAAAAAATCAATAATTTCACAAAACTATTCCATAGAATATCATATCCTCTTTATATGAAACTTGGAAATGTCACTGAAGATAATAAATATAAAGATAATTTTTATGAGCTATATTCAGTTGTTGTTCATCTTGGAGGTGGTCCAACTTTTGGTCATTATGTATCATTGGTGAAAACAGAAACTAGTGGGTGGCTCTTATTTGATGATGAAACAGTTGAATCTATAGATGAAAATTTTGTTTTGAAATTTTTCGGAGATGGACCTGGCCTTGCTAGTGCATATATCTTATTTTACCGTATGATTAGTCCAGAGGAATACTTAAATAAGACTCTCTACAATCCAGCTAATCTTGATTTTGACGAAGCGACTAAACATGAATTTGAAAAAGAAATGATGGAAATTCATAAGAAACCTAGTAGTAATGGAGGTTCCTTCAGCACTGCTGCTAGTAGCTTCTACCATAATACCAACAGAAGAAAAAGCACCATCAGTAAAATAAGTCAAGCAACTTCCAATGCAATAGAAGAATCCTCAGATACTACAAGCGTAAATACAAATTCAAGCACAAATAATAATAATAATAATAATAATAATAGTGGTGGTGGTGGTGTGTTTGGAAACTATTCATTCAAAATATCTGACTTTGGAAAAAGAAAGGGTAGTATTGTAACCACAAATTCTGATGACTCTATAGGTGCTAACTTACAGATAAACAATATCATTCACCATAATAAAAATACAGATATACCTCCAGCTGCAAACAATCCTATTCGCATTGATACATCTGTAACAGTAAACGCTAACGATAACACAGGTCAATTGTCTAATGGTGGGTCAATGAATAGTGCCTCAAGTACTAATGGGGGCACTGCATTTGGTTGGATTAATGGCTTCGGTAATAAGAAAAACAATAATAATAGCAATAGCAACAATAATCATAACAATAGTAATATGAATAATATTGCGAATAATAATATTATTAATATTAATGAAGACACTAAACCTAGAAGATCAAGAAGTATGGCTTTCAAGAAGTCTCCGTTTGCAAATAGTTTAAAAGCTCATCAAAATATTGGCAACGATGAAAATGAAAATGCCATTATTTCGCCAACTTCATTAGTTGGCTCAAATGATGTCAAAGATGCTGGCTCATCTTTGAATAATTCCTTAGATCATTCAGAAGTAATTCTGCCAACCAGCGACAAAAGTAATATTGGAAATGGTGTGAGTAGTAGAAGAAGATCAATTTTTGGAACGCTTAAAAGGAAGAAAAGTAATAATATTAAAGAATAGTAAAAAAACAAATTAAAGAAAAAATATAATTTTATAACTGTTTATCTTTTATTATCTATTCATTTTCATTTGAAATATTATTCTAATATAATTTTTTCTTGTAATAAACTATGATTCATGTTGAAAAAATATAAAAATATAACGTAGATTTCTTTTGCATAACTGGTGTCTGGGTTGAAGTATTATGGACATAAGTTTTTTTTTCTTTTTTTTTTGGCATTTTCATACTTCTGTGATTGTGTTTTGTGGTTTTAATATTTTTCTAATTAGTTATTAGAATATTCTGCTATCAGTACTATAATCAGATTCACAAGAGAGTTTTGATACTCATTAATAGATAACTAATTTGATATATATATATTGCAATATTATCCGGAATATTAAAGCATCTAGTTGAAAAAGAAAATAAAAACTTAACAAATGGCCTCTATCCAAGCACAAAAAAGACTCACCAGAGAATATAAAGCTATAGTAAAAAATCCTCCTCAATATATTATTGCCAAACCAAATGAAAAAAATATACTAGAATGGCATTATGTAATTACAGGTCCTTCAGATTCCGTATATAGTGGTGGCCAATATCATGGTACTTTGATTTTTCAAGCAGATTATCCATTCAAGCCTCCTGCTATTAGAATGATAACTCCAAGTGGGAGATTCCGTACGAACACGAGACTTTGTCTATCCATGAGTGACTACCATCCAGATACGTGGAATCCTGCATGGAGTGTTTCCACTATTTTGACAGGTTTGTTAAGTTTCATGACTGGTACAGAAGAAACAACAGGTTCGATAAATACAACCGATGGAGTCAAAATCAAATTAGCAGCTGAAAGCAGAAACTGGAATAATACTAATAATTTCAAATTTGCTCAGTTATTTCCGGAATTAGTTTCTGAAAATGAAGAAATCATTGCTAAAGAAACGGCTCAAGCAAATAAAGAAAAAGAACTAGTAACAAATATTTCAACAAAACATGGCAAAAAAGAATCCTTAATATCTAGCTTAGATAATATAAAAGATCCTGAAGATCGTTTAAGAGCCGAGGAAATGCTAAAATTGAACAATGAAATGCAAACACGTGGAAATGAAGCTAAAGATAAAAGTGGGAAGAAGTTTTCTATGAATTTTTCTGTTATCACTATATTGGTTATTGTGGCTTCTGCCATCTATCTGTTAGCTACTAGAAATGATTAGAATAGTATTGTGTGGCTACTTGTTTTTGGCTTTTTCATTGTACTATATATAATTTTTCCTTTTTTTCGCCATATAGATATAGATACCAAGTTATACAACAATACAAATCGCAAGACACTTCATATTTAATTTATTCTATGTATAGATTTTAGGTATAGTTAATGTAATTTAGTTTTTCAAATTTTGTTTATATATTTACCTTTTTGAATTAACTTATTATATATACCACTAAAAGCAAGACAAATGAACCTGTTATAATAATAGATAGATGTCATGTGGAAATATTTTTTTTGTAAAAAAAAATCTTTGAATATTAATTGATATGGTTTATGATGAATGAGTGAATAAATATGAAACACTTTCACCGTTATGAAGACGTCGTATGGCTTCAGCCAAAGTAGGACTGACATCAATTTGCTTCAACTTATTGGTTTGTCTAATTTTATCCTCAAACGGAACAGTGTTTGTACAAACAACACTATCCAATTTACTATTCTGAATATTTTGAACAGCATTACCTGATAAAATACCATGAGTTACAATAGCTAAAACTTTTTTGGCTCCATGTTCTATTAAAATATCACTAGCTTTAGCAAGAGTCCCACAAGTGTCCGCCATATCATCGACAATAATGCAGATTTTATTGGTAACATCACCAACTAATACCATTCTACTAACTTCATTAGCTTTGGCACGTTCTTTATGAATCAACGCAAATTTTAAATCCAACTTATCTGCTAAAGATGCAGCTCTTTTAGCACCACCCGCATCCGGAGAAATTATAATAGCCTCGTTTATATTAATATTTTCTGTGATATATCTGACAACAGAAGGCTCTCCGTATAAATTATCTACTGGGATTCTAAAAAAACCTTGGATCTGAGAAGCATGTAAATCCATGGTGATAACATGATCAGCACCTGCCGTTTGCAATAAATTTGCAACCAACTTGGAAGTAATAGGTGCTCTGCTTTTATCCTTTCTATCTTGTCTAGCATATGGAAAACTTGGAATAACAGCTGTGATTTTTCTAGCACTGGCGCTCTTACAAGCTCTGATCATCATAAGAAGTTCCATTAAGAAATCGTTGATTTCATTCTCTCCTACCCCTGTTTGCACAATGTACACATCTTCATCACGCACAGATTCTCCAATAATGACCTGTGATTCATTATTAGGTGACTTGCTTGCTACTACTCTACTGACATTTGTACCCAAGATACTGCTGATTCTATTGGCAAGGTCTGGATGGGAGTTACCAGAAAGAATCTTGATTGAATTTGGAGCTTCTGTTTTCATCTTATGTATTTAATGGCTCCAAGCTATTTATAATTGATCAATTTTTTGATTTGTTCGGATCGTTAAGTTTTTGACCTATCGAGCCTTAATGTTTGAAATATGTATATTAAAAACCTGAATCTTCTAAATGCTACATGATGATTAACTATAAATCATGTAAAAGTAAGAAAAAGAAAAAAAATTTTCTTGTAGAATCACGTGCCTGGTCAGGCATATGAAGGTATAATATCAATTGTATGTATGATACTGACAAGATCTGCTTATCAACCATAATGTTACAACCAAAATAAATCCTTGGATAGATACTAACTATACTTTTTGTCATCTTCATTTTACTAAAGGTAATACCACATCAAAGAAGAGTTAATTGAGATTTCTATCAATTTTGAAACCACTTACGAACCCAGTGGCAAAAAAGAAGTAATAAATAATGATTGTAGTTAGTTAAATGAGTTAATATGAATACTACATGAGCACACAGAAATTTAAAGCATGTGTTCCAATCAATGACCTTCTTGTAATCCAGACCAAAATTATATAAATATATTTCACTTCAGTTATGTGAATTGGGTTGAGGCCTATTGTGTACCATAGGCCAATCAATCAATCCACTGACGCATGCACCAGTTTCTCTATTACTTTTTTTTTTTTTTTTTTTGTTCCCATTTTTTTTTAACAAAATTTCCTTTTTCGTAAAAATACTTTGTCCTTCTACTTGATAAATAGATAGTATTATTTTCCATTCAGAAGGAGCATAAACTTTTCCGGTTATTGATTTCTGTATTTTTTTTTTTTTAATTAGAAGTTTATATCTCTATGGCACGGTTATAGATAAGAGCAATTTTGTGTGTGTGTGAAATCAAATATAAAAGGTTAAATCATATTAATGTCGTTACTGAGTCAACCTATTTTGTCCAATCCATATAATCCCGATTTCCAATTAGTAAAGATTAGTACGAATGACAATAACAAACACATAAAGTACAATGCCAAAACTTACAACAAGATTATCAAAAAAGTTGGATTGAACTCCAGAAAAAAAAGGAGACTTCGCACAAATAATAGCAATACAACTATTGTCAGTGGCAGGCGAAGTGTAAGCAGCAGAACTAGTTTAGACAGTAATGGCGGAGATTATGAAAACCAGAAGATAGGTGATGCAAATGGAGGGATCAAAAGAGTTGCTAAACCAAGCTTAGCAAAGCATGATATTTCTGATGTTACGGGAGGTCCAAGAGTACGAACCCGTACCAGAATGAACGCATTGAAAATGGAGAAAACCACAAAACCTATCGATATATCAAAAGATCCATCGCTCCAGACATATATAGATCTTTCAGATTCTGAAGGTGATACAGACGATATTGTTGTTCTTCCAGTACCCAAAAGGCAAAGACAAAATAATAGTAACCCTAAAAAGGATACCTTGGAAAAATCGCAGAACGTTAAGAAAAAAGATATCAAGAAAGCAAAGTTACCACCAGTTGTCAAAAATTCAGATGAATTTGTAATTAATCTTGATAATACAAATGGTATAAAAAAACATTCTAAAATATGTAAGAGTCTGACAGAAAAACTTTGTTCAGATTTTCCTACTAATAATGAGAAATCACATATTAAAAATATTGATGATAGCCAAATAGTCCCAATTGACTCTCTAAGGAAAGTATTTGAATCTATTAATAACACAAGATTACCCACGAATCTTTCATCCACAGATCACCAAATCTTAATGGAAAAACTACAAGAATTGAAACAAATAAGATATAATCACATGGTTAATCTACTTGAAGAAACTTCAGAGAATTTTATTACCATGTGCAAATTAGAAAAAGAAAAATTAAGTGTTAATCATGATCTAACATTATTTAGATACAAATCCTATTATGAAAATCTACTTTACGAACAAGAAAAAGAAATCAAGCAAAAGCAATCAATATTAGATGATTTGTTAAAAAAAAATCATGTCAAAACCTCATCAACTTGATTATTCCAAACTATTTTTATACGCGTTTCTTGGACGCGTCACTTTTTTTTTCTTTTTTTTTTTGTTTGACTGCTTATTTTGAGTTTGGTTTGCAAGCTTTTGGGAAGCATGTTATCAATGTATAGAACAATCTTACCAACCCAACTGGATTTTATTTGGTTTCCTGTTATTTTACATGTAAACTTATTATCATCCAAAAATCTTGTTATTATATATATATATATATTGAAGTATTTTAAATAGTCATAATGAGCAACGAAGCTTTTTATGAAATATCAAAGTTCGAAAAAGATAACATATCTTACCAGTCATTAATAACTGAAAAAATAGTTTTTGGAGGAAAACATATAAATATTCTTATATCACTGTTACCTACTTTTATTGTGCTACCATCACCCTCCAGAATAAAGGTGTGTTAAAAACAACTCCGTTAAGTATTATAAAATAACTATTTTCATTCTATATATTGTTAACATTGCTAACAATTATTGTTTTAGATTCAATTTAATATCATAAATGATAATGAACAACAGTCTCACGAATTATTATTCAATATTTTTTCCAAGCATTTTAATGATCAGGTATGTATATCATGATTATTAATTGGAAATAGAATGCATATACTATAAGCAGAATTCTAGTAAAAATGTATTGGATTATGTTACTAATGGATTGATTTTTTTTTCTTTTTTAGTGTCTTGATTTCCTTAATTATACTGTACTGATACAGAAATGTAAAATGGGTTGTTTTGAGTGTATGTATCGTTTTTAAGTTTAATTTATTCATTTTGTTCGAAAATACTATACTTTTTTTTTTAAAAAAAAAAAAGAAAAAAAAATATTGTTATACTAATAAACTCAGTAATTTTGGAATGTTCAATTTTTAACTCAAACATACTTCAAAATTTTAAAACATTGTTTCCGAATAGAATTTTAGAACTTGAAAATATAGATGTGGATTTTATAATTGATGAAACGAAGAATAAAAAAAAGGCTTTGACTTGGAATGAATTATTCAATTATTTTGATGAAGAAAAATTTTTTCAGATAACAGATTTTCAGAATACTGTATTAGAGCCAATTAATCAAATTCTTCAATTATGTTTGTACAGACTACAAAATTTGTATCCATTTGTTTTTGATTCAAATTCTAGAAAGGTATGTATTTAATTATTACAAAAATTATTATTGACGAAGTAAGAGAAACTAGCAGCATTTTCTTTTACTGACAAAAAAAAAATATTACAGGTATTTTCAGCCAATTATGGCTCAGTCAAAGAAATTTCTTCATTATTTAATGACAAATTGAAAGTAAGTTTTTTTTTTTAATTATATTCTTTCGGTATGTGTCATACTAAAAATATCAAATACTTCTTTTAGTACGAGACAAAACTCATTAGTAAATTGTACAAAAATGCTTTTGAATCGAAAAAGATATGTCCTCCATTTAAATTTTTTAATAAAGGAAACACTGATAGAACTTGAAATTTGTTTCTCTTCTTTCTTTTTCATTTTTTGATAATTGAATAGTAACACAAAAGAAATATTGGATATATACAAAAAGCGATTGATGGAAAACAAAGGGCTACCCAATTATTTATTATTTCAAAATAATCAGCTAAGTTTTAATTGTTAGATTTTTCCGTGATGTTGAGAATTTCTTCTCTCTCCCAACCTTCTGGCTTGTGAAATTTTAAACCATTGACAGGTTGAGGTAACTTGTCAGTAACAGCAAAAGCAAATGGATTTCTATCATTTTTCTGATTCAAATTTGCTAAAGTATGATTAACTTCTCTATGTTTGGCTTCATCGGCCCTGATATAAAGAATTAAATCCCTAAAATTAGCATCCTTAGGCAAATTATAATAACTTAGAGCAACATCAGGAATTTCCAATTTTAACATAGAGTTTAAGTGACCGCTATCTATATCTTCAACAAATGAAGAATATGTAATAACTGCTTCTTCTTCCAAATAGCCAACAAATCTGTGACAGGTTTTTGGCGAGAGTAAATAAGTGAAAAAAAAAATGTTAGTAAAAACACCTTGAGCAGACCAAAGAAGACTTTTCAAAAACCAGCCAGGTTTTGCAATTGCAGTAAAAATCATTAAATGCATCTTTTCGTTATAAGCTTCTTCACAAAGAGATTCAATCCAAGCTTTATCTCTTTTCATTAATCTAAGTGAGTGTAAATGACGAAGGAAGCCACCAACCAGACCTGGCACTCCTGCAATACTTTCCAAGAAAATAAATCTTGTCAACCAAGTCTGTGGAGTTATTTGATATTCTCCGATAAGCTTTCTTGAACCATCAATAGCAGTTTCATATTTTGGATGTTTATAACCACTAATAAAATCAAATCCTTTTCTCAAGAATCTTACTAAATAGTAAGCTAAGGCATCTGTAAATTTACGAACTTTTCTGTGAGACACTTCGATATGTTCCATCTCATCTTTAGCAAAAAATGGATGGTGGTATTGGCTAGGTGTAAAGACTTCACCTGATTTATTGTCTACAAATATATCCCTTCCTTTAACAAGTCTTGAGCTTAGCTTTGTCAGATTTGTAGGACTAGCGACAATGGTTAATGCTCTTTTTGCAAAAATTTGCATAGGTGTTTTGACCAAATTTTGTTTGTTGCAAAACATTTCTTTGTTTAGAAAAAAAAATATAACAAAGTTTAAAATTTAATAATGATATTAAGAAGTAACTATAATTAATTTTTCCTTAATAATAGTTCGAAAAAAGATATATCAAAATTCATTTTCAGAGAAATATCAAAAAAAAAAAAAAGATCTTTGCAAAGTACAACCATTTCATCTTATATATTTCTTGAGCCGAAAAAAAGAAATTATTACATTCCTTCTGATAATACCCTTTTGAAATATTGAGCAATATAATCGATTTTGTATTTCTATAGCGACAATTAATGTTAATATGAGGAAATGATCATTAGTATTTCCCAATTAGTATTAAATGTTGAAAATAATCCCTGCGCGCATAGTAATATCGGAACAACCAGGGTAAATATCATGACCCAAAAATAATCTGAGTGTCAAACATAGTAACCTCTTGTTGTTGCAAACAATCAAGCCTTGCCAAAGATAAACAGGATAAAAAGAAAAGTTTCTAGGTTTACAAATAACCAATGTGGAGGATCATACATCCCCCACCATAATTTCTGTACAAATCAAGTAAATCATATTAATACCGTATTTCTGGATCAGGTATATTGCTGACACTCTAATTGTGATGTACCAATTTTTTTTTTCCTTTTTCATCACCAGTGAGAACATTTCATCTGAAATTTACTATTTCGACAAAAATTTCTCATAACTATTCCGCCTATGCTTACATTGATCTAATATTAGTAATTCTATTCGCTGTATCCGAAAAATTAAGTCATTCATCCAAGAAATGTTTATGTTTTATTTCATTTGAAGAAATGGAAATAAGGAAAAATGAAATATGAATAAGCACGGAAAAACAAAAAGAAAGAAAATGGCACTTTAAGGTGTTCTCAAGGGAAAATTATATGTTTTGCAATATGAAACTAACAAAGAACTTCTAATTGGTGGTTGGCTCCCTATCAAGGATCTGACCAATAAACACTTGCTAATAAAAGATTCCATCTCAAACATGCAATTCATCTTTTTATTTTATTTTATCTTTGTTTTTATTCATCATCCTATGATTTTAAGGTGAGATATATGAGAAACTTTCGATACCCGACATTTAAAAAGTGCCTTATGATCAACTGTAAGAGAAAAAGTATGTATTAATTTATTGAAAGAAAAAGTAAGATCCCAATACAATCTAACAAGTTAGTTGATTTATAAGAAGAATACACTAAGAGCTACATTTCAAGTATGTTTAATAATAGAAGGTTTGTCCATAATCTGAGAAATATCACACTGGTTATTTTATAATTTCCAATATGCAACTTAATCTGGTGCTTACCTCTCGTCTGTTTAAAGACAAAAAAAAAGATTTGTAAATATTTAGGTGCTATAAAAATAAAAGTAAATCTCTTGTTGCAAATGTATAAAGATAGTAAATATAAATTAATTCAGAATTTAACTTAATGGCTCGAAATATGGAAAAACGTCATTGAGAAGTGCAAATATGCAAAAAAAAATTTTTAAAAAATAGCAAAGAAAAAAAAACTGAAAAATGAAGAATAGAAAGAGGCATTAAGATATATATCTGAACATTATCTATAGAATTTCAAGTTGCAATAATCCTTACAGCGGACTTTTATTAATGATTTGTTAAGTAAATATAATATATATATATACTGATGATATCCGTCGTTATTGCAACTCAGGTCAATTGCGGTACAAAATCAAAGAGTAATGCTAGAAAACCCAATACTAAATTAATATTTAAACATTATACCCTCAAAGCTTTTTTAAGTTTCATGTAATCTGATACCAACAAAAACAAGCATGTTAAAGTTTATAAGCTTAACTTTTTCCTCTATATTGAGATCTTTGGAATGTATTAATGTCCTTAACATCTATATATCATTGTCAAATACTATTAATAGTTTTTTTTTCTGTAGAAATTTCACTTCGGACGCCATAACTTAGAATTCATCGTTTTTTTTTTCTTATTATGGTGTTTTTCTGCGAGGATAACCTAAAAAAAAGCTTAAACCATAAACTTGTCGATGCATACTCAAATATATATAGAGAGAATCAATAAGTATGTCATAACTAAATAAACGATATTACATAACTGAATAAGTAGCAGTAATATTAATTGCTTAAAGGTTACTGCTTTAACCAGATATTGAAAGGCTAATATACCTATCTCAGTGAGTGAAGCCAACCATTACTGATAAACGCACTTCTGAGCATTTTATAACCGACTTACAACTCTAAATTGAAATTTTTGTTGACGATGAAAAATACAATGATAAGAATCTTTATCAGCCGTTAATACATTCACCATATTTAAACATATATATAATTGTATGTTTATATATATTTTCAAAAGCAGCTGAATTTTAAATTAAACTATAATTAACCAACTAGATTGAACAACATGTCAAACGCGAAAAATTTGCAGTATGCCTCAGACTTTGTGTCTTTTTTAAATAACACACCAACCCCATATCACGCTGTTGATAACATCAAAAAATCTTTACTTTCTGCTAATTTTAAAGAACTTAGTGAAAAGACAAACTGGAGAGGACAAGTTAAAAAAGGAGGATCTTATTTTGTTACAAGAAATGGTTCTTCAATTATTGCTTTCACTGTTGGTAAAAAATGGTTACCTGGTAATGGTATGGCAATAATCGGAGCCCATACTGATTCTCCTACCCTCCGTGTTAAGCCAATCTCTAAGGGCTCCTCTAACGGTTACATTCAAGTCAGATGTGAAACTTACGGTGGCGGTTTGTTTCACACCTATTTTGATAGAAGTTTATCTGTTGCTGGTAGAATTCTTGTCACTAAAGATGGTAAAACATTTCCTAAATTAGTTAAAGTTAATAAGCCAATTATTCAAATCCCCACTTTGGCTATTCATTTAGACAGATCTGTCAATGAAAAATTTCAGTTCAACAAGGAGACTAAGCTTCTTCCAATTGCTGGTTTGGAAGATAAAATTGAATCGAAGAAAGAAGTTGAAAAATCTGGTTGTTGTGGTGGTAGTGATTTAACCGAAAGTGAATTTCATGCTTTAGATTCCGTAGTTAAAAGACATAGTCCTGAATTGATTAATGTTATTGCTGAAACTGCAGGTGTTCAGGTTTCTGAAATTGAAGATTTCGAATTGATTTTGTATGATCACAATCAATCAACATTAGGTGGTATCAACAATGAATTTGTCTTCTCAGGTAGATTAGATAATTTGACTTCTTGTTATTGTGCTACGGAGGCTATTATAAATCTGGCTTCCACGTTAGACGATGAACAATGTATAAGATTAGTCGCTATGTTTGATCACGAAGAAATCGGTTCTAAATCTGCTCAAGGTGCTGACTCTAATTTTATACCTTCCATTGTTGATAGATTGGCTTCTTTAACTGGGAACGAGTCTAATGAAGAACCCTTAAGTGTCACTGCAGGTAACACCAATAGTTACCTTTATGAAACTGCTGCAAAATCCTTCTTTTTATCTTCAGATATGGCGCATGCTGTTCATCCAAACTATCAAGAAAACTATGAGACCAATCATAAACCAAGTATTAATGGCGGACCAGTAGTCAAGATTAATGCAAATCAAAGATACATGACAAACAGTCCTGGTGTTGTTCTAATTAAGAAATGTGCTGAGAAAGTCCAAGTGCCACTTCAGTTATTCGTTGTTCGTAATGATAGTCCATGTGGATCTACTATTGGTCCTATTGTCTGTTCCAAATTGGGTATTAGATGCTTAGATATTGGTAATCCACAATTGAGTATGCACAGTATCAGAGAAACCGGTGGTGCTCACGATGTTGCTAAGTTGATTACCTTATTTGAAAGTTATTTCGATAATTACGCTGCTTTTCAAGAAAACATTGTTATTGATGGATACAATGCGTAGTTCCCTCTAGAAAGATTATATACAAGAAGAAAATTATATGAATTTATAGATTATCAGAAAAAGAGTTCTTTAAAAAAAAATATCGAATTACAATAAAAATAAAAATTACTTTAACCCCTACTGTCCTCTATGAAATTATATCATTTGTAACCAATCCGACTTCTTTGCCATACATAAGTAAAATTCTTTGAACTTCTCTGTAATTAGCACAAGCTAAAATTATTTCTTTTAGTAATTGCTTCTTATTATGTCCACAGATAATTGGGTTCCATTCACCGTTGAAAGCACTTGATTCATCTTCTTCATTTATTGGGCCAAGCAAATCCAGGAATACACTTATTAGTCTATTTTTATAAGCCAACTCACAAATTCTTTTACAGTAAATAAGTAACAATCTTTTAAATTCTCTCTTGTCTTCTAATTTTTCAGCTATCATGATCTTATTTTCTAAGTGTGCTAATGAAATGCTTATCTCTAAATTTTCATAGCCATGTTTTGCCAAAATCATCTTAGATGCCTTTCTAATGAAGTTCGTCTTTCTTTTTCTTAAAATTTCATCATTAGTCTTAGACTCTATCAATGATATAATTCCAGAATTATCGTTCAGATTTTTTGAAAGTGTACCAGCTTCCGATTTAGCTATTTTGTTTCCACTCTCTGACGAACTTGTCGAATCCCAATAATGAGAGCCAAAAACCCACCATGAGTTACTGACAATACACCAAGTCTCCATATCTTTATCATACATGTACCCATTTCCATTTGATAATGTAACAATCGGCACACCAGAGGAAGTAATAGAGCACATAGTTAAATTTTCACCTTTCGTGAGTAACTCTTCCAGATACTTGGAACCAGGTTCAAGCAAGTTGTACAATTGTACTGGCCTGAAATGTATTTTCCTGGAATATATATTCCACACGTACATTTCTCCTATGCATGTTACAGCCATGAGATATCTACCTTTACATTCCAAGAAACTTAAAGGAACACCCAAAACAATAGTTGGTAAAAGTCTTTTACCGCTAGCTGAATAGACAATGATAGTTCCATCCAAGGTTCCTACAGCCCAAAATTGACCAACACCATTCTCACTTTGCAAATCATCCGCAACACCTGAAGTTGTTGCTATATTCACCAATTTGGGTATAAAATCAACAAATATTTCTCTCTGTTCCAAACTAGCACCTTCATCATTAGTTTCATCTACTTTGTTTTTAGAATTTGATAAAGAGTTGACAGTTGACTTACCATTACTTGATGAATCTATAGTATTAGTAGTTACTGAGTCACTTGCTGTAGATGATGTGCTATGATCTTTTGAATCAGCATGCAAATCACCCATTACAAGAGATATTCTTGTAGGTTTCTGTTCACCACCAGTTCCATTAATTATGCGAAGCTGCAATGATATTGGAGAATTTAATAATGATATAGTTCCATTCCCATCAGTCGTAAGCGATAGACTTTCATTAGTTGAAAATTCTAAAATGATATTTTTTGCAGGCTTAGGAAATGCTAATCGAAGTCTTGCAAAGGCAAGAGAAGGATTAATTATAATCTGAGTATGAAGAAACTCTACACTAGGATCTGCAATTTTCTGCTTCTTAGCCGCTTGAGGTTCATTATCATTTTCGTCATTGTTTGGAGAAGCAAGTTCGCTATGCTTTTTCGCAACATCTTTAGGAACTATTGAAAATGGCTTTTGATATCCATTAACAGAAGTTAATTGTTTCAAGTTCGTGGATGTAATGTTTTGCTGATATTTTTTATTTGAGTCCTGTGTAGTAGCAGAACCAGATGATAAAGATGAAGAAAGAACTTGAATTGGAGCAACTCTTTTTTTAGTAGTTGTACCCTTTTTCACTAACGTTACAGGGTTTAAAACAGGTGGTACATTTTTTGTTGTTTTCATATTGATTGAATCATTTTTATTTGTTTCGGTATTGGATGACCCATTCTTGTCTGATTCCTCTACATTTTGAATTATTGATTTTAAATTTTCTTTTTTTGATCCACTAACATCAATTATCTCATTTTTCACGTTTGCATCCCGTAACTCTGTAGTAACATCAAGAGGTTTACATCCCAGTTCTTTAGTAACCTCCAATCTTGCAGATTCTAGTTCCTTTAGATCAGAGATTCTCATAGAACTTTTCTTTATTTTTTTCGTTATTGGGTCAGTCGAGGCACTTGCATAACCGCAGAATTCAGATTCATTATCGAATTTTAAATATGCAAGGCTTCCATTTTCAGATATCACAAACAATCCAAATTTTTTCAGCTGTGAGGAAGATGAATAATTTGAATTTAACCAACAAAGATCCAATATGGAAGATTGTGAAAAATTTACCGCAGCAAACCTTGGTCTTTCAAATTTTGTTGACCATATAGCTAAAGATTTATCAGTACCAGCAGTTGCTATCATATATGTGTACTTTTTATCTATCGTTTTACCATCTGCAATGCCTTCTGTACCATTTGAAGAAGCTTCCAAAGTTACTGAGGTGGAGATCATATATGGAGAAAATTTTGCTGTTTCTATAGATGAAAAATCATGGCCAATTAAAGAAAAATACACATTTTTAAAATTAGAAAGTGGAGAAGTCATTGCTATAGAAGACACAGTTGAAATAGAATAAGTATGGGTGACATTTCCTGATTCCGACGGTAGGTTTATTGGAACATGGGCAGAAGCTGCTGTTGCATTCGCTGTTGCGTTTGATAATGTTGAGGTGGAAGTGGATGAATTATTTGTTGCTGCGGTTGCAGAAGTAAATGAGGGTTCTATCGCAGAATTTGGAATAGCCAAAAGAGAACCTGAGGGACACCAATTGAATCTGTTAAATCTTGTAAGAAGAAGGGATTTCTGTGAGTTTTTGCTAATTGTATGAACTAGCTTTTTATGGAAGTTCAATGAAAATGAATCATAAAAATACTGGTAGATGTAAACCTGCTTTTCATTAGAAATCACTGCAAGATAATTATTTGTAGGATCAAAACTGAGTGTTTTTATGAGTATTGGTGCATTGGAATTCTGATTTGTATCTTGAGGAAAATGAATCACATGAACAAGTTTTTTGGTCAACAAATCAAAAATGACGACCTTGCTATTGAGACATGTAAATGCAATTAACTTATTATCTACGGATAAAGAGCAATCCAAGAATGAATTGTCTTCGTTAATATTTGACGTGTTGATTTCATTATTTGTATCTGGATGCAAAAGAGTTGAAATTTCAGACTGTTGTTTCACTGATAAATCTAGAAGAATATTGGATTTATAGGATAATTTGCTAGTGTTATCATTTATGGGATCATGTACAGATATGTCAAGCATATGGATTTTGCCCAAAGAGTCACCTGCAATCAATTGTAATGAAACTGCACTAGCTGCTGGAATAAACGAAATACAGCAAATGTCACATGAAGGTTCACCATCACAAGAAATTTTCAATACGGGCTTAAAGTCATCCAACTGAAGAATGTCATCATCTTCTTTATAGTTTTTCGATTTGCCTTTAAAATTTAACTCATCATATATGTGAATAGTTGAATCGCTGTTTCCGGTAGCAATCCAACGATTTGAGTAATCAATGGCTACACAAAAAGATTTTTTTGGGTTTTTCTCATTTTGAGGAAACGGTGGTGTCTTAAACACTCTCATTATTATATTTGAGGGAAATCAGTTCAATCAAGTTATCCCTTTGTTTGGATACTAACGGAGTTGCCTTGTGTATTCGTAAGAGTCAGTTATAATTTAGATGATTGTTTTGATGCTTTTTTTCTTTTTTAATTTTTTTTTTTTAATATTAGGTTTTGGAGTGTTTATTATTTGTACTATTAGAATATTTTCATTTGGAATTGTTCTTCGTGTTTACTTACTGGCGGTCGGTGCACAGAAGGTCCCACTGAGTTGCTGCGTGCCATTGACTGCAAAACAGTCCGTTTTGAGAGAGCAGGTCAAGTAAGAGCAATTCAATGGCTCAAATTTTGGGAGCACCTATCTGATCGGCTGATGGTTCTGAACAATTCAAATCCAAAAATATCTTGCATGCATAATGACGCGTCTTGAATAAGACGCGTAAAAATGTAGAACCAATACTTTGAATTGATAGTGATGACCAATGGTTTGAATTGATGTAACAACAATTTGATATAACAAAGTACTGGTTGGAGGATTCAGATATTGGGTTAATTAAAAATCTAAATTTTTTTTAATTCAATAAGCAGTTTAAGTGTGGTATTGTAGTAAAAATGAGGTTTTTGGGGTTTTGTAAAACGTTAAAATTTTAATTAATTAATTAACTTTCTGTTCTTTAACAGAATGCAAATTCTCATTTATTGAATGATTACTATGAAAATGTAAAAGTAAATAGTAATTGGATAAGTTAATAACAAATATATAAATACAATGTTTAAATTGTACTACAAACGGGTTTTGATTGAAATATCAAAATAAGGTGATGATTGGAATATCAAAATAAGGTAATTTTTGGAATATCAAAATAAGGTAATTTTTGGAATATCAAAATAAGGTAATTTTTGGAATATCAAAATAAGATAATGATTGGATTATTAGAGGAATAAGCAGGATAATTATGTTGATCCTTATAATGATTTTGATTATTAAAAGAAAAATTACCATAGCAATCGAGGCTTTTTTTGCATTTACTGCGAAATGGAGCTTTTCACCAATTGTGGTATTTATTAGGGCGAATACTTAACAGGGTTTGATTAAAAATATTTGAAACTTGATACCATGTATAGTAGAAGAGTTTAAAAGTGTCTAATAAATTTAACTAGAGAATATTAAGAGTGATTAGACATGTGAAAAGGATTTTTAGGATATTAGCAGTGATCAAGATCTGATGACTGGACAAGTTTTGTACAATATTACAAATTTTGAATTCAAATATTTATTTACTACTAATTTGGCTTGTAGATTTATTCAGTTTGTGCGAGAAACGATTTTCACAGTAATGCTTTCATTTTTGATATATGAGAGTGAAATTAAGGACACAAGAAATATTATTCCGGCAATAAATGAGTTGAAAAGATTTTCTACGAAAATACCAGACCTAAGAATTAAAAAATATACGACGAAATGAGCCGCTGATCTGAAAAGTGTCGATGAACTGCTTGACTGCCACCACAATCAGCTGTTGAAAGAAGAAAGTTGTGGAAGTAATACCAGCAAACGGAAGAGACAAATTACATCAAATGAAAGAGGTTACTTGATAGCGAAAAACTACGAATTTGGTGAAAACTTCCAATCTGTTTTCACATCGGACAGAATGTTTTTATATTGGACATATATGCTTTGACGTTGGAAATACCTATTCCTCGATATGGTTCGATTACGTCAGCAACCTTTGCCACGCAAGGTATCTTATTTGGAATAATGAATTCGATCGGTACATCACGCGGCGCACGTGCAGAGAAAATAAACAAATATGTACCAAAATATTTGACAGTACACTATCAAATAAGACAAAAAGTGAAATGTAGTAAAATATAGTAAAATCAAATAATAAATATAGTTTAATCAAATAATAAATATAGTTTAGTCAAATAATAAATACAGTATAATCAAATAATACATATAGCATAATCAAATATACATATCGCATACTCAAATAACAAACATAGCACAATCAAATAACAAACATAGCACAATCAAATAACAAACATAGCATAATAGTGTAATCAAGATTAATACAGTCAATCTAACATTTAACATTTTCCTCACTGTTTTTATTTATATTACCCTACCCTGGATTTCCATATGTATGGATGTAACCACGCAAAAAAATATCAACTTTTTATATCTCCTTTTTCTTTTTGGTTCTTAGAAAAAAGAAACAATCAAATTTTCTTTTTTCTTAGTAAATCGCATAGAAAATTAACTATTTAGGTGGCAACGAAAAATTTTTGTTCAATACATGCATATAAGGCTAAAAAATATCAAGACAAACAAAGAAAATTCAAAAA
The DNA here is from genome assembly GCA_031125485.1 of Saccharomycopsis javanensis. Taxonomy (NCBI): domain Eukaryota; kingdom Fungi; phylum Ascomycota; class Saccharomycetes; order Ascoideales; family Saccharomycopsidaceae; genus Saccharomycopsis; species Saccharomycopsis javanensis. The sequence continues at coordinate 391,542 of JASTUL010000002.1, forward strand.
TCAAAAAAATTTTATATGTACAATTAAGGGTTACCCTACAAAAGAACAAACACAACACAAACAAAAATTTTTTTTTTTTTTTTTTCTATTCTAGGGTCAATAAAATCCCTTTTGATATTGCTATGTATTTGATTTCTTTTTGTCTTCTCTATACATAGAGAAATCGATGGAGATGAAAAATTATTAACAAACAAACAAAAAAATTTTTCATCGCCACCCAGAAAGAAAAAAAAATTTTTTTTTTTCTTTTTTTTTCTGGTTTTTCCCTCATCCTGATCTTGATATAAAACCTGTTGAGATTTCCTGTTTTTTACATTCCCTTCTTCTTACATTTTATTCTTTATTTACTTTTATTTCTATTTTATTCTTATTTTTTTCCTTTTCTCTTCTTTTTTTTCTTTCTTTCTTTATTTTATATTCTTTGTCTGCTCACACCGTAAATCATTAGCATTTCCTCTGAGTTATATTTATAAATTACATTATTAAAAATGGTATGTATTAATATTGTCAATCATATAGTGATGCCTGTCTTGCTTTATTTTTTGCCTTAGACCTCGACCCCTAGAAGTTTATGGCTAAAAAAAGAAGAATGAAGCCCAGAAAGATTTCGTTTTAGAATACTAACATGCTTTTGTAGGGTAAAGAAAAGCAACACGTTAACGTCGTCGTCATTGGTCACGTCGATTCTGGTAAATCTACTACTACCGGTCACTTGATTTACAAGTGTGGTGGTATTGACAAGAGAACCATTGAAAAGTTCGAGAAAGAAGCCGCTGAATTAGGTAAGGGTTCTTTCAAGTACGCCTGGGTTTTAGATAAATTAAAGGCTGAAAGAGAAAGAGGTATTACCATTGATATTGCTTTATGGAAATTCGAAACTCCAAAGTACAATGTTACCGTTATTGATGCCCCAGGTCACAGAGATTTCATTAAGAACATGATTACTGGTACTTCCCAAGCTGATTGTGCTATCTTGATTATTGCTGGTGGTACTGGTGAATTCGAAGCCGGTATCTCCAAGGATGGTCAAACCAGAGAACACGCTCTTTTGGCTTTCACCTTAGGTGTCAGACAATTGATTGTTGCTGTCAACAAGATGGACTCTGTTAAATGGGACCAAAAGAGATTTGAAGAAATCAAGAAGGAAGTTTCCAACTTCATCAAGAAGGTTGGTTACAACCCAAAGACTGTTCCATTCGTTCCAATCTCTGGTTGGAATGGTGACAACATGATTGAAGCCTCCACTAACTGTCCATGGTACAAGGGTTGGGAAAAAGAAACCAAGGCTGGTAAGTTCTCCGGTAAGACTTTGTTAGAAGCTATCGACTCCATTGAACCACCAACCAGACCAACCGACAAGCCATTAAGATTGCCATTACAAGATGTTTACAAGATTGGTGGTATTGGTACTGTGCCAGTTGGTAGAGTTGAAACCGGTGTCATTAAGGCTGGTATGATTGTTACTTTTGCTCCAGCTAACGTCACCACTGAAGTTAAGTCTGTTGAAATGCACCACGAAACTTTAGAACAAGGTGTCCCAGGTGACAATGTTGGTTTCAACGTTAAGTCTGTTTCCGTTAAGGATATCAGAAGAGGTAACGTTTGTGGTGACTCCAAGAACGATCCTCCACAAGGTTGTGAATCTTTCAATGCTCAAGTCATTGTCTTGAATCACCCAGGTCAAATTTCTGCTGGTTACTCTCCAGTTTTGGATTGTCACACTGCTCACATTGCTTGTAAGTTCGACCAATTATTGGAAAAGATTGACAGAAGATCTGGTAAGAGTTTGGAAGAAAATCCAAAATCTATCAAATCCGGTGATGCTGCTATTGTCAGATTTGTTCCAAGCAAGCCAATGTGTGTTGAAGCTTTCACTGACTACCCACCATTAGGTAGATTTGCTGTTAGAGATATGAGACAAACCGTTGCCGTCGGTGTCATCAAATCCGTTGTCAAATCTGACAAGGCTGGTGGTAAGGTTACTAAGGCTGCTACCAAGGCTGCTAAGAAATAAGTAAATTTAGAATAATGTATTATTACCTTTATTTTAATTTATTTTTTTCTCTTCATTTATAATTAGTATTTACCAAATAAAAAAAAATTTTTTTTTTTAAAATTATAGTATCGAAGTCTTTGTAGTTAAAGAAAAATGATGTGATAATTGTCAGTTCATTGAACTACTAAAACCAAAAAAATTTGAGCCTTGAGATGAAAAGATCTTATTAAAAAAAGAATTAAAAAAAACAAACAAAACAGAATGATACTCGATCGCACGCGTTCTAACGTTAGTAGCAAAAAGAATATGAAAAGTAAATAAAAAAAAGTCAAAAACTCAATGATAAATATTCAAGCGATACATATATTCTAAGACGAAAGTACTTGATCTTTATATGCTTCAGACACCAAAAGAGAAAAAAAAAAGGAAGAAAAGAGAACAAAACAACAACAAAATCTAAAATGAGTGAAGACGTCACAGGAAAACTTTTACCAGATATTGAAAAAGAAAATAGTAAGGATAAAGATGATGTCGACCATAAGTCACCTTCAGAGATGAATAAGACAACTACAGAAGATGTCATTGCTACAAAAAATAAAGTGGTAGACGTAATTTGGATGGATAGCCAAAATAAAAACGATCATGATAATAGTAAAAACGAAAATAGTGATAATTTAGACATTATAGCACCTGATTCAAAAACAGAAATAATATTGGAAGGAAATCAGATATCATATTATAAAACGGCAGAAGATAAAGGAAAAGAAAATGAAGATGTTCAATCGGCAAAAGTAAAAAAAAATATAACGATGGAGAAGGATTTTCCTGTTCAATATGAGACTGCAGACGTCGAGAAAGATGGTGAAAGTAGTGGTTATAGTATCGATAAACCAACAAATAATCAAGAATCAAGTAACTTTCAGGTCATAGATCATAGTAAGAATAATGAAAAATTAGCTAATGAACCAGTATCTCATCAACAGCAAACAAATGATAATGTAGAATTAAAGCTGAATAATGATAAAATATTGGAAAAGCAAGTCACAGAAATAATCTCTAATGAAACGCTAACAACTGCACATAATAAAGAAAAAAAAGTACTAGTAGCATCTGAAATCAGCAATAAAGAAGAGAATAAATTTAAAAATGAAAACTCTAACCTGCCTTCTATACCTCATAATAATCAAGTTTTGAACAAAGAAATTCTGAAAATTGGTAATCTCGAAAGTGGAAATTTTGAAAAAAATATTGTGATGGTTGATACTACTGAGCAAAAAACAAAAGGAATTCTTCTGGAGAAAAATGATCCTAAGATTAAGAATGATCTTGGAATAGACAAGAAATACCAGCAAGAAACCGAAGGCGACGTTAGATATCATGAGAATCTACCAAGAAAGGAAACTGATCCAATTTCAAATATGTCACTTATAAATCAAGAAATAATACAGGATGTAATCAATAATGAAATTAAAAATACTAGGGAGAAAATGCTATTAGCTGAATCCATAAATAGAACACGAGACCCTTATACAATACATAATGATAATATTGATTCCTCACTTATAGGACAATCAGGTAATATTGAAATTCCTAATTTAGCACAAGAAAATAAAAATAATGAGCTATCAAACGAAATTGATAGTAAGGATCCAGAACTACCTGAAAAAATTATAATAAAGAAAAGAGAATCTACCAGTGATATATTAGCTGAATCCACTCAGATTTTAGAAAGAGTAAAACATTTGAAAGATTCCAGCTTTTCTTCAAAATTTATGACTCTTCGTGAAGAGCAAGCTCAAGTGTCAGCTTTACCTATGATTTTGGTAGCTCCGAAAACTCTTCCAATGGAAATTCAAATAGGTATTAATTCTTTGCCTAATTTGGATAACTTGGCATCTCAAGTATTAAGATTCTTTGTTCTTTCTTCTTTTGAAGAAGTAAAAACTATTTTGGAAGATCCTGATAGTGAAGAATCTTTAGCTTTAAATGTTTTGGTTCATTTGTTTACCACTGCAAAGAGCTTATATACCAGAGATGTTAAGAATTTTATTACTATTGAAGACATAACACCGGGAATTACTAATTCTTTACATGATTATGAACTGACTATTGTTGGACGAGAAGAGATTTTTGATAATACAATTAAAAAGACAAATTTGGCAACATTTATATGCGCTGTTACTTCTTTGATCGATATCAACCTTATTGAATTGAATGAATCTTTCATGGATGTCTTTAGTTCAGGTTATCTATCAAGTGATCTTAATAGTGGTATTTCCTTGATTTCTTCAATCACAGGCATAGGAATGCCTGGAAAATTGACACGTCCGCTAGGTGATCTTTTTCTTGAATTGAAAACTCAAGCCTATATTGCGAATTGCACCACAAAAAGTGTCGGTACTGATAACCACGGAGATATGAATGAAATGGAACAACATTTGGAGAAAGATCATGAACAATTTGATGAGGAGCTTGAATTTTTATTCCCTAGTAATTTACAAGAAATTTTGATGGAGTCAGCTGAATTGATGGTGAATGCACCAGCTGAAAAAGAGTTTATCCAAAAATGTGCATCCAGAAAAGTTTATTTAAAGGAGATTGAAACTTTAGAAGAGCTTTTAGAGAAGTATCCTTTCATTGAATTTGTTAAACGATTTCTCAGGTTTATTTCTAAAAATGTCGGCTTCACAATTTATGGCAAAAGAATTTCCCAAGGAGGCAATAGGCTCACATTATGGAGCAATAACAACCATTCTGATTACTCAAATTATATAACGGATCCACAATCTTTGAAAAGAATTCAGGATGAAACAGCTAAAGATATTTCATCTAAGAAAAAACAAAAGTTAACTAGTAATGGTACATCTGATAGAAGATTATGGACAGCCGAGGAACTAGATTGTTTGATTTCATCTATTAAAGAATACGGTGCTCAATGGACCAAGATTTTACAGTTTCATGGAAATGGAGGTACGAAATCTGAAATATTAAGAAATCGTTCGACCACCCAATTAAAGGATAAAGCAAGAAACATCAAAATACAATTTTTGAAGAATGATCAAATATTACCAGACTATTTACAAAAAGTTCCTGGTGAACTTGAAAAGTCTGGTCCAAGGGCTCGAAGAAAAAACTAGATGTCTCGAAAGTCTCGTAGTACAACAGAAGTTGACACCGAGAAAACCAGAAGTTGATTTATTAATATTATTTCTTTCTACTTTGTGTTACTTATATATTGAAATTTTATAATATATTGCAGGTCATACTACAGCTCTATATGTAAATACTCAAAGTTCATCCTGAACAGATGCATCGTGAAACTGTTCATCGTGAAAACTATTATTCTCAATTTTCACTTTTTCGATATTTTTTGCAGCAAATGTCTCTTGCTCAAGTTTTGCTAGTAATTCTTTTTCTTTTCTTTCATTATCAATCTTTTCATATTGAATTTTTTCTTCTTCTCTTTTTTTTTGTTGCTGCTTGGCAAGTATTTGTTGATCAAGTCTTTCTTGTTCAAGTTTTTCGTGTTGAATTTTAGCAAGAAGCTCTCTCTCAAGTTTCTCTTGTTCAAGTCTCTCTTGTTCTAATCTTTCTTTTTCGAGTCTCTCTTGCTCAATTCTCTCTTGTTCTAATCTTTCTTGTTCGAGTCTCTCTTGTTCTAAGCTCTCTTGTTCTAAGCTCTCTTGTTCTAAGCTCTCTTGTTCTAATCTCTCTTGTTCAATTCTCTCTTGTTCTAACCTTTCTTTTTCGAGTCTCTCTTGCTCAATTCTCTCTTGTTCAATTCTCTCTTTCTCAATTCTCTCTTGTTCGAGTCTCTCTTGTTCTAATCTCTCTTGTTCAATTCTCTCTTTCTCAATTCTCTCTTGTTCGAGTCTCTCTTGTTCGAGTCTCTCTTGTTCAATTCTCTCTTGTTCAATTCTCTCTTGTTCAATTCTCTCTTGTTCAATTCTCTCTTGTTCAATTCTCTCTTGTTCTAATCTTTCTTGTTCAATTCTCTCTTGCTCAATTCTCTCTTGTTCAAGTCTCTCTTGCTCAATTCTCTCTTGTTCAAGTCTCTCTTGTTCTAATCTTTCTTGTTCAATTCTCTCTTGCTCAATTCTCTCTTGTTCAAGTCTCTCTTGCTCAATTCTCTCTTGTTCAAGTCTCTCTTGTTCAAGTCTCTCTTGTTCTAATCTTTCTTGTTCGAGTCTCTCTTGCTCAATTCTCTCTTGTTCAATTCTCTCTTTCTTAATTCTCTCTTGTTCGAGTCTCTCTTGCTCGATTCTCTCTTGTTCTAATCTTTCTTGTTCGAGTCTCTCTTGTTCTAAGCTCTCTTGTTCTAATCTTTCTTTTTCGAGTCTCTCTTGCTCAATTCTCTCTTGTTCAATTCTCTCTTGCTCAATTCTCTCTTGTTCAATTCTCTCTTGCTCAATTCTCTCTTGTTCAAGTCTCTCTTGCTCAATTCTCTCTTGTTCAAGTCTCTCTTGCTCAATTCTCCCTTGTTCTAATCTTTCTTGTTCGAGTCTCTCTTGCTCAATTCTCTCTTGTTCAATTCTCTCTTTCTCAATTCTCTCTTGTTCGAGTCTCTCTTGCTCAATTCTCCCTTGTTCTAATCTCTCTTGTTCAATTCTCTCTTGTTCTAATCTTTTTTGCTCTAATCTACTCTCTTCAACTTCTTCCAACTGCTTTTTCTTGAATTCCAATTCTTCTAATTCTAATTTTAATTGTTCAATTCTTGCAATTCTTTCCAATTTCTCTATTTCAGCATCATTGATAAATTTAGGATCTTTATCCATGGAACCATCTACTATACCAGACTCACCATAAGGTGCATAATTACTGCCCATGTTAACAGGTTCATTTAAAATTTCAAGTTTAGGAGTCTCCTCCAAGATAACAGACCCTTCTGTTTCAGTGGATACACTTGCCTGCTGACTTACATATATTTTTTCAAAATTGGCAGCAGATTCACCTTCACCTTCAGTGACATCAATAGGCAAAATACTAAAAATTTGTTCGTCTGATTCACTAGCATCTATTGGTAAAATACTAAAAAGTTCTTCTTTGCTTTCAGTTATACTAATAGGCAAAATACTAAATATTTCTTCAACCGTTGCATCAGCTGTAGCACTATCCACGATCTTCTCATTCATATCTACTGGCAAAATACTGAAGATTTGTTCTTCTTCACTGATTGTATCAGTATGCCCTTTTGTATCAGTAATATCCGTTGTGGAGACACCAGTAAAAATAGCATGCGTTGAGGATAACTCGACAAAAGAAGGTTTAACAGATTCCTCAATACTAGCCTCATAGAACTCGGAAGGAATGTACTCTTCGCTACTTGTAAGAAAGACGTCATTTGTTTGTTCAGTTGAAGATGAAGAAATAACTTCTAAAACAGAGCGCTTGCGTTTCGATGGATCTCTATTTATGACCATTGTAGATTTGCTCATCATTTCATCATATACGATCTCCTCAACAATTGATTTTGGAGAACCCGATCCAGTATGATGAGAACGAGTTGAAGTTTTATCTTCAACTATGTCATTGAATTTGAAGTATGATGAAGAATCTGCTTTGTTTTTCTTAATTTGTTCAATTAGCTTCTCGAAAACATTCTTGTTGATCATATACTGAGTTACAACGCCAATAAAACCAACAAAGACAATGCAAGCAAAAGAATAAAATACTGTTTTCAAAAATTTTGATCCTGAATCATCAAATAAATCAAGAGTATGAATTCTATAGAGGCGAATGTTGCCTTCTGATGTAACAGAGACCAAATATTCACCGCTAGGAGAGAAAGAAATTTTAGTAATAAACAGTTGCGTCTTTGGAAAATAAGAAACTTTTTGGAAATTTTTATATTTGAAAATGGTAACGGAATCATCATTTCCAGATATAGCAATTAAAGAATTATCATAATCGACTTGATTAGTATGTGGATTAAATAATGGACAAAAATCTAATGATGTAATTTTCTTAAATTTATTTGATATTTTTTGAACTTTTAGTATTTTCAACTTTGAAATTGAGTAGAGGACCAAACCAACTCCTTTGCCATCTGCAAAACTCACTGCAATTAAAATATCATCACTTGATATAAATCTTATGTGAGTAAGAGCAGTTACATTATACTTTGTTCTCAATTCACTGTTCTTCAATAATGATCTTCCAGTAATTGTAGAGATAGCTTCAAAAGTTGTATCAGTAACATAACACAAAACTTTGTTATCGGAGCTAAAGTGCATATCAGAAATCATTTCATTGTTTGCCGCATTGATTTTGAATTTAATACTCAAATCCTTAGGATCAAAAATTACAAGTTTTGGTGATTTTGCATTAGAGGAAGAGACAGCAGCAACACTTCCATCTTCAGAGATATAACATAATGAAACAAAACTCAATGTTCTTTCCATAGGTTCAAATAACTCTACTGGCCTATCAAAGATCAAATGTTCGTTGTTCCAGGTATATTTTCTCAAGTTTGAAAATTCCGGAAAATCAGAAAATTCATCTTCGTTAAAAACCTCTTCATTGAAGCCCAAAACAATTGTTAAACCATCAGTATCTAAAGACGTTGGATAATTATAATCAGAAGGTAAAATTAATTCTCTAAACTTTCTAATTTTTTTTGTTTTTCTTTTGAAATTCACCTTGAATGCAGTTACTTTATTACCAATTTCTGGATTCGTAGTACCTGTACCCCCCGTGACAAGCAAAGTGTCATTATCGAGAAATTTCGCTCCATAAATCGGATATTCGTTCTTATAATCAAACGTTCTTATTTGCATTTCAAATTAATGTATTTTAAAATACTTCAATTGCACCTTGAGTAGCAAGGACTTTCAAATAAATAGTTAGCTAAAAGAAAACCTATCAGACTAATATAACCTTCACAGAACTGTGGATATTTACGATTTTTCCAAATGTTATTTTTCTACTTTTTCTCTTTTTTTTTTCTCTTTTTATTTTCACTTTTAATTTATAGAGGAGATATATACGTAGCACAGTCATAATATGCGCACGCAATAGTTTTAATACAGTTGAATTCAGGAAATTATCTGCGAACTTATCAATTGAATTGACAACATGTTAATAATTAATTGTTACTCTGAATGTAAATTGCTGTTTATAAAATAATACATAGTATATATATGTCAATCAATCAACTATAAATTCCTTGTGTCAACAACTGGAATTGATCATATAATCTTGTGTACAAACTTCCAATACTTTTCTGAATTAAAAAATTTTCTACAAAATCTTCACATTCAGAATCAGATAATTGTAGTTGAAATCTTTGTCTCAATTGATAAGCTGTTTGATCTCCAGCTTTGAAACATGGTTGCATAGAATCTCGTTGCATAAGTTCCACCATTTGTACAATATCTTCCGCGTGTTTTCTGATAGACAAAAATGCTTCTTTCAATAATTTTTTAAAATATGCATATTGCTCACTTTCTAAGCCACCAAGAACATCGATATATTCAAAAGGCAATTTGAAAGGAGCCGCCTCAAAACCAACGGAACCAGGTGAGTTACTCAACATAAAACCAAAATCAATATGTATAATATGGCCTTCATTGTCAAGCATTATATTACCATTATGTCTATCTTTGACTTGTAACAAATAGCAAATCAAGGAGTAAGCTGACAAAGATGCAGCAAAATTTTTTTGAGCATTTCTATATTTTGGTGAATCTGGTTCGCCAAAGACTTTTTTGAAATGTAAAGGTAATGATTCAATAGTTCCCTTTGGATTGGATCCCTCTTCTATAGTAATTTTGGTCAAAGCTTTTTTAATAGAATGAACTGACAATGCGTTTGTAATAGTTTCAACCAACCCAGTATTAGCACTGGTAATCAAAATTCTCATTTTTTTAACCCAAACTCCAACATTATCATTTTTCCATATTTGTGCCATTGCTTGTATCAATTGACATGCAAAAGATTCTTGTCTAAGATCATCACCTGTTTTTGAAATGACGGAACATAAGTCCCAATTTTCACGATAACCAAAAGGTGACTCTTTTCTAATTCTTGCTTTCTTGGTATCCCAGTCCTCACCTAAATATGTGGTCTCACTATTATTGTATAATCCCCCCAATTTAAGATCATTTTCTAATTTACGGTCGCCAGCTTGGCCCTTTACCATTTGGATGTCATTGTATCCAAAGTTATCTTGTAAGGATTGCATTGATTCAATAATACGTGCTTTTATAGCAGCACTTTGATCCAGTTGCAAGGTATTATTAGGCTTATCTAATTGCGTTAACATAACAGCTGCAATCCTCATATGAGTTGCCAAATCCTCGGGTTGTACACGATCATTCGAGGAATCATTCTGCGCCAGCAGATCGTCACTAATATTACTTGTATCTCCAAGAAATGGTGAAGGCACAGGTGTGTATTTTGAACTGAAAGTTAAGCTTGCACTTCTATCATATGCTTCTGTTTTATTTAAATCAGGAATAACGCTAGCACTGTTAATATACAATTCATTTTTTAAAGTTTCTGTTTCTGTTCTATTAGATAATTTCACAACTGACAAATCACCTAAGTCTTCCTCCAATAATTCTGAATCATCAAAGAAAGGCAATTGTGGAGTATTTGATATTTCTCCACTCATCTTTTGTTTCTCATTTTGTGCTTCATTAGCTAGTCTTGTTGCAGTATGTGTACCTAAGTCAAATATGTATTTCTTATCAGCACGTTCTCGTAATAGTTTCATATTGGAATCGCTTACTGGATCAAAATCAACTTCATCACTAAAGTATTCAATCAACAATAAAAAAGGAACTTTTTCAGCAGAGTTCAACACAGCTGCCTCATTTGGTGTAATTCTTACAATTTTGTGAAGTTTCATTTTTTTGGCTGATGGCAACAATGTAGGAATGTCGACCTCTGCAGGTAGGTCTCTATTTAATAATGAAATTTCAGCTTTTAAGGTGCTAAGCCTTGCTTCTTTTGGAACTTGTGAGAGTCTTAAAGAGATTTGTTGTAAGGCAATAGCGAATTGGGTTTCACATTTGAAATAGTTAGATTTTAATAATTTAATCTTTGTTGTAGTTGTCATTAGTGATGGAGATATTGTTCTTTTATGATGGTGAGTTTGATTCTGAGAAGTAGTGCGCCCTCTAGAATTGCTACTAGAAGATAAAGCCTCATTATTGTTCACAGCTCCCATACTATTTGTTCTACTTCTGGATGTATAAATTGCAGGAATACCATTAGAGCTGGATGGGGAGGAAGGAATAGAATGGTTATCATAATCATTGTAATTGCTATTATATGCTGGCAAAGACGCAGATGAACCATGGTCACTCAAATTGATTCTACTAGTACTCAAATCAAAATCTTCAATTTTGTTTGCACTCGCAATACTCGATGGATAGTGTCGTAAAGTGTGTGAGGTCAATTTACCAGATTTCTTCGATGAACTTCTTTTCTTAGCAAATACATCAGTACTGTCCATTATTTTTTGTAAAGATTCCACTACTACTTCACTGTCATCCTCGTGAGGATGGTCTTTCTTGAAATATTTATCATCAGCTGTAGGTGAAGGAATGGTATCGTATTTATCAGAGTTACTTCCCATTGAAGCACCAGAGGGATCTCTTAGTGAGTTTAATCTAGTATTTTTCAATGTTAAATTTTTCTTTAGTTGTTGACTGTAATTTTTGGCTAATTGGAAAACAAAAGAACGTTGTTTCTTACCTTGAGAGATGGCCAATGGCGAAATATATTCACCTAACTGAGGCAATGCTAATGAGGCAGCAATTACTGAGGATAGAACTAAGGCTGGTTGAGTGTTTTCTCTAAATTTTTTTACTGGAGTGGAGCCTGCATTAAACAAATAAAACTGTAATGTATTTAACATTCTTCTTGATACTTGGAAACCATAAGATTCAGGATCATCACTGAAATCTGCTAAATAAGATTGGAATTGCCAAAACGTCAATAATATGAAATGTGGATACTGCGAAGAATATTCAATTAGAAGATCTTCCAAAGCCATACATTCTGTTTCAACAGTGACAACTATTTGACATAATTGAGGAACATAGAATTCTATCTCTTCATATTTGAAAGTCTTAATTTTATTACAGAGATAGAAAAAGATACCGATATTATCGGCATGCTTTAACAAATTGGCAATACACATATATAAAGATACGTCTTGAGACTCAAAAAGTCTGTATAACATCATATTTTGTTCATTGGTACCATCCATTTTTTTTCTTTATCTGTGCACGTTATTTGGGAATTTTTATTTATATTTTGATTCCTTAAATTCTAAGCTGAAAAATTTGGAATAAACAAGCTTTTGCTATTAATTTTGGGATAAAAAAAGCTTTTGCTATTAATTTTGGAATGGACAAGATTTTGCAATTAAGTATGGAAAGAAAAGATAGAAACCTTCAAATGACAAATATGAATTACTCAATGAAAAATTAACAAAACAATAAAACCAAAACATAAAAAGGATCAGACTATAGATTAAAAGGATAAAAAGCTTAAAAAAAAATAAATGCAGCAATAACTTTCAATAAATTCTTGTTAAGAGAGTAGCTAATTTAGGCGAATAGACAAAAAAGAAAAAAAGAAGATCCAAAATTATCAATCAACAGTTTTCTATAATCAAATCGTTGAAGATGTCAGTTTATCTATTGGTAATGATCTCCTTTATTATACCACTAGAAATCATAATCATAAGTTATAATAATACATGTATATTAGTTTAATTATGAGCCAAAAACTAATATTAGGGTTCGGTTTCTTTTTTTTTTATTCCATATTACTGGCCACCCAGTCAATAATACAAAATTTTCTTTATTTCGAGAAATACTAAAATTCAAAAAAAAAAAAATAAAATAAAGAAAAAGTCCGGAGACTAAAAATTTCAGCCGTGTCGGAAAGTTTTTTAAATAAGTTTGATACTTCTGACACGGCAATATACGGAAGGTACAAGTTAGTTTTAAACGTCATATAAAACTCCTGGCATGGTTAGCTCTTGCTTTCATGAGTTGAACGAGTTTATCGAAAACTTTGTATAATTAAGTAATTAAATGTATTCATTTGGAATTTTACATCAGATCCTATAAGGTAGATTTTAACAAGATATCTTGTTTATTGTAAGAGGTTTTTAATTAGATGAGTAGAGTTTCTCGAAACTTTCCAATACGTCTTTCCCTTTTTTTTTATTTTTTCACAGAATTACACGAAAAAACTTTCTGAAAAAGGTAAGAAGAAGAAGAATAACACAGAAAGGAGATTGCACTAAATAGCTAAAAGATAATATAAGAAGCGAAACTTGATAGAAGAAGTGGAAGACAAGATAATCAAGACAAGGTGGAAGACAAGATAGTCGAGAAGAAGTAGAATACAACTTAGTCGAGAAGTTCAAGATAATCTTTCAACGTGTCATTGGTTACAAAAATAGCAGCTCGTTGTGAAAAATAATCTTCAAAAATTATTTGAGATTTCAGGAATACTAAACACTATTTACTGGAAAGAAGTGCATATATATATATATTGTAACAAAAAGTTGCTAATTAAAAGAAATGTATACAAGAGCACGTAATAGTGATAACCAGCGAGCCACAAATATAAATGAATCTTTATCTCGACTCTATCAGAAACTCAATTGTACGCAGCTTGAAAATGTTGGTAATTATCATATAGTTAAGCAAATAGGAGAAGGCTCGTTTAGTACTGTGTTCATGGCTATCCATAAATTAACAAAAACAAAAGTAGTCTTGAAGTCTGGTTCAAAGATAGACCCTAATTTCATTAGAGAAATATTTTTTCATAAAAAGGCTTTTCATGACAATATTACTAAACTTTATGAAATTATAGTCACCGAAACAAAGGTGTATTTGGCAATAGAATATTGTCCACAAGGTGAATTATTTGATTATTTTTTGAGCAAAAGTTGTGCACTTGATCCTAAAGAGATTAGAAAAATATTTTCACAAATTGTTGGTGCAGTCTATTACATTCATAGCTTGAATTTCTCACATAGGGACTTGAAGTTGGAAAACATCTTAATCGATAAAAATGGTAATTGTAAATTGACAGATTTTGGATTTGCTAGAGACTCTGCGAAAAATTCAATGTTAAAAACTATTTGTGGAACTCTCGTATATATGGCTCCTGAATTATTATTAATGAGAGAAAATATGGATAGTCATTATAATGGTATTAAGATTGATATGTGGGCATTAGGTATAGTCCTATATACATTGTTATATGGCCTGATGCCATTTGAGGAAGAGGAGGAAGATTTAGCCAAATATCAAATAATTAATGAAGAACCAAATTATGAACTACCTCCAAAGAGCGCTTTGTTGGCTTCCAAAGAGAATGTTTCCACATCCAATAAAAGTACACCGCCTGAAGCAATAGAACTTTGCAAATGTTTATTACAAAAAGATCCATCTCAACGACCGTTTTCGTTGGAATCAGTGTTGAAACACCCTTTTTTGGCGTCAGAAGGTATTCAAATGCTCAAATATACAAATATGAAAACCGAATACTATAAAAACTTTGAAAAGAGACAGTTCATGACGAATCAGGAAAAAAATTTGCTAAAGCACTTGAAGCGATTGGGTGTTGACACCAAAAGAATTCAAGAATGTGTCATAAATAGAAAATGTGATCAGTTGGATGCTTTTTGGTATCTTCTATTAGAAAAAGAAATGAAAAGGGAAAAAATTAAGCTAAGTCTTAGACTGCGGGCAGACAAAGACACGCTTAATTCAATTTCAGGATTAATTGGAAGTGGAAAAAAAATAAAAAATAGTTTGATCTCTAGACATTCTTCCGATGAGAGTCTACGAAAATCTAATACTGGTACTTCTAGTAAAAGTCTTTTGAATAGTCCATTAAAGTTGAAAAAGAATAGATCAAGATGCAGCACTGATTCGTCACATTTTCAAAATACAGAAGATAATGTTATAAATAAGAGAAGCACTAGTAGTAACACTGAATTCGAATCTCAAGAGAAATCAAACGATCAGCTGCCAGTATTAGTACCTGAAAATGGGAGTCATAAAATTTCATTGGACAATACCAGATCAGAAAATGAGAATAAAAAAGAAATTGATTTGTCGAAACATTCTGATAATATTTATTTGATAAAGGAAAACTTATCAAAATCCAGTATTAAAAATGAGTTTACACTAGACAATGCGTTTGATATATCAAGTATAGAAAATAGTGATATTCGTGAGCCAAGATTATCTAATGAGATGGATCCGACAGACTCTTTGCAATTGAATTCGCTATCAATATCTCCTTCAACTTCTCAGGTCACGCATGATAATATCAATAATAAAAATCCTGATGTTGCTAACCTTGAGAAAAATCTGTACAAGTCGTTTGATATATCACCAAAGAAAAATGGAACCAAGTCATTCATAAAGAAAATTATTTTCTGGAGCCATAAAAATGCATTAAATAACCAGGATAAAAATAAAAATTATGATATTAGTAAGCCTCCAAGATATAGCATAGATTCAAAAAGAAATAGTGGAAGCACCTTAGAAATTAGAAGATTTTCGTCTCCTAAAATTACAAATGTATTACAAGGAAATTTATTGAAAAAGGCAACCAATAGTGACATAAGCTTTAAGAATTCTAATTTACAAGATAGAAATTCCGTGGATGAAAAAGATATTGAAAAATCCTCATTAGGAAATTTAGATTCGGTTACTATGAGGACCGCGAACAAAAATATCAATGATTTGACGGTAAAGATATTACCAGTTAGTGATGAAAAATCTGTAAATATGATTTTCAAGAAACCCAGTACCACCAGTAGTAGTGACCTGAAAAGTAGAAATATTAGCAACGGCAACAGTAGAAATGCTTCTACTAGTCAAAATCGATCAAACAGTACGAAAAAGCATCGCCCAGGCTCTATGATATCTACGTATTCAAATGTGTCGCAGATTTCAAATTTATCACAGATTTCTCTTGATGAAACTGTTCTTTCTATGGATGGGAGTTCATCTTTGATTATATCTCCTCCTTACAATGGATCTAGATCCTCAGCCCCTACGAATAATACCAGTATGATTTCAACCAAATATCCTAGAGGAAGAACATTGGAAAGCACCAGAAAAATAAGTGGTGGCATGGTATCTAACGGATCATATTCTCCCTCAAATTCGGAGCACAGCTCTAGAAAAAGTTCTTTTTACGATTCCAACACAGGAAGTTCTAATAATTTACATGAGGCATCACAAGGTAATCTTTATGGTTCTGAAAGCCCAAAAAGATTTGAAGTTAGTCAATCATCACCTAAAAGAGGAAGAAATAAAAAGCCCGAATTTAGTTCCTTTTATAGTACTAGACGAAAATCACCGCTTGGAAGTCCATATTCTTACAGACGATCAAAGAAATCCAGTAACAAAAAGGTAAATAGTGCTACTAATAAATCAATCATCGAGGAAGAAGAATCAGATGTCTTTGATGAAGAAGTTGACTGAGTTTTTTCTATTTTTACTTATTGATGTGTTTTTTTTTTTTTTTTTTTTTTTTTGAAACTAGATGGATGTTTGTTGCTTTGAAGTTTATCTTTTTTTATTTATTATCATTATTTTATAAAATAATAAAAAATTTATCTACCAATGGTTCTCTCAAGTTATCAAAAAACTGGACATAATGATATTTCAGCTACGTATTTTGCAATTCAATATTCCATTTATATTAGAATAATAACCATCAATTGTGTGTGTGCACGCACGTAATTTTCTTTTCTTTTTTTTTTTTTTTTTTTTCACTGTTTATGAAGAATCGAAAAAAAAATATACACATCTCCAATATTTGGTATTTTCAAATATTTTAATAGACATAATTGATGATCGATGAGATTGAATTTTATATACAACGATAGACGCTGATCTATTGCAACTATAGAGAAAGTTTTGATTATTTAGCTATTTTGTCAATATTAGATATCTAGGATGTCCTTATCACAGAAAGCTCAAGAACTCCATAATAAGATGCTCCAAGCACCTCCGGGTGAATATTTTGCCCAAAAGGATCTTGAAAGCCTTATAGGGATCACAAACAATAATAAGTATCTTTTGGATCTTGTTCAAGAGTTGCTAAATTTTCAGATGGTCAAGTTAGTCACACAGAATGGGATTCTTAAGTTTGCAGCTGTTGCAAAGTCTGAGGCTGACAAAGTCTCCAAGATGACAGAAGAAGAGAAGATGATCTATAGTCAAGTAGAAGCGGCTGGACGTAATGGTATTTGGCAAAAAATTATTAAGCTGAAAACAAATTTGCATCAATATATATTTGCTAAATCATTGAAAGCTCTAGAACAGAAAAGATATGTTAAATCAATTAGAGATGTCAAGCACCCTACTAGAAAAATATATATGTTGTATAATTTACAACCCTCTATAGAATTAACTGGAGGTCCATGGTTTACTGATTCAGAATTAGATACAGAATTTGTCGAAAGTTTGCTAAGCATTGTGTGGAGATTTGTTTGCACAAAATCCTACCCAAACCCATTCCCAGGAGCAACAGGTCCTTCTGGTGAAACAACCTTCAATGTTGATCAAGCGTCTTATTCCAATGGTTATGATGGATATCCTACACTTGAGGACATCCTAAAATTTATAAAAAAATCTGGTGTCACTTCTATTGAGCTTTCGCTTAATGATATTCAATCACTATGTGATGTTCTTGTATTTGAAGACAAAATTGAGAAAATATCCGTGAATTTAGATGACGCATATAGAGCAACATGGCTGAGCGTCCTTGAGGCCGGTGGAGGTGTTCCTGAAGGTACGAACCCGATGGAGCTAAAGGAGACTTATTTCAGTTTGTTTGATTTCTACACTCAAATGCCTCCAAGCGAAGATGATCCAGATGTGGTTTATTTGGATCATTGGATAAACAATTGATATTATCTAAACCAAAATATCAAAAAAAAAAATACAAATTACACTGGAAAAGTTTGTGAAGATTTTTTTTCCCAATATCAATAGACAATTTCTACAATTGCATTTCATTTATTCTGTACCATAATATATTCTTACAATTGATTTTTTTTTCTTTTTCGTTTATTTTATATCTCTTCATTCAATAGAATCCAAATTACTTCTAAGTAATCATTAATTGTAACAAGATAAATTAGTGACGACGGTTAGATTTCCCATAAAAATTCAACTAGTTAGATTTAGTTTTTCTAGAAGCTTTTTTGAGAGCCCTTGCTCTAATAGATTTATGCATCTTGTAATTCAATGAATTAGCAAGAGAGGAGTAAACACCGACAGTAGATTCAATACCCCAGTGCATTAAGGCATGTGACCAGTATGGAGTAACAGTGGCAAAACGTTCTTGAGCGCCACATCTTCTTTGGAAGTTTTCTAAAGTAGATTTGACAAATTGTTTTGGTGTTGGAATAGTAGCAGAACTTCTTCTGATCTTAGACATCTTGGAAGTGATAAGGTAAGCTAACACAGCATAAACATCAATATGTTCTGGTGCCAATTCAGCAGACAAAGCGGCAGACCAGTTTTGTAAAAATGCTTTAGAACCGGAATAAGTAGCTAATAAAGGAGTTGGTAATAAGCCAGAAAAAGAACCCACTGTTAAAATCAAACCTTTTTTGGCAATTGTGTTTTGGTTCACAGAAGCAGCTAAAACTGGAATAAGAGTTTGAGTGAATTTCAATGTAGATAAGTTATTAATATTGATGATACTAGTCAATTCTTCATTACTTGTTTCTTTGAATGGTACAGGAATTGAATGTGATCTACCAACATTGTTAATTAATAAAGTAGCATTGATCTTTTTTTCAGAAAGAAAAGTCTTCAAAGCTTCTAATTTGGAATCAAGAGCCTGAACGTCAGAGAAATCAAGTGAAAAATAGTTAGTTTCAACACCATATTTAGTGTGGATTTCATCACTAGTTTCCTTCAAAGTGATAGGATTTCTGGAAACCAATAAAATGTTGAAACCTTTTTTTGCCAATTGAGAAATAAATTCCTTGCCTAAACCATCAGTCGCACCAGTAACAACAGCCCATGCTTTTCCAGATTTACTACCATAAGGCTTAAAGTCAGTTTTAGCAACAACAAATAAATCAAGTAACAAGGAAGTAAAGCTTAAAGTAACTGTAGTTAATTTAACTAAACCAATAGCAAATGCCGCATAGAAAACATAACTTAAGTATGGATATTCTTGAGTAGCAGCAAATAAAGCTGAAAAAAAATTTGGAACAATTTTGGATGGCATTATTTATTTTACTTTCTTTTGATTAGTTCATACAATTAGTAGTATAAGAATCAATTGAAGTTTGTACTAAACATAAATTGATTTACTACTACAAGATATCTTATAATTACTTTTAAGCAATTGCCACTATATATGAGATTTACTGAAGTTGGAAAGTAAAAAAAAAAAAAATAATAAATGTAGACATAGTAAAAGAATAGAAGCATAAATCACGTGAATAGATTTGCTTTATTACAACCTAATTCCAAATTTAAAAAAAATGATTTACTTGATGATTGTAAAAGGCCATTAACGATAGCAAAAATTAATAGATTTATTATGTTATTGTCTTCAATTAACTAATTAATTTTGATTTGATAATTACATAAAATGTATCAATGAATTAAATCAATATAGTCATTGATACTTTCTTTGGCTAAACCCTTATTCTCTTCATGCAAATCAAGCCATGTTACCTTTTCAAATATCTTTGAATCAATCACTTCTACATCAATACTGTCAAATTCCTTTTGATAATGATTAGATGAATCATTAACAGTTTTTCTGATACTACTGAAATGATCTTCTGATGGATCACTTGTCAATTCTAAAATCTTTTTAACCGATTCTTTTGTGCAAAGTAGACAAATAGCATCGTATCCACCAGCACCTGGGACCACACCACCAAGAACACCAGGTAAAGTAAAACAGTTATCAAGTAAATTAGTTT
The DNA here is from genome assembly GCA_031125485.1 of Saccharomycopsis javanensis. Classification (NCBI taxonomy): domain Eukaryota; kingdom Fungi; phylum Ascomycota; class Saccharomycetes; order Ascoideales; family Saccharomycopsidaceae; genus Saccharomycopsis; species Saccharomycopsis javanensis. The sequence continues at coordinate 411,497 of JASTUL010000002.1, forward strand.
GTTCAAAGGGTTCTATTTCAGCTCCAGTTAGTTTAGTTAATAATTGTAAATTTTTTCTTATAGAAGAAATTGATTCAATTATACTCAATATTGGACTCAAAGTTGAAGAAAGTTGGGAGAGTTCTGTGTTTGTACGATCTAGCGAAACATTTGTATGCATCTTAATTAAATGTTTGAGCTGAATCAAACTGTAGTCATCGAAATAAGAGATAATCTTTTGATATTGTTCAGGATTCTCCTTAGAGAAAACCGTCAAAGATGAAAGCTCAGAAATCAACTTCAGATTGTACTTATCAATTGTATCAAAAAGTTTTTTTGCTTCTACTGGATTTTGTTTTTTCCAAGTCATCACCTTGGATACCAACTTAGGTGTTTCAGAACCACTATTGATATCTCCCATCAAAATACGTAAATGTGGAGGCAAATCACATTTAGTTATTTCCATGTCCCATTTTGAATTGGTGACTTCTCTCAACTGCTTGATAAAAAGCTTCCCTTCATTCTTTATTTTGATTAGATCATTTATAATCTCAGGATCAAATCTTCTGTAAATAATAGAACCATAAGTAGCAGCAGCTACATCAAAACCTGAACCAACTTTACCTTGCGCGATACAATGACTTATTTGTGCAAGGTTATGAATAGTCTGCATTCCAACTTCAGAAAAGAGATCTAAACAAGGTTTGTAATATGATAATAATGCAGCTGTTAACGCAGTAACCAAACCTGCACTACTACCCAATCCAGTTTTTGGTACATCATTAATTTTCAGCTTATGATAATAAAATGTTTTCTTACCAGATTTTTGCACTGTAACATTATTCTGTGAATGATATGCCGGATCTGAAAAGATACGAATTGAAACATTTTCATTCTTGGAGATTTCCACATAATTAAGAATTGTTTCTATGGTTGAATACAAAAATGGATTATGACCAAATTCAGAGATATCTTCTAAAGTAGATGATATATCACAGTAATTGAATTGATAAACCCATCTACCTTTTTCAAACTGTGGACTATCTATGGTAATAGTTGAAATATCTGAATTATTAATTGTAGATGATGAACTTGAACTAACAACAGAATGAATTCTAGTAGAAAGTGCAATGACAAAAGCTTTATATTGAGGATCAATCACTAAATACCCACCAGCAAGTAAAGCTTTACCAGGAGCACTGAAAGCAGTATAACCAACCATTTTATATAAAATTTCTTAACAAAAAATAAAAGCACACACTCACAGAAAAAAAACCACGATAAAATGCAACCTATTCTTGTTTTTATTTACTGAATTCAATTATAATTGTTTAATTAATTGATCCCCTGGAAATTCTTTTGAACACAATTATTCTATCAAGAGTTTGCAATTCCAATAAGAAAAATGAATCTTTATTCCGATTGGAATGAACTTTGTAATATTTATTTTTGATTTTATTTTAGGATCCTTTCACTAAATGCGCATGAAAAAAAAAGCCAATACGTTGAACATTGCAAATCTTCCGCACAAAGTGGCTTCTCGATAATTTGAATTACCAAAATTTGGTGAGAAGTTATATATTTTGTTCTGATATATCTATATACGAAATGCAATAAGGTTTTTCACTTTAATAAAGAGTTGGAAGAGCTAGAAAAAAATTCCATAAAATTTGTCAGTAGTAAAAAGAGAACCATATTCCTTTATTTCGACAGCTTTTCTAGAGATCAACCAATTACATATTTCAGTTACGTTTGCATAGGATAGTAGTTTTTCAGCTCTTTTATGGATTCCACCAATAGTAATACCTGGTCGATCATAAATTAGTGATGTTACAAGTCTAACAATCTTCATAAAAACTGGTTTATTTATATGTCCTTTGATATCGATCCAAATTCTTGAACATGGAGGTCCTGTTGGGACTGGATATGCAGGAAGTATTGGTTCACTAAAAGAAGCCTTTTCTGTAAATAACATTAGAAATCTAGTGTAGAGAAACGTTTCAGGTAAGTCTTTTATGGAATATTTGTTCATGTATCCTTTTAACAGAATCCCATAACGAATCAATTCCAAATTTTTTGGAGACATAGTCATATTTGAGATAACTGTTAACATAGCGCCATTACTTATATCTGTGGGTAACTGCACTGCTTTGCCACTTTCCATAACCGAATACAAAAACGTATAGAAATTGCGTGAATCCCTCAACATTTTTTCATCAAAGATTCTAGAAGGATGACATACATTCCAAAGTCTGTCATTAACAATAAGTTCAGTTTTGCCATCTACTATCACAGCTGAAATCTCTTTGTCATTTTCCATAAGTTTTAGAGTACTTCTCATAATCTGCTCTGAAATTCCTATTTTACTTAATAATTTTAATGCTTCTTTTGGTGTGTACTTTGATTTGTCTGATAGAACGAATGCCTTCAAAATTTGTCTTATCTCATCAGTATACTCATTATTAGTATCGTGTTGTATAGGTTTATGATACACACTATCAGTAGTAGATTGATTAATGGTGAAAGGAATGCTATATAATAATTTCTCTCTCTGAAATGTCGATGAAGGTTCAAAATATTGATCTAAATTGACATATTTCTTTGTGCTAATAAACTGGAAGTTTTCTTCGTTCGCATAACGATTCTCCAAAAGCTTTAATTTTTCAGGCCTTTCTTTTACACTAGTCATGTTGGAATCGACCTTAGATTCAATACTTAACTTAAGTTTCTTCCAAATATCATTGAAAAACGATAAATTCTTTTTCTGTAGATCCTTAATAGAAATCATTCCTTTTTCACAGCCAAACAATAAACAACTCTTCCAATTTGCAAAAAGTTTGCTGTAAGAGGGAACCGCACATTTTTTAATCCCCGACCATCTAGCTTTAAGAATCTTACCAGAAATAAACGGTTTGTTAAGATACTGTGCTATTGCATTGAAGTCAGTATATCTAGATCTCGATAAAGTTCTTAAAATGATAACGCATCGACAAATCAAATCACATTCTTCAGGAGTGAACTTGATCTTTTTGGCAGTCAAACTGAAATCATCATCCATTTGATCTTTGTTAGAGTCAGTAATACAGTTCTCTATATTGTTGTGTCTGTTCTTTCTCTTTCTTAAACCTTTATTTTCTTGAGCAATTCTACTCTCAACAACTGCTGTATCATGAATAATACGTTGTCTTTCTTCTTTGGCTAGCACAGTAACAGAAATTTCTTTAGGTGGCTTACTTTTTTTATCAGTTTTGGAATTTGAGTTTTTAATCGTTCTGAATGACTGTGCATCTAATTCATATAGACGGACTGTAGCAGACGACTTTCTATAAATAGGTTTACGATAATTTTTTTTTCTCACAAATAGAAAGTCAGGATCAAAATATTTATCTATCTCATTTTTAGCAAAGACCCGGTCTGCAAAATAAATAAAGCAGACGTTATGTCCTGGTATCTTTGTTTGTTTCGTTTTTAAGACTCCTAAATCTTCTAAAGTTCGTACATCACGCAACACAGTTTTACGATCCATCATTGCGTTTATAGTCATTCTTCTTGATAACTCAAGAATATCTTCATTTCTTAACAATAGAACACCATCATTCTCTTTAATATATTCCAAAAGATTTTTTAATCTTTTTTCTTTGGTTATTGGGAAATTCATTCTTGAAATAGCCATTAAAGGATTCTTAACAGCTTTTGCTTTCAACTCTTCAGTTGCTACGGTTTCATCTATAGAATCGGAAGGCTCTACTTTATCAAGTTTTGGTCTATTGCTTTTAGAGTCTCTAGTTGTTTCTATCTTAATTTTCTTTAAAGGATTACTGGAATCAAAATCTATTGATCTTTTACCATTCGTGTTATTTGAAGATTCATTTTTTATTTGAATTGGAGGGGAAATTTGGACTAAATTTGATGACGTAGCCGAATGTGATTTTTTAGACTCTATATGCTTAAGATGTGTCTGTGTGGTTGCAGGGAAATATTTCCAACTGACATATTTTTTAGAAAGATCCTCAGGATCATAGAAAATATAAAAAGGACAGTTCTCTATTTTAACTTGTTCCATATATTTCATTAAATCAGCATATGAAAAAAAGTTATTTTTAAACCTATCGCTGAAAAATTCATATGTAGAATCTACCACCAAGGACTCATCATAAATAGACGATGATTTGTTTCCAGAAATTTGTAATTTTTTTTGAAGTTCATTAAATATTTTTGAAACCAAAAAATATTTTATTTTTTTAACAAAAATGTATCTTGTCATTAAAGAATATTCCAGATGAAAATCATTGATTGATGCATCTTTGACAATTCTTGAAATTTTGTCGACATTTAATGGTGCAAATAAATTAGCCAAATGTGATGGCGTTTTATTACCAATAGGACTAATATGCTTTTTCAATAAGTTGACAGATAACAAACTCTGATCATCTGAATTTTCCACTGAAGCAAATACTTGCGATGCGATAGATATACAATTATTAAAGAAAGTGCATTCAAAGTCAAAAAGAATTGGCTCTTCGTTCTTATCTTCAGTACTTTGCTTTTTGGAAATAGCGCTTGGATAAGGTTGCAATCCATTGGTTTCTTCAGGATCTTTTATGTACTGAATACAAGGTACAGTTTGACCTGATTCGTCATAAACAGCTTCAACACGATTAACTACGCCTTGCTCCACTAAGCGATTGATAAGATTTAAGAATCTTTTTCTAGCAATTTGGCTATTGAGACATTGAAACTGTACCATAATATCACGAACACTTCTAATCTGATTATGTGCATTCTTTATTGCTGATATGACTTCTAATTTTTGGTCATCAAAACTATTGGCAAAAGTTTTAAGGTTATTAATAGCTTTAACTTTATCTTTGAAATAGGAATGGATCAAAAAAGGATACGGACTATGCCTGGAATAAAATTTGAATACAATATCGTATTGTTGAAGAAGAGCGATTCTGCCTGTAGTAGAACGAGAGTCATGATTTGTGATTTTGGTAAGATCTGCTTGAATGATACCTTGCTCCTTAGTTTTGGCTATTGCTAATACAAGCGGAAGAATATTATCAGTTATAAGCGTTCTTTTACTATAATCGACTCCAATGAGTATTCTCCACTGGAACTGAGAAGTCGCTTTGATTAATAAATAATCTTCAGATAACGGAAGTATACAATTATTGTTCTTATCACTATGCGAATAGCCTTCATTTGGTAAGTTCTTGTTTTTTTGTGATGAATTCTCGCTCTTATGTGATGACTTACTACTTTCATGTGATGACTCATTGCTCTTGATATGTGACAGGCCTTTACATAATGATTTGATATTTTCAGATTTGTCATCCATATCCATATCACTGTCATTTTTGCCGTTATTCTCAATAATATTATCGAAACTATCTAGTGGCAGATTCGCAGGATTACGGAAATTTTTATCTAGCACTGGATTTGGAATAAAGGTTGAATTGAATTCTTTCAGCCAAAATTCCAAATTCAAGGATTCCTTACTCAACCAAAACCAAAGAAGATTTTTTTCAAACTCAGTTAAAGGAGAATCTTTATGAAAATGTTGTTGTGCAAGCAGCCATACTTTTGTTAGTGGGCAAGCATCTACCTCAAAGACAATTTCACGCAATACCGCGTCAACTAATTTAGGAGGATCGAGCATCAGTATCAAAGTTGAAAAGTAAAAAAAAAAGCCAAAAAAGACTTGAAATAAACTAGCCAAATATATCAACAATTAATCAGATAAACCCAGAAAACTCTAAATCAATTAAAATATTCAAAAGGAAAAAGAAACCTTAAAATTTGCAATCAATGACTAAGGCAATCTTGAATCAAATTGACGCGACTTTGGTGATTCTGGTAGATAATATATCAGTTGTATTTTTGCCAGGGCCTAATAACCTTTGATGTGTCGTAACAATAACGTTATGAACCCTTTTGAGTTTTTTTTGTCTTTTTTTTTCTCTTTCTTTTGTCTTTCTTTACAGATAGTCAAGTTTATTGACATTCACAGGTTTGGTGGAATTTGCCTTCCAATTAATAACGAACTTCGTCTATGATTGTTTTAATATAGCTTGACAAGCTTAATCTAAACAATAAAAAATTATAAACAAATAATTAGATATTTTTTTCAAATCATATTGAGAATTTTAAAACAATGTCTGACCCAAGCACAGTCAATGGTACGTTTTTTTTTTTTTTTTTGTGATTCTAATTTTCTAAAACAAAAATATTGCAGATAACTTAACGGTATCATTTACTAACACAGTATTTAAATAGGTGGTGCTGCCGCTGCTATGATTGGTAAAGATTGTATTGCAATTGCTTGTGATTTACGTTTAGGATCACAATCGCTCGGCGTTGCCAATAATTTTGAAAAAATATTCCATTATGATCACAATTTTCTTGCACTCACAGGCCTTGCTACAGATGTAACAACATTGTCTGAATCATTTCGTTATAAAACGAATCTTTATAAGTTAAGGGAAGATAGACCTATTGAACCGGAAAAATTTGCAAATTTAGTATCTACATCACTTTATGAAAAAAGATTTGGTCCATATTTTGTGAGTCCAATAGTTGCTGGTATCAATTCAATAACTAGTAAGCCTTTTATATGTACATTCGATTTAATTGGCAGTATAGATTTGGCCCATGATTTTGTTGTCTCTGGTACTGCTACTGACCAGTTATATGGTATGTGTGAATCATTATATGAACCAAATTTGGAACCTGAAGATTTATTTGAGACTATTAGCCAGGCGTTCATGAATGCTGTTGATAGAGATGCTATTTCTGGTTGGGGTGCTGTAGTATATTTGATAACAAAGGACAAAGTGGTGAAAAGATTATTGAAGACCCGTCAAGATTAATCATTATTGTATCAATTTTATAATAGAATCTCGGAAATTAACAATTCTTTTCTTTTTTTTTTTTTTTACATTTTTGTTGATTCTGAAGAAGAAAATATCGACAATGATAGATAAGAATGGTGGTAACAAGTAAAAGAGAATTAAAATTGTTTTATATATGATGTCTTAACTTATACCATTTATACGTTTTCCAATAATCTTCTGCATTATTATATATTATTGATTAATAAATTTATAAAAACTTAAACCACCAACAAAACTCAAGAGAAATATCAATGCACGTGAATATCACGTGTATATATTTTCTAGAAAATTTTTTTTCAGGTTGAAATTTTTTTTCCAGTTTTTCTTTTCTTTGTTTTTTTTCCCTCTTCTTGGATGAAAAAAAAAAAGAAAAAAAATTTTTTTTTTTGAACTATCTGATACTAGGATAGTATTAAATCAAGCCATAAGTATATGTTTATTATAGAATTGTTTATATTTTACCAAAGATTAATTGAATAGATTATAAGACAAATAGCAAATATGAGACCAATTTTATTGAAGGGTCACGAAAGACCATTGACACAAATTAAATTCAACAAAGAAGGTGACCTAGTTATCACTGTTGCCAAAGATAATACAGCATCAGTTTGGTATTCCACAAATGGTGAACGTTTGGGTACTTTGGAAGGCCATGGGGGTGTAATTTGGTCTGTCGATATTTCTAAAGATACTGAATTAGCAGTTACTGGTTCCGGTGATCTTAGTACTAAATTGTGGGATATTAAGACTGGTACATGTTTATACACTTGGATATCTAAATCATCTGTCAGAAGAGTAGAATTCAATCCTTTAGCAGATGAATTTTTATTGGTCACAGATGCGATTATGGGTAATATCGGATCCATATTGGTGATGCCATTGAACAGATCAGATTTGAAAAATCAATCAGAAGAACCTATCTTACAAATAGATAACAGAGAAGGTGTTCCAAAGGTAATGATGGCTACATATTCTTATAATAGTAAATATATTATAACTGGTCATAATGGTGGATGGATATCTAAATTTGATGCAAAAACAGGTGACTTAATCGATTCAATGAAAATCCATGATGCCAATATTACAGATCTTCAAATGTCTCCAGACAAGACCTATTTTATCACCGCTTCTAAAGATAAATCTGCTAAATTGATTGATGTCGACACATTCAAAATTTTGAAAGTTTATGAATCTGATTCTCTTGTTAATACAGCAGCTATTACACCTGTAAAAGACTTTATCATCTTAGGTGGTGGTCAAGATGCAAGTCAAGTTACAACTACCAGTTCTGACGAAGGTAAATTTGAAGCTAAATTTTATCACAAAGTTTTTGCCGATGAAATTGGAAGAGTTCCAGGTCATTTCGGTCCATTGAATTATATCGCAATCCATCCAAAAGGTACCGGTTATATTTCCGGGGGTGAAGATGGGTTTGTAAGACTCCACAATTTTGACAAACCTTATTTTGATTTCCAGTATGATGTCGAAGTTACTGCCAACTCTACCATTGCTTAGTAAGATAAAAAAATCCAAATAATAAACAAAAAAACTCCAAAAAAAATCTAAAAAAAAAAATTGTATAGAGTAATTCAATGTTGATATCAACATCAATTAATAATTTCTTTTTCTCTTACTTTTCAAGTATAATTTGCCTTCTTTATTTATTTTTATATACATATCTATGTTAGTTAGGAAATGCATTGAACTTTCATCCACGTTTCATAAACATAAACATGAACTATTCGAAAGGAAACAAAGAAAAAAGTAGAAGGTAACATTTCTTTGATTTATTTACAGTATTTGCATTGCAAACAATAGTATCTCATTTTAACCAACTAAACAGCGATATCTTATTTTAGCAACTTTAGCAGACATCTTATTTTAATCAACGATAATGTCTTATTCGAGCTCGATGCTTTAAGATAGGGCATTATCAGTTCAATCATTCTTGATAACAGTAATTATATCTTCAGAGGACTTAACTTTTGCAATCTTGTTAACAATATCATAATATCCGAAGAGTTCATTTTTTTTATTGGCATTGGAGTTCAATATGATCAATTTATCAACAACGGCAACCTTTTCTTCGAATTTTATAGCCTCAGTTATGACCTGTGGGAAATTAGTTACAACAATATTAACATGATATTTTTTATGAGATTCGAAAATTTGTTTCAATTTTTCATAGATAATTGATGATACAATTCCAGCAGGTATTTCTCTATTTTCAGAAGCATATTGCTTCAAAATTGGACCATAACTACTTCCATCCTTTTCGAATTGTTCTTCTTTTAATTTGTTAACATCAAGAACAATTAATTCTTCCAGTGGTTGAATTTTATTATCATTACCAGAAAATAAATATACAGACACATCAAAATTATCAAGTAATCTAATTTTTCTTTTGAGTCCATCTTGAATGTCCAAATGTTCAAATTCTTCTTCGGTCATGTTTTTTCTAAGAGGTTTCTTATCAACCTTTGTGACCGCGTATGTCAAGATGACATAACTTAATAAACCAATTCCTAAAAAATAAGGAAAAGTAGTAGTTTTATCAGAATCCGTACCCGAAGGATTCGGTCTTTTAGTAGAATATTCATTTCTTGTAAGTTTTTGGTATTTCACAGATCTGAGTATACTATAGCCTTTACTGGAACCAGTTATATTATTGATGTCATGGTGAGATCTCAATATACGATTTCTTTTAGCTATTGGTTTCCAAGCAAAGTTTCTAAACATTCTGTAGTTACTCCTTCTTTCTTTTCTTTATAATGCTAGTATATATGTCTTTATTTATAAAAAAATCCATATCATAGTTATTTTTTAGTTAGAAATCATCACATTATGGTTCTTGAATAAATCTAATGCAGTTTTTCACAGAATATCACAATAACATAAGAATGTGCACGCATGCTAATTTTTCACAAAATGTTAGGATGTGAAGAGTTTAATCACCGATAATCAAAACAATACTTGTTATTTTTCTTGTTTAAGAGCTGTTCGAAATAATGCTCAATGAAATTAAATTATGTTTCTGAGATATATCAATTGACTTAGTTTGCAAAAATAATCGATCTTTGTGGAATTTTAACCTAGCATATAAATTTAATTGTGAAAAATAGGCGAGTATACATTGTTCTCAACATTATTATAACCTTTTATCTTCTTTCATATGAGATGTCTGACGAGGATGATAAAGCTTCTATAATAACTGGTGGAGTAGGTTATAATATTGGATCACCATCAGTTTTCTTATCTTCTAGAAATTCTTTTGATTCAATTTCAAATTTTTCACTTTTCAGTGATGCAAACAATAATACAAGTCAGTCAATTGCTGATAATAATAACAACAGCAATAATAATTTAATAGGAAATGTCGATGGGTATTCACCTTTGGGACCTAATTCGATTTTCGAATTGATTGCATCAATTCAGAATAAAAGAAAAAATAAGGTAGCATTAATGGTAAATAATAAAACGACAAAAGTGCCGTTGGGTCATCCAACTCAGTTGGATATTCCCCAAGTCCATTTGACCAAAATAGAGAAAATTGAGGATTCCAAATTTGATGACTACATAGACAAAGTGCTGTCTGATTATGAACTTTTTGAACGTAGCAATTTATTAACGCAATCCGCATTACATGGAAGTATTAATAATTCTGATCTTGATATCAATGACGTTCCTTCAATCTATTTCAATGAAGATTTCAGATTGGACGATCCTCTGATCTTCTATAAAGTTATGGAAGGAAATAATATTTTGAACAAAGATGCTGATAACAATAATAATTCATCCTTTGAGCTTAATAGTGATGAGCTTCAAGACAAATTATCACAATACTTGGATATTGTAGAAGTTCATTTAATTCAGGAAATTTCTAAATCTTCAAGTTCTTTCTTTAGTACTTTGGATGAATTAAACCAAATTTTGATAGAATGTGCAACTTGCCATAAAGAATGTGAAGTATTAATAGAGAAATTCAAAGATGTAGATAATAGTAAAGTGAGACCAAATTTTGAATTATTGAAAAAACTTACAAGAAAAGTCAATGTGATGAGGCTACAACAATCTATTTTACAAGTCAATTTAGTCTTGAAAATAATTCATTATGCTGAATTGGTTTTCTCCAGAAAATCAGCATCAATTGAAATTTCATCATCACTGAAAATTTTGGGTTCCAAGGATTATACAAATAATGTTAACCAAGATGAGTTCTTGAAGTCTTTACTCTTATTGGACTTGTCAGAATCCTTATTTTTTGGCAAATTGCATGAGTTTCAAGATAAGTTAAGCAAAATTTGTAATAAAGATTCAAATCACTCTATTTTCATAGTGAATTCAGCTTCTGTTTCTGAAATTCTTTCCAAGTTGAAATCTTTGGGATTTAATGAAACTTCTAATTGCAATGCCTTACGATCCCAAAATCTTTCAAATGTTGAATCTTTGCAGAGTATATATAATATTCTAGTTAATTTAAGATCGAAGATAGGCGACTGCTTTAATCAATTTTTAGTGAATTGCTTGAGTACCGACTTGCAAAAATCATTAAATTCAGTGCCAGTACAGTCTACTTTATTATCATTATTGGTAAAAAATATGAAATATGAAAATAAAATAATCTCGCAAAATTTGAATCTATTACTAGTAGGTGGATCTTTGATAGAAAATAATAGAACTTTGCGTCCTACATATAGTGATGATTTTAAACAATTGTTGAAAAAATATTTATATGGATTGATAAGGTCCAACAAAATTTTCCAGTTTTTTAAGGATTTTCAAGATAAATTGATCTTACAATTTAAGGCTATAATTAAAAGCCACTTGCCTTCGTCAATTCCTTTGTGTTTAGAATCTAAAGGAAATTCTCAACAAAAAATTAAGGGCAAAATTTTATTAAATCGCAAAGAAAATTGTTTTGAAACATTAAATCATCGTGAGTCTAAGGAAAAACATTGTGCTGGTGAAGATGTGGAAGATGCAGACATAACTTCAAACTCAATAACAAGTAATGTTAATGATTCAACTATAAGCATAGGCAATATCACATCAAATTTTACAAGCGGCAGTGGTAGTAAGAGCTCTACAAGCACCAATCAAAAAATTGTGAATAATTTAAGATCAATGACTGATCCTTTAGATTTTGAAATTTTAATATTAAATACTTATGCTAATTTATTGACAGCTTTTAACAAGGTTTCTCTGTTTCAAAAGCTTTTGTTGGATATCTCACTTGATTTAATACAGTATTTACCAAGTAATCAAGCAGCAGAAGACGTTAATATTTATAACAGTTTAGACTTATCTCCAACCATAGGAAAACTTTTAGAAGTGGTTAATAAAAGACTTTTTAAAATTTTGAATATAAAAGCTGACCATATAACAAACAGTATTTTTACCGAGGCAGGATATTTTGCAAAGTTTTATATTTTAAACAAAATGTTTTTAATTAATGATGAGAACTTGCGTATCATGAACATGAATGATGATCAAAAAAGACCACCAAACTTTTTAGGGAGATTCTTGACCAAAGAAACAAATGAGTATTATGCTTCATATACTTCTAATTTAAAACATTTTACTGTGGAATTAATTGAAAAAGATCTTTGGAAGGATTTAGGTAGCTTGGGGATATTAGGTGAGAACCTTCAGAAGCAGGGGCAGTTGGTTTTAGATGAAATATTGGAGATATGTGAAAGCATTTATGAGGATGAAGAAAATTCTAAGGAAGATTTGAAAAATAGATTTGTTAGATTACCAGGAAGTTGGAGTAGTATCGTATGTTTTACACAATACTTAGAAAAAGATATACCAATAGTCGGTAATAATTCCGCCATTTCCAAAATCTTAAATAACTCAACCAGCTTAGACGTAGAAAATGCTGTTTTATCACCTTCAAGAAAAAAGGATTTCAGAAAGTTGATAATGAAATGTAATACCAAGGAAACAAGTAACCCCGAGCTGGTTTTGGAGTCTATTGTTCCTGGCTTTATGATCTCTGTTTTGCAATCAATAAAAGATCTATTAATCTTGCATTTGACAATAGGAAAACAGAATTCTTCATTTCCATTTGTATTAATAGATTTGATAAGAGTTGTTAATACTTTAATGAAGAACCAAATTCTTGGTGCAAATGCCACAAAAACAAGTGAATTGAAACATATAACCACGAAGCAATTATCGATTTGCTCCCAAGCATTGGAGTTATTAATAGAATTAATTCCATATTTGAAAACTATAATTCTCACTATAAATAATGTTAATTTGAACAAGAAAGTTTTTTTGCGATCTAATGAAATCCCAAATGACTTGAATGATGAGAATGGTGTAAATGCCAAACTAACAATTGAAGAGGAATTTTCCAGATTAAGCCAAAATTTGAAAGCTCACCAAAATGAAATCTTTAGCAAATTAATTGCAATTATGGATGAAAGAACAAGCATTCATGTCGTCGAACTTTCCAAAACAGATTTTTCGCAAAAATTACCAGAAATTGGTTGCCATAAGTTTATGGAATCTTTGGTCAAAGAGACATTGACTATGTCAAAGGGTGTAATGAAATATTTGCCTAAAGGTCAGTATTTATTAATTTTGTCTCAAATTTTCAATAATTACAAGATTCAATTTTTAAAAGAGTTCGGAAAAATCGTTTCCATTAATGATGTTTCTGTTTTGAATAATATATCCAATTCTAATGGAAAATATTTCAAAAATATTTACGAAAAAATGAATTTGTTGAAAGATATTGATTATTTTAGGGTAAAATTATGTGATGTTCCAGGCTACGGTGAAAGTGGAACTGTCTTATGGGAATTTGTGAATAATATAAACACTGCAGAGGATTTAAAGGCACCACAAACTCAACCATAGATAATTTGATTCGATGGTGTCATTGATACAAAGGTACGTTTCGAATTATGCTCAAAATTTACGTATCAAAAACAATAATCGATACTATTAAATATATACGCAATTCAGTATACACATCAAAGATATATATATATATATATATAATCTGCTTTTTGCTTTAAATACATAATTTTGCTTCTTCAAGTTGCACCAAGTATAAAAATTAGACTTTATGCGTCATGGATAAGATTTGTAAATAGACTTATTGTATCAGCCGAAAAGTGTTTCATCTTCTATCGAAAGATTCTCCATGGCTGTTAATACAACATTCCAACATGTTTTCAAATTTTTAGTAAAGGTTTCATCAGTTTTGTCCGACTTGACAACTTCCTCTACCTGATTCACCGATAATTCATTAGAAATTAACTTGGGTAAATTCAAAGATATTAATATATCAGTATTATGTTTTTTACATCTGATCAAACCTAATATCAAAACTAGCCATGCCTGTTGATCAGATTTTCCCCATTTGTATGAAGGAGCAACTGCAGTTGCTATGTAGGCTTTGTTTTCAGCATTACTTAACTTTTTTAATTTATTTGAGACATCTGTCTTTTGAAGCAATTTCCAATGACTGCTGTTGTTATGGTCTAGATTTGAATCATGAGTAAATTTTGCAAGACCATTTAATTCAGAAATTTCATCTAAATGCAATTGCAAGGAATTACTTTCATCATCTGGATAGGTAGTGTTCTCAAGAGTTGTATGGTCAACTCTTTCCATTAGGTCAAATATTAACGAATCCTCAGCAGAAAGAATGTTATTGGTTAAATTTACAAAAACTTCTTGAGTGTCTGGTATCTGTCTAATAGTTGAGGCATCCAACAAACCTTTTGGAATCACAGTGGAAATAGCTCCACCATATAATTGAATATTTTGATAGTCCATTCCGTTAGTATTCTAGTATATTTGGGATATATTATCAGCATAAGACAAGTATTTAAAGTGATTGTAAAGAGAAACAAGATTGCTATATTCAAGCATACATTACAAAAAGTGAAATTTAAATGATTTTATGAAGAATTAAGCCATGCATCGTGAAATCACGACATGTAAAAAAATGAAATAAAATAATTTTTAAAAAAAAGATATGAGAATCTAACTTCAAAAAATTTAACAATACTTTCAATTTCTTTCTATAATTGTACAAGAAATTCTATAAACATTGTTAGTAATATGCTTTATACTTTCTTCATCTATATGCTCTGATGATAAGCTCTAGTCTATATATATACTTGGTTTTATTTTAGTTTCTTCTTATTTTTTTTCTTTTATAGAGTAATATCTTTTATTCCATTTTCTTGATCTTTCAAGACTTCTTCTTTAAATTCAATCCAGTCAACAACAACTTCTAGGAATGACTTTGGATTCTCACTGATAAGCCAATGACCTGCCTTCACATCCTTAACCTCAAATCTTGGGAAAAATTTCCCTATTTCTGGGAAAATATCATCAGGCACGTAAGGTGAATCAGTTCCTCTAACAAATAATATTTCACCTTTGTATTGACTAAATTTAGAATCATAAGGAAAAATTGCCACATTACCGTTATCTAAAGCTTTCCCCATTATTCTAAGAGGAATTTTCGATTTAAATGTAGGAACATTGTTAATGTTCTTTGAATAGATCTCAGGATCTGACTCGTATTCTTTTTGTACTTCTTCCTTAGTCTTTCTGGTAATATTTGTGAGCAAAAATTGACGAATAGCTAAGCTTGGTTCAAACGTTGCCAAAACTTTATCCGCATCTGCCCTACACTTAACTACATTTCCTTGTTTTCTTTCTGTTATTTCAAGCAAGAGTTTAATATACTTGCTAAACTTTGAACCACTAGAATAGCTGTAACTGATAGGAGCGTTGTCGACTGCAATTACCAACTCAGGTAATTTTGGATTACGAAGAGCGATTGCCATAACCGTCTTGGCTCCCATGGAATGGCCAATTAATATTGGTTTTTCAATCTCATTTTCAGCAAGCCAATGTTCAACATCATTAGAAAGCAGTGGATAATCATGCCTCGATAAATGTTGAGAAGCACCATGATTTCTTAGATCTAAACAATAAACGTCTCTCATTAATTGTTCACTTAATTGCTTGGCAACTGTTCTATTATTGGATTTCGAACCAAATAATCCATGAAGAATGACTATTGGCGGTTTTTCAAATTTCTTTGCCACATCGGCATTGTAAGAGTATCTGTCAAAGGAAAGCTTGGCGACTTCAATGTTTGTTGATAATGCTTCCTTGAGATAATTCTCTTGTCTTATTGAAGAAAAATGGTGTATGCATCTTCTAAAAGACGTAAAGTTTCTAAACATTTTTACCGAATTTTTCTTTAAATAATAGGAAAAAGTAATAAAACGTTAAAATTAGTACTTTTAGATAAGTTGATGTACTAAATACAAATAAGGAATAATATTCAAAATCATTTTCCTTATGAAAGGAGATATTTAAGTAGAGTCTATAACTCGATCAGGGCTCAAAATACTATTAGATTATAAAACCATTAATAATTATGTATTTCCTACTACATTCATTAATAGAATAAAATACTATTGCATCTATGAGTTCTTCCTTATCCTAAAAAAATTCTAATATATGTATGGCTAGTATCTATTGTCTTATTGGAAAAGAGAACAAGTTTATGATTTTCAAAAGCAGTTTCCACTTTTTAAAACTATCATTCTTTCTTTTGCAATGTCAAAAGTGATATTGAATTATACGAAGCTTAGTTTATTATCGCTCGTAAGCGAATTTAACATTAATTACAAGTTAAAATAGATATACTAACTGTATTTCCAGTTGATTTTTATTTATTAGCTTCTGTAATTGCAGTCATATTTTGGAGAATAACATGATCGTATTGAGAAGATACTCCTACTGAAGTCTGCTGCAGGCCATATTTTCTCTTTCCGTTTTTCAACATGCATGAAAAAAAAAGTAAATGCGACAGATCTGTATTTATATTTATATATATATATATATGGGTAACCATGACTTTTTTTTTAGACAAAAAAGGACGAGTAATCAATATCAATACATGTGAAACTATCGAATAATATATATTTTTCTTTCTTTTTTTTATTTTTTTTTTTATTTTTATTTTGAATATATCAGCAGTTCTATTCTAGATATACAAAGTTCTCTGACAAGTATAAACTATGTATCTAGTAAATTGTAGCTATTTCAGCGTACATTTTGTCACTTGGAGATTTGTTAGTGCATTTTTTGTTCATTGTACCTTGCAAATATCAAGTTTTCTAGTTTATGTATATTTTAGATTCAATTGCTTTTATACTTTATTAAGGTTGAACATGCGTAATGTTTTAGTTCTAATGTTTATTAATCATAAAATCTAAAAATTTCACAATACAAATACTTTTCTGCTAATATGAAGAATACTCTTTCAAATTATTATTTTCAGAAAACATTTGTTCCGAAGTTTTAGTTTATCTTCTGAGAAACTTGATCTCTACTTCTAATTTACATTTTTTTATTACCTTTTTGATAATAACGTTTACACATTTAAGGTAGCCTAACATGTCAAATATGTGAAAGAAATGAAAAGTCTTAATGATATAAGATTTGATTCTAAATTTCCTATAAAAGATTCAATTATAATTATTGAAAAATCATGTTTGTTGTAATTTGCAGGCCACGCAGGAGCATTATGTTATGTAATATGAAACATAATAAAGACAAAACTACATTTCTTCATATTAAAATGCATCAAAAATGCAAAAGTAATAAAAGTCGAGGACAAAACTGTTTCCAAATAATGTTTGAAAATAAGACCTTTTTAATTTTTTTTTTCCATCAAGTAATTAAAGCATTTGCTATCTGGATGACACAAAGAGCTGTAAGATCACATCAAATAAACATAATCGACTGGTATTGCTGTAATAGTTTATTACCCAATCATTTAGTTCATTCAAATTTAAAGTTTTATAAGAATGGTAACATGAATTGTAGTCCTCTGATTACCATATTGACAAGTAATGTTGATTGTGAAAAAATTACTACAGCTGTCTGTGAAAATAAAAAATAAAAAGTAAAAGCCGTTAGAATTGCATATGATATTAGCTATAGATGAATTAATGAATCTTTTAATACCGCTACCACTAAAAATACTGATTTTAGTGTTTCAATGGACTCCAGAACATAGTTATTTCTAATTTCTAATTTCTAGTTCTTTATTATTAATTCCATCATTGTTTATTTGGAACTTTTTGTTTTTTCCAGTTGATTCATTTCATCATGTTTCTATTTATTATCTCTTATATTAGCGAGCACCTATAATATTGTCTATTATATCTCACTCAAAGAAAATACGAGATGATATCATGAGTTCTATACTATACATCAGAGTACAATATACATACATATATGTGCTTTATAAGAAAAAACACATTTTTTCTCAAATAATTTGAACTTTTGTACGGAATTTTGAACCTCTGAAGTTAAGCATGGGTCTATTTTTGAAATTTTGTCTTTGCAATCTTCTATAAGCTTCGTTTATATGTACTGGCAGCAAAGGTTTAACAGCTTCGCCAGGACCATCGAATAGATATCTGTGTTTTCTTTTTTTGGAGTTCGTTGATTCTTCCTCTTCTTCTTTAGCCTTGGCGTCTTTTAATAACTTTGTTTCATTATTCTGTAAATGACTATTGTGTCTTAACTCTTCATGTTTTATTTTCAAAGCTGCTTCAGTTAGAGAACAAACCATTTCAAAGGTTAAGAAACCTAAAATATCGATAACATCATCACTCGGTTTTGAGTCACTGAGATATGAAGTTCCACACCATTCCTTGAAACGCTTATTTCTTCTAAAAGTAAAGCTGGCTTGTCTACATTCTGAGAAATGTACATATTCTTCTCTTGTCATATTTCTGGTTCTGTCGTCCGCATTTTTCAATCTTTTCATAGAGATTAACATAGCCTCTTTTTCTTCTTCATCTTCATTGACATCCTCATTATTTACTGGATTTTCATTTTCTAAAGGTTGTTCACTAAACATGAAAGGTAATTCCCAAGGCAACCTCAATTTGGTCTTTTTCTGTTTATTAGCTAAAGATGTTTTATTGAGATCACTATCATTAGAATTAGCACCACCACTAGCAGCATTTCCTGAACTACCAGAACCTCCTCCATCTTCTAAAAAATCACCAGAATCCACATTTGATTCACTTTGGTCTTTAGCATTCTTACGTACTTCCTTCCAACTAAGATAAGTTCTTAAACGGTTGACTTTAGCTTTATCATTTCTTATGAGAAAAATCATATCTTCTGGAAGAATCAGCTTACTGTTTCTGGAAGTTGCTGTTCTGGCTGCTTGAAGAAGAATCTCTATCACTTGTCCTCGTACTATATCTTCAATTAATGCTGTGGTTTCGAATGGTGGATCATGTGTCTCTCCTGAAACGAACATCATTTGTTGTATTTCCACATGATATTTATACTTGGATTCTGACATTTTTAATAAATTTTATTATCGTTAAGTAAGTTATAATTCCTTTTTGAGTTAAAATCTTTTATTGTATTGTCTCTGAATTATTTACTGTTTAGAAATATATATAAGTGTATAAAGTGTATAAATAACTCAGTTGTAGTTGTATTGACATGTCTTTAATCAGTTAGAGTTGACTACAATATATATAATACAATATTACCGTGCACATAACCAGTGTTTACAAATAATCTAAACACCTAGAAACCTTGTAATTCTGTTTGATTCTTTTTTTTTCTTATTTTTTTCAATACAGCTGAGTCATTTTCGAGGAAACATTGGATTCATCAGAATCGAGTTAGGTGAACCAGGTTTAATCGAATATTTTTAATAGAACATTCTGTAAAAATAATTCAAAAGATAGAGATATAATATTATTGATTTTAAAATTTAGTAATATTACACAGAAAACAATTGAATAAAATAAGATATGGTTGAATGGGTTGTTATTGTTTATGATTTACCAAATAGTCCAAGATTGAAGGTTAGACCTCAACATATGGCAGCAGTTCCACTGGGAATAGCATCTGGAAGAGTTACAAATGCTGGTGGTATTTTTGAAAAAATCAATGAAGAGACAGGTCAACCTGAAAACTTTATCGGTAGTTCTTTTAATATTGTTGCTGATACTAAGGAAGAGGTTATTGAATTTTTGAAACAAGACATTTACTGCAAAGAAGGAGTATGGAATATGAACAATATTATTATTCATCCTTTTGGATGTGCCGCTAGGGTTGGTAAAGAATTTCCAAAATAAAGATATTTAATAAAAAACTGAGAATTATATCATATGTAGCGAAATATTTGATAAATACTGACTTTTTTTTTGTTTTTTTAGTAAATACATATTATTACGTTCAAAATTATAGTAATTAGGATTATATATGAATTAGAGCTATATAATGGAAATTATTCAAATCAATTAGTTTTTTATTTTTAATTTTTTTTTTTTTTAGTTTTTCCCCAAATATTAATGCTGAGAAATCAAGAAAAAAAGGAGAAAATTAGTAATTTACGCTGATCAAGTAGTCAGCCAATTGTTCGACAACTTTGGTAGCTTCGCCTGGTTGCATACCTTTAGTATAATGAGCAACAAGAATGGCTTGTTTGGTTTTAACGCAAACAACACCATCTTCGTTATGTTTACCATAGATACTTCTTTCATCAGCTCTAATCAAAAAATATTTTTCACCTTTGATGTGTAAACCAGAAGTTTGTAAATTTGTTGGATCGGAAAATCCTCTTGATATTTCTTGAATTTCTGTAGAATAAAGACCTAAGCTGTTGGATTCAGCCCAAACAGAATCACCTGCAGCTGAATAAATTGCAGCTTTATCGACTTTACCAGTTGCTAATAAGTTATCGGTATATGCTAGAGACATGTTAGTATCGAAAGTAGGAAAAAATAGAAAAAATTCTAATTGATTCAAGTCCACTCCATTCAAAAGTACAGTTTATCCATTCCGCTTTTTATAAATGCCAGTAAAAGACTATTGTTTGAATTGAATTTTACATTATACATTTTCACGACATTCCGTTTTAAAGAGAAAAAAGAAGCAAACCATAAACAATCATTGGATACCTATTTTACGAATATAACTATTGGAAAGACCGGAATCATTTTTCAGAAAACTAATAACTAGCTAATATTTCTCGCTCTCTAACTATCTTTTTTCATTATGTGGAGATCAATTAATAAATTCACTTACCTTGCCAAGACATTATGTTTTATAATAAGGGTATCTAATTTACTATTAATGATTTATAAATAAATTGAATATAATATAGGAAAAGAGAAAATTAGGAAGTGCATGTCTAAACAGATATCTATACTATTTATCATTTCTGGATATGCTACTTGCTAAGAAAAAAATTTAGCTGTAAAATTTCTCTCAAATACATAGTTAGAAAAAAAAAAAAAGGGAAAAAAATAACAGATATCCTTTCTATAGACTCTTTTAAGTGAATTATTGGATTGAAATGAGTTGATCACTTGTCATTAACATGTTACATTCTTTTCCAATTACATCCAAACACTAAGATATTTTTACAATTAAACATTACTACAATTAGAATATTGATGAAACATTACATTAATAAAGCTAACATTTTTAAACTAATACACCTTATAAGCCTTAAGTAACAAAAGTATGACATAAAGAAATTATTACACTTTGACATTTTATAGTTATAAAAGCTATACATCAGATAGACACTATTTCTATAACAGTATTACATTTAAAAACCTAAACACTTCATAATTATTACAACAGGCCACCTTGTGTGTAAGACACCGTTACATAAGAATTATATACCTAAACAATATAAAAGCTTTAAAAAATGAAAAAACCTAACATCTAGAAACGTTTGCATGTAAATAGTCGTACTAATACCTTCATCAATCTATACATATGAATAAAACATCTTAACATATAGCATTCAAAGCACTAATAACCTCCACATTTCACTATATTATTAGAAGTTGAATAGCCATTTCTAGTAGGTTTGTTGTTTTTACACTGATTAGGCAATATAATTCCAAATAACAAACATTCAGCAACTTGTTTTTCAGCGAAGCAGAGATCCCAAAGAGAGAATGAATATACCATGCTGAAACAGTAACATATAAAAGAATAAGGAAAACAAGATTTATTTTAACTGAATTGATTATATTTGTTCATGGTCTATATATACTTCAGAAATTCCTGTTCTGTAATCATCAGTATGCATGTACATGATTCATAGATATCTAATGCATCTATTCATTTACAAGATATATATAATTATAAGAATACAAATGAGACTAAAAACCAAATATCAAAATTGTTGGTATGAATTGCCGCCCTTCAATGTGCCAGCCATTGCAATTGCTCCATCTGGATCATTCTTATTGTGAACAAACAAACCCTGTAACTGCGCGGTGCTTACCTTTGTTTGTAATTTCTCAACTTCTTTCAAAAATTGTTCACATTTTCCATCCTCATCACCGTAGAATCTTCTAAACATCTTACCAATTTGATTATCTGATGCATTATCAATCAAGACCTTATAATCTACTCTAC
This sequence comes from Saccharomycopsis javanensis, assembly GCA_031125485.1. Taxonomy (NCBI): domain Eukaryota; kingdom Fungi; phylum Ascomycota; class Saccharomycetes; order Ascoideales; family Saccharomycopsidaceae; genus Saccharomycopsis; species Saccharomycopsis javanensis. Next base: position 433,849 of record JASTUL010000002.1, read on the forward strand.
CGGGTCTCAAAATAGCGGGATCTAATTTCTCTGGATGATTGGTTGTCATAAACGTGATCATTTCTTCTGCACTGGCCACACCATCAATCGCATTCAATAAGCCGCTGAAAGTTACTCCGCTGGCTTGGAATCCTCTTTCTTTCAGTTGAGTTCTATTAGAAAATGCTGCATCTATATCTTCCAATAACAAAATCAGTCTCTGAGGTATATTATTCATCAAATGATTCAATCTATCATCAGTCAAATTCATCTCACTCAAATTCAAAATACAAATATTATAGTCTAAAGAACCTGCTAAAGCCTGAATAAAACTAGTCTTACCACTGCCAGGAGGACCATATAATAAATAACCTCTTCTGTAGGGAATACCTCTCTCAAAATACCAGTTACCAGATTTCAAAAAATCCTTGACATCAGTGACAATATCTTCTTTAATATTTTTATCTAAAATAACACTTTCCAACAATCTCTTCTTGCGTGGTTTACCAAAAGGTCTCCATTCAGGACCCCAACTTGTAAAAATCACAGTTTTACCTTCTTGGGATTTCAAAGCTAATTTTTTGGCCTCTTCAAGCATTTGGAAAAATAAATTCCTGTCTTTATATAATGTAGTCATAGTAACAGTTTCGAATGGCGTACCATTAGTCATATCCACCATCTTACTTGATCTTTCTCTTTTAATGTAAAACCATGCACCATTATATTTAATAATATGATTACCTGGACCTGGAACAAGACTGAATTTAGTAGTAACAGACCCATTATCATGCTGTATATAATCTGTTTCAACACTCAAGTTTCTCAGTGATCTATGCTTATACTGTGCCATCCATTCTAAAAACCAAAGATACGACTTATCCTTCGAAGGGATCTCTAAATCAATTAACAATTGTCTATACATTAAAGAAGAAATATTTTTAGCTCCTGATCTAAGAACTGCGAGACCCGTACCGAGTAACATTAATCCACCACCGGCTGCAAAGTATGGATTTTTGGAGACGGCTTCTTCCCATATAGTATCAAACGTACTCTTTGAACTATCATCTCCATTATTTCCACTAGATCCCTCAGAAGGTGAAGATGAAGAAAAAGATGATGGAACGCTCAGATCTTTAGCTGCATCTTGTGGTTCCAGAATATTATTATTTGTACCAGTTGGAAAGCTGTTATTAGTACCATTATTATTGTTATTGCCCGCTAATAACGAACCTCCGAAAAATGCTTGTAGCATGTTACGTGGTCTGTATAAATTTAAGTACAACAATCAATATGTGTATTTTGACCTTACAATATGACCGGTTTCAAAAACGAAACTAACGTAAATAAAAAAGATTAAAATCAATCATTCATATTTTTCAGTCTTTTTTATTTATTATTTTTTTTTTTTTTTTTGTGAGACTTCTCATCATGTGCGATATTATTATTTAATCTTTAATTACAGTGATTATTATTCTGTAGGACGACTACTTATTACATCAAGGTAAAATTTGAAAAGCCAATGATCGATTCCATCTTCTATAGCTGTGATTTTCTATGAATGCAGCCGGGGAAATTGAACCACCAAGTAAAAATGATTATTGACTAATTAAAAAGATGTTATGATGAAATTTTTATATAAATGATACTAAAGATAATTTCAAAGGTATATCTTGCATTATATATTATATAGTAATACTCTCAAAATAAGTCAACATATTAACCTAAACTTATGCAAAGTTTTTGAACCGAATAAGAAGGAACCCACTCATTTTTAGAATTTTTATTGAGAGAATAATCTGAGAGAGCGTGTTCAAGCCAGTACAGGATGAATATTAAGTTTCAGAGTTATGTAATTTTCCATACGGCTTCACCATTTTTTCAATTAGTTCTACCTTTGCTAATTGTTGTGGCTTTCCAGTAGCAACGCTGTAATATTCTAATAATGGAGAATGTGATGCCATCGATGCATATGTGTCTCTCTTAATATTAGTTATCCATTCTTCTTTTGTTGTGCTTGTAGCATCCCCTATACCTATGTGTTTAGACTTTAGTAGTTGATATTTTTGTTGACTTCTCAAAGAATCTGCCTGTGAATTCAAAGACTTGTTAGTATTCCGTTCCTTGAAAATTACTCCGAAATATAAGAAATGTTATAAACAGCAAAACTGCAATGATTCATAATTGCCTACTTACCATTATTTTATAATATTATATTTCTGAATTAGATACTAGTTGAGTTAGGATAATTTGAACATGTTTAAATTTTATATCGTAGACATTTACTAACTTTTTGATTATATCAATTTGTGTTTTATTTTTTTATTTTTTATTTTTTTATACATGAATATTAGTGAAAATTATGCAGGCAAGTCTATTACTGACGAAGACATCAAAAACTTTATCAACTGTGAATTGAAGCTACAAAAGTCAGTTTTTTTTGAACAATATATAGTATTGAAATATATATAAGCAATTTGAAAAGTAGATGAATATAAGTCAGATTCTTTTTTTGTTTAGTAGCTGAAGACCAAAGAATCTTTGAATTATCTTCATTAGTTTTTACATTCTATCTAATTCAATGAACTTTGTATTGTTTTTCTTTTAAGAATGTCTTCTTCTTCAAGTTTTTTGTGAAGTTCTGCAACCTTATCATTAAAAGCATCATTATTCAATGAAACAGAAATAGGTTTAACGTTCACTTCATTGCTACCCTTAGTTCTACTAACTAATTTCAAATCAACCTTTCCGAGATCAATATTAAACGATTCTTTGGTAATTTTAGAATCAAGCAACATGTTGATTTTCGAATCAGAATTTTTATTCATAGCTAAACCAGGATGTTCATCAGGTATATATTCATTGCGAGTCATATTTTGAAGAGCAAAATCAAAATCCTTTTCTAACTCATCTTGTAATTCTTTTTCCAACTGTTCCTCTAAATCCTGTTCATGTGTCTCATCTTGAGATATATCAGTTGGTAACAATTGTTGTGACTTTATTTCATATTGGAAATAGGTTTTTAAAATATAATGAATGTCATTTGAATAGTCGTAAAAGCGATATTTTTTCATAAGTTTAAAAAAATTATTTGCTTTGAAAGTTATGTCCGTAGGTAGTGGCTTCTCTTTTACTTCAATATAGTAATTCAAACTAGCAACCAATAATAAATATTGACTTCTATATCCTTTCCACTCTACATTATCTATCATTTGGTTATATTTACGAGATCCAACTTTAGCCAAAAGTGTCGGAAAAAAGTCACTGTGATCAAGCGTAATTTCAAGCAAAATTAATAGTGAATTAGCTCGACGATAATCATTCGGAGGATCTAAAGGATTATGGAATCTAGGAGGAGGAATACTTGGTAAATCTGGTCGTATATAAGGATATCCATGCCCTATAAGAAGAAACCCTATTTTAAAGAAAATATTCAAAAAATAGGGTTGAGATTTTGGATGCTTAGTGCTGCCACTTTCATTTTTTCTTGAGTCTTTTAATATTTTGCCTTTTTTAGAATTTAAAATATTTTTTTTGATAATCTCCGTCATCTCCTCAACTAGTGAGTCAAAATTTCTTTGAATTCCATTCTTTTTGTCAGATAATTGTTTTTGAATCATCAACTCTGAAGTTAAAATTTTATTAGTATTTGTAATGGAAATTTTAGTATTTCTCACTGAATCACTACCTAATCTCAGAAGGATATTAACAAAAATTCTTGCTAGTTCCAGATCATTGAAATTCTTGATAGTATTAACAAAATGTATGCTTCTTGAAATATCCAAAAATTTTTTATTCAGCTCAATATTGTTTGCCTTTTTTTTTAATTCAAAAAAATTTAAAATTTCTTGAGTCAAAGCTTTAAATAGCACTAACTCGTCTTTCTTTTTCATATCAGACTTGTCATATTTTTGTTTATCTAATATATTCTCATCTTTGAGAACAGATATTAATTCTTGAATGCATAGTCCTGGATCTTCATCAAAGATAGCGTTTCCATCACTATTACTATTGTCATATAAGCCTATTTTGTTTTCTGGTATTAGCTTTTCACTCTGGGAATTTCCTTGATTTTTCAGCCGTAAATACATTTCATCAAAATTGTCATCCATAATCAAGCAAATTATTTCCGAAAGATACTGGATTCGCGTAACCCTTTTCCTATTATGTTCTAAATCTGTAAATTCCATAATAGATTCCAAATATTCTAATAGAAAATCAATAACATAAACGAAGAAGTCTCTGGATGCTACTTTTTTTATTACGAGCAACATTTTTGCAAGTACTTTTATATTTTCAAACTTGAAATTCTCAGGCTTTGTAAAAATAGAAGCTAAAAAGAAAAAGTTCTCTGTCTGTGCAGGATTTAACTGAAGTACACAAAAAATAACTTTATGCCAATTGTTTGGATTCAACTCTTCCATTATTAAGTTTCTAATAAACGACTGCTGAGGACTCAAAAAAGGAATACCAGAATCATCTTCATTCATAAATGTAAAAGGATAAACTGATGTGACAGTAGAATGAAGAATATCATCAAGATGTTTAATAACAGATTTCTCACTAGTGCTTATACTATTATCGGCTGATTTTGCCATTAACAATTTCATCATTTCATCCATTAGACATGTACATTCAGAGCCACAACAATAGTATAAAAATCTACCAACTTTCTCAAAAAAAATACTCAAAAGTTCAATATTTAGTTTTCTAGGTCCCATAGTTAATATCAAAGTTCTTAAAGTAAAAAATACTTGATGCATTGGAATCAATTTAAACCTAACCAACTCAAAAAATAAAAAATAGCTTTTCATGTTTGTGTTCAATATTCTTTTATCGGCTATAGAATTTTCTTGGATCATAAATCTAATTGAAGCACCCAACCTTACTACAAGGTCACCTATGAAATCTCCTAGTAGTTTTCTATTTAAAGCTAAAAATCTGGCAAAGTATTTGGATCTGTCAGCATTTTTTGTGCTCGTAAACAATGTGAGAAGTCGATTATAACTTGCTTTGTTCATTAGTTCATAATCCCAGAAATTAATTGAAAGTTTTAATAAGTCTTCTGGTGTATTGCATTCTAATAAATTGCCAACAAAAATGGACATCTCATTAGCTTTTGAGCCAGACAGATCCTTTTCTTCATTTTTTATTGTCTCAGAAGGATCAGTCTGATAATCCAGAATATAATCAGTAATATCTTCAACTTTAGTGTAAAAATCACATTCTTCCATATTTTCCCATATTACTACTCCATTTACGGAAATTTTTCCAGTAAATTTATCCTTAATATATTCAACTTTATCATCTTCTGCTTCATCTGTTATGGTAAATTTCATATTTTCAAAATGGAATATTTTGCATAATACTTCATGAATTGCTACATAATTTTCAAATACTTTAATACATGCCTGCTCATCTCTTTTTCTATTTTCGTCAACTATCCCCCTTCGTATATTCATTTCCAGATTTTGGGACTTAATTTCTACAAACTTTTCTTGAAGATCTTTCAATAAACCCAACAAATAAGAGTTAAACAGTTCCATAGCAAACTGAAATCTAGTTGCCATAGCTTCTGAGACAAATACTTTATTTGAAAGAATCTTACCATATTCCTTTAGAAAGCTTAAAATGGCAGAGGAGCAAAGTCCATACTTAATATCATGATAAAACAAAAGCTTTATAACTTCAAAAGCTATCGAATCACCATTGACTAATTTTTTAGAATTATCAGAATTAAATTTCAAATCTCTAATAAAAGGAGGATACGCTTCTAATGAATCAAAATCCAAAATTTCAAATAGCTTTACGAGATAGCATTCAACAAAAAATTTTAAGAATAATTTAAGCTTAGCTAATTTTTGGATGTTTTCAGGATTTTCTATTTGAGAGTAATCGGGGTATCTACATGATGTGTCTGGAGTTGGATCTTTTGAAACATAATCTATGACATTTTCATATATCTGCTTAAGAAGAAAATAACGAATATGCTTTGTAAAATTAGATGTAAACCGTTGATGTAAAGCAGATATAACTTGAATATTAGGTAATATATCTTTCACATTTTTCATGTTGTTCAAATTTTCTAAGTAAGCATTTATTATTTCAGGTAAATATTTTTCAAGCGATAATTCAGAAATATCTTTCAAAATGGATTCGTAGTTCGTCTTGGTAATAGGAACTTTCATCTTTTTAATAAAGGCACTATTCTTTTTCAAAGAATTATCATAACCTTGTTGTCGAGATTCATTCCTTAAATCATCAAAGCTCCCATCAAAAATTTCGCTATCTGATATCTTGCTGGTATTATTAATTCTTTCAGAATAAAGGAGTTGTTGTCTTGAGGCTCCAAAGTTTAGCAGAGCTAGCTCAACTCTAACACTGTCCATCGTAGGATCCAATTAAAAGAAACAAGGATAAAACACGAAAAAAAAAATAATCAAAAATACAATATTGTTCTTTAAATGTACTATTGATATATCTATGGTTTTAAATACTCCAATTGGTATTTGGTTAATCTCATTGAACGTAAATTTCATGAGATCTAAATCATCAAAACAAGTGTGAAGCATTACGGCTTCCAATGGATCAATAATACTTTGATGTTTTCCACCAATTTATTTTCCTACTGCATTTACATATGTGCGCATGTACCTGAAATTTCAATAACGTACAGAAATGCTTTAATAGCCACTACAAGAATGAAGTAAATAATAATATATTAGAGGTTAATAGTCAATGTTTCTCATCAATGGCAGGATATATGTATCTGAAGTCTTATCATTAGCGTAAATTAACAAGTATGGCGTTTCTTCGCCATCTTCCATATTATTCATTAACTGTATTACTTCTTGTTCCTCAACTACAGAAACTTTATCATCGTTATACTTACGGTATAGAGAATTTTGCGGATCCCTTATATAAACCCAATAATGTCCAGTAGAAGCAAGCGATCCTTTATGTATGAATATTGCAACTAAATTATACTTATGGTTTTTGTATTTTTCGTCATCAAAATTTGAATCGATCAAATTCTCTAAATTGATTATCTCTTTCTCACATCTATCAATTTCTCGAGAATAAACAAATGAAGCATTCTCTAAATTTTTAATTTGATCTGATAATTCAAGTCCTAAGCTTTCCATGTACTTGAGGTGCTTTAAAGAATTGTTTAAATTTCTTTTAAAGATAAGCTGATTCAACGTGGTTTCTTTAATAATTTTCTTATATTTAACCAACTTTTGTCTCCATTCTTTCTCTAGTTTTCTCTTACTTGTTTTCTCATAATCTGAGTCAACAATATACTTGTCTAAATATAGTTGATTAGAAAAAGGTAATGGCCGCAAAGATTTTACGATAGAACCATTTTGAAATTCAGCTCTCTGGATATGTATCAGTAAAATCTCCGGTGGTTCTGCAATAAATAAGGTCTTGATCGTGGAGTTTTCAATTAGCTCCTCTTCAAAGTAGTCATCTAACGAATCAATTAAATTTCGACTGAATTCTTTGACTGGAATGCTAATAAATGAATTATATTCAAAATTAGTAACAACATCATTTGAGAATAAATGCGTTGTTTCTTGTTTCACCTTAACATAGAAAAGTTCTTTCACTAAATCCCACTGTTCACCCATCGCATCTAGATTTTCTGCCTCTAAAGATGCAGATACCAAATTCAAGATATTTAAAATACATTCATTAACATCTCTCTCTGATGTCAAAGCAGTTAAATCGGAGTCAGTAAACGAAATTTTGCCAATTTTGCATCCATCGATTAAGTCTGAATCATAAGTAAAATCTAAATCACCAATATGAAACGCAAGAAAAGCTAATTCTTTACTGGGTTTTATCTCATTTGAGTATTCGTGAATCATTCTATTAAAAAGAAGTTTTAATCTAGTAGTTAATTGATATCCTTTTTCTATTTGTTTTGCGCTTACTAACGAACCACCAATTCTCCTAAGAGCAAAATTACCATACGAAAAATTTTGAAATTCAGCCTCATCTAAGTTCGGAAAATTCTTCTTAAACTGTAGTATCATATCTCTAAAAGGTTTAACACTAAAATAAAATTGAAGAAGAGAATTTAAATAACAAGTATTTCCGATGTTGATCAAACCTATGGGATTGTTGATGTCAACTGGTTTCAAAATTTCACCAGTTCTCAAATAAGTATGTAACACCTTATGATTAAACTTTTCAACGGGATTCAAGGCAATTTTTGCATTAAATTCATTAAATAATTCCAATATCAAAAATCTAAGTGACCTGAATATTTCACGAAGAGTAAATATGAACAAAATATCATTTGGATTATACTCTATAGAAACCTTCAACAATTCAACAATATTTTCCTGAAATTTCAGAAGGAAAGAAATGCAATGATTTTCAATATCCATCTCGTTATGAATCAAGAAGTTTTTCAAATCTGCATGGCAAGGTTGGAACCATAATTCTTCCTTCTCATCTGAATACAAATTTAGTAATTTTAACGAAAATTTTGTTGTTCCTATAGTTCTCAATACACAAGCACCATTCAGCGTATCATCAAAGGGATTTTCTGTATGTACGAGGTCAAAAATGTAGTTATCTGGTAACTGTGTAATTTGTTCAAAATTTATATTAAGATCATACTCGACTCTAGATTCGCTTGCATAATTCCTGTCCAAAAAATCTCTGAATTTTTCATCATATTGCTCTAATGATGATGGTGATGATACAAAATAAAAGATTACCGGATCTAGTGACATATCGAAATCAAAAATCTCATCTGATACGCCAGTGTTTTTCAATCCATCACAAATTTTCTTGCATACCATAGCTTTCAAAAAAGGAAGAAAATCATGTTTTTTGATTAAAGTTTCTAATGTAGCAACCATTAAAGGAGCTTCCATTTGATCTGTGATAGGACTAAGGTCAAATCCTATTCTCGTGAGCTGCTCTTTAATATATATTATACCGTGTGTATCTATTAGATTATTTTTGTATATATCACAATGATAGTAACGTGTCATTAAAGAATTCAAACTATCAAAATAAATTAGCTTGAGATTTTTACTCTGCTCAAATTCTACCAACAAATTTTGAAAAGCTTCAATTGTTTCAGGAGAGTATGTTCTAAATGAAGAAAGATTTATAAAATCATAATCTTGATCAGAAGATAAAAAGTCTTTACTAAGTTTTCCAAATGAAAAATCTTCTTGAAGAACATCATATAACTGTTCATATATCGATTCATTTGTATTTGAAAATAAATCTGATGTTTCAAGAGACAAGGCTTTTAATTCTGATTTAATTTGATTTGTCCATACAACTTCTTCTTTAAACCAATCTTTTTTGGGAGGCTCTAATTTGTCTGTTTTGCTATTGGTTTTCAAATCAAAAATATTCTCTTGTAAAAAACTTTTTAATACTTTATTATGTTCAAAAGACTTTGCAATTTTATTTAATAAATTTTGTTGATCTAAATTATAAATCCATTTGATAAACGATTTTAACAACGTTTTATTTTCTGAATTGCTAAGTTTATCAATTGCCATTTGTGATAATTGGGAAGGAATGATTTCTACTCCCAAAATTGTCTGAGAATTAAATGATACATAAACACTTTCAGAAATTGAGTGTAAATTTTTGTGAACCACTGATTTTTTAAAAGATTTTCCAAAAAAAAAATCTTTATCCTGTGATGATAATCTAGAGACAGGTAAATAGAAATATGGAGAAATCTCATTTCTATCTACTAAAGATATATTTTCTGAGTCATGTTTGACTCTTATTATCAAATGAAATATCTTATGGTCAAATTGTCTATAAAGAATATAACTGAATTCATAATAATGTCCATGTTTTTCTCCTTTTTGTGGCAATATTATAGAATATTTATATTTTGGATCTAACTGAGCAATTTTTTTCGAATACTCTATCGTCTTTAATCCCGAAATATCGAAAGTATCCTTAAAATGAGGTATATACATAACGTCCAGAAGAATTCGCTCTAATGATTTAATAATCACTGGTTCGTTAAGAGAATTAATGTCAATTGGTTTTTCATATTTCTTTTCTATAATCTTCAGTTCTAGTAAACTCGCATTTGATTTTCCACCTTCTTCAACTTTCTTCGAGCATAAGCTAACCGTATCAACTTTACCGTTGGGTTTCGTATTCTGCTTCTTTCTTCTATCACCATTGGCTAGATCTTTTATATTTGCCATTAGGATTGCAAGTTAATGATATATTAAAATCCTATATGCCTATCCAATAAATTTTTTCTGTTCTCTTTCAGTTTTTTTTTGAACAAAAAGATAGTTAATCAATACTACCACAAAAATACGGATGAATAGATATAGATGTTTTATAATTGCTTAATTTTATTGATATAATGAATATTTAATATTTAATGAATATCTATTGATGATGAAAGCTGTCTAGTCTTCGCGAAATGAATTTCCAGCTTTAACTTTATTTTGCAGAGGTACAAAACAATATAGCTCCTAATAATAAAAATGAGACAACAAAATAAAATATCATGAAGATGGCAACATGCGCTTTTGATTTTTATTTTTTATTTTTTTTCTAGCATAGAATACCATGTCAATCTATTAAAAAGAAGAATGAAGTAAAAATGGATTAGCTGTAAAGTAGCAACCATACAATTAATGAAGCGTATCGAAAGACATAATAAAGATTAGTCAAAGGCATAGTAAAGGGTAATCTAAGACGTTAAGATCTGTCTTATCCAATGGCAACTTGTCTTGTGATATTAATGATATCTCCTTAGAATCACCACTTGATTCCCAAAACATTATTCCTGCCAAATTCAGTGATTTTACATAGCTTAATTTCCTATCAACTGTTAACTTATCATCAAAGACTATTACTTTTTTCTGTTTTTCATCTATTAAATAGCAAGCACCATAATCTCTATTGATTTTTATCTGTTGATGATTTTTCATGTATTTGTCATAAATTATATTATAATTGATATCCTCAACTTTTGAAAATTTAGAACCAAATTTAACTGTGTCGAAAAATGATTTTCCATAAAGAGGGATTCCCAATAAACATTTTGATTTAATATCTTTATTAATTTTATGTAACGCTAAAATAGTTTTTGCGATAGACCAATCACAGTCTTTATAATCTAATAAATTAGAATGTAGACCAACTTTCTTACTCCATGAACCTGAAAAATCATACGTCATTAAGTTAAAAAAATCTACATATTTGTAAAGAGTGATCAAATCAAAATTTTGCAAATTTTCCTCAGTAGATGGAATCGCTGCTGTTATAATAAATTTCTCATTTATTTGTGCCAATTTAAATTTCAAAATTTGAATTACTCTAAAAATATTCATAAATTCAAATCTATCATCAGGATATTCATAGTCTAGATCAATTCCATCAAATCCGTACTTAGTTAATATTTGGATGGCAGAATCAGTGAATGTTTCGATTTTAGCTTCATTATCAATCCCTGATTTAAAATTTAATCTATCTGACCAACCGCCAATAGACATTATTGTTTTCACATGTCTGTATTTTTGCTTCATTTTATAAAGAAATTGAAAATGACCTCTGTATTCACCAAATGGTTTTTCTAATTCAGAAAAAGGATCACTCAATTTAACTTCACCAGTTTTAGGATCCACTATCAAGAACGCATAACATAAATGTGTGATGTCATCAAATGGGATTTTGAAAGGAGCGTTAATGTCTTCATAGATACACCAGTTAGCATAATAAAGACAGCTTTTATAAGTTTTCGTTGTTTTACCAGTAATATGTTCCATTAAGTGCATTTTTTTTTTTTTTGAAATAGTTTTAATGATTAGACCTTTAGTAACTAATAAGAGTGTTTCCACTCTATTATTGACTGATCTTATACATGATTTCTTTTGATCTGAAAATATGTATGTATGCTTTTAATTTTTTTTTTTTTTTTTTTTTTTTTTTTTTTGGTTGACTTTACTGTATAATCACAAACTATATAATTCTTTTTAGCATTTTCGTTTCATTGACTTTTCTTTTTCCAAATATGATTGATTAAAGGGCAATATACAATATTAATCCAAGAATCTGGTAATTAAATACCAACTTAGCCCTTATTTTTACATATGATGAATAATTGATACTATTATTATAAATCAAGGTAATTCTGATTGATCACCGTTATTTTGATTTATTTTGGTTAGAATATAAATTTTCTTTCTTTTTTTGCTTTATACATTAATATATATTATTATTACATATGTCTTATTTGCGGTACATATTTTAGGAAAAGCTGCAATATATAATACATTTCTATCTAAGAGTTACAAGGTATCGAAAAGTTGATCTAAATTAAAAAGCAAATGTTATAAAAAAGATAATAATAATTTGCAAAAATTCAAATAGTTTTCTTTCCTATTCTATTTTAATATTTAATATGAAATTGAATGGTTGATCAAAATCCGTGGGTAGCCAAATCGTCAGCAATATGAAGGTAGAAATCGGTGGCACTAAAATTTCTACTCTCCTCTCCTTCTCTAATGGCTACAGTTTCATTATACAATCTTTTCAAAGGATTTGTCCAGTTGATCATATCCAAGTGATCCACATTTTCTAATGTTCCTAAATATTCACCCCATTGGGCGGATTTTACAGTAATTAATCCATCATTGTCGTTCAGATTCATCTCGACAATACTGTCTTTATCATTTCTTTTCAATGAAAGATTAGTGAGTAATGGTGTCTTTAAAATTTCTAAGCTCGATGATGTTCTCATTTTAATGATTTCATATGGAAGATAAAAAATATCCAAGAATTTAGGATTGAATCTTGCTCCATAACTAAAATATTTCACCTTTGGATCATTTTTAACCTGTTGATTAAATGTCTTCTGAATATATGTCGTCGTTAATTGAGGAATAGAAGGTGGTACAATACAAGGATTTAAATAAATCGATCTATTCTTAATAGTAATAAATTTCTCGTTAATTTCATCAGTATTATCACATTTTAGATTCTGAAATAATGGATTCAACAATTCCATCAAATAATCAGCAACTTCGCTACCCTGGTGAGGTGAAGAAATTGTTGTTAAACTTACAACTTCATAATTTTTTTCCAGATTATCAATCTTAGAAATTAAGTATCTGCAATCCAACCCACCCATAGAATGTCCAACTAAATTGATTTTTAATTTTTCACCTTTTTTGAACCATGCTTGGTTCTTAAACTTTTGTGATACTTTTTCGTTGATGAATTGATGTAATACTCTCGCACGTTCTTCAATCCTGCCCATCGGAGGTACTTTGGCTATGAAAACGTTCAGACATCCGTAATTCAATAATGTGTTTTGAATACCATTCCAGTAATCAAGTTGTAATCCTGTAGATTCATTATTTAATTTATTAAACATTTCAATATCCGATTCCCCTTGTTTATGTATTTCGAAGCTCATTAATGATAATTTATCAAACCCTGAGAGTCCATGACATAAGATTATTGGATATTTAGGAATTTTGCCTATGGGAACTGCGACTCCATAATCATTTAAAGCTTTGTTATTACTTTCAGACTCTGAATTATTCTGTATGGGTGATATAGTATCTGACTCAGATAAAAAGTATGATGATGTTTTTAATGCTAGAAGTGCTGCTATCAGCCCTGTCAATGGTTTTAAAATGGACATGATCCAATAATAAAAATGACTGAATACATCAATATATATAAGATAATGAAATTAAACAAAATTTTGATAATACATTCGACTAATTCGAAAAAATAAATCCAAAGTTAATTTTTTTTAAAAAAAAATATCATTGAATATTACTTTGCTCTGTTGTTTTATTTGGTACTTATAATTTTTATTTTTTTATTTACATATATAAATATTTTTTTGGCAGTTCTATAAATATGGCAAGACGTCACTAGACGTCAAAGGAAAAATAAAAGTAAGAAAAGAGAGAGAGAAAAAAAAAAAAAGAAACACTGAAAAAGTAAGTAAAGAATGATTTTTTGAAAAATTAAACTTCAAAATCTAACATAATATCTTTTATTATAGTTTAATCAAGGAATTTGTTTTTATGATATTTTTATTCTTATATTTTATTTGAATCAATGCATTGATTAAGCAACCAACTAATGGTATTATTCATTGTCAACAATGACTTCATTGACAAAATATATAGTACTTAAAGCTCCACTATAAAAAGAAAAACATTATTATTTATTATTAATCAGCACAAATTATCTATATTTATATATGTATAGATGTAATTACCATCATTTTTAAGAATGCATTTACCTAGCAGCAGCTGATGACGCGGAAGGAGCACTATGGGAACTACTGGAATTACTTCTTCTTCTCATTTTACGAGCTGTATGTGGGTCGATATCGGGAACTGATTGTCTAGCCAACATACCTAAAATGTCAGTCAAAGAGACAACACCAATTAATTTTCCAACACCTCCACCAGTGTCCATGCTTCCAGCACCACTAGCAGCAGTTGCAGCAATTGGAGTTGGAGTGTTACCTGAAGGAGGTGATGTCGTAGATAATGTAGGCGGAGTAGCTGACAAGGTTGGAGAAAGAGTATTTGCTGAAGAACCACTACTTATGCTTGCTGTGTCATCATCGGAAGAAATAGTAGCAGCAGAGGAAGTAGGTGGTGTTGCAGAGACACTATTTTTTCTATTACTAACGATCCACAATCTGTGAGATGAAGTTGCCACAAGTTTAGCCAAAGTTCTAGCAAGAGAAGTAGTTGGATGAACATGAAATATTGGATAGGAATCCTGACCATTTTCTAAACCTCTAGAATTAAGAATAATTGATACGAAATTCAAACAAGACTTTTGAAGAAGATGAGATTGTGAAGATTTTGTAACATGCTTGATATCGATGATGGAAATATTTCCCAATAAATTTCTATGCTTATCAATAACAGCTACAGATGAGATTTGATCTCTATGCATGAGAAGAAGAGCATCAATAAGCGGCTGGTCACCAAAAACCGAAATGATATTAGTAGTGGATCCAATATTGAGTTGAGTCAAAGGTGTATGGAGCAATTTCTGCCATTGACCAGGGAATCTTCTAGCATTATGCCACATATATCTAATCAAACGTCTCTGTGATAAGATACCAGTTATTCTAGTCTGTTCGTCATTTACTATTGCGATTCTATGTACTCCGGAACCTAAAATTTCAACAACTTTATCAAGGGTGGTTATTTGTTCATTGAGCTTGATGAACGGATTTTTACTGGTAAGTTGAGACAAAAATTTCACAGGAGTAGAAGGATGAGGAACAAAGGAAGAGGATTGATTTACTATATTTTCCAATAATTGTTCAGCGGGTAGCGGAAGTTTAAAATGAGGATTAAATTGAACTTTGGATAAGTCGAAATGGATTTTGTGTAACACAAGCAATAAATAAGTATTCAAATCTTCAAAATCAAAAGTAGTACAATTCAAGTCATGAGGGAACTCTTCTACTGGAATAGATGTGAGGTTGTGTTTAATCAACGTGTTAAAAGCTTCTTCTACGGATATATCACCATTGATGAAAATGAGTTTATTTTTTTCAACCAAATCAATCAATTTGATGTCTTGCCATTTTGTAGTATTAGCTTGAGAAGGAGAACCGTTGGTGGATAAAGAGGAATTTGTAGAACCGGTATCATCAATGATGATGGCGTCTTCAACTTCTTGCGTGATCTCAATTTCTGGTGGAACTGACAACATGTCAGCTACGGAATGTTTTCTTTCAGAGGACATTAGCTATATAAACTGCGATACAATGTTATGTTAACAAAAAAAAAAAAAATTTCAAATAGTTATCCAATAATCGATATTAGAAAAAAATGTAAAATAAAAAAAATTTTTTCTTCTAAAAAATTCAATCAGATTACGAACAAAACTTCTAATGGGCAACTGTCTGATTTGTTGCTACCTATATGACTTAATATTATTAATTGATTATTTAATATTGCTAATTAATTTAATAATATTGCTAATTCGTTGTTACTGAATAACAATTGGCTAATGATTGTATCTTAATCCAATAATGCCAATTATATCTCTTTAATAAAAATGTCAATATTATTACGCCAGATAATATTTATGGAGTTCTGCAAAAAATTTTCTATTGAGAGCCGGTCAGTCCAAAATTATTCTTATAAGGGGGAGATTGAGCAAATATGTGTATGCCTCTTAAATAATTGTTTTTGTGGGGAGTAGCAAGAATTCTTTTTTTTTCTTTTTAATGAGAGACCCGGAAAACAAAAAAATAAAAAATAACATCACGTGCTACACCCTGACACCAGAGTTTGAAATATGACATCCAGTCACCTATGGACGATATTTATCATTGGATACCATCTTTAGAATACAGCTAGTCTATTGATCTATTTGATTATTTATATATACTAGTATGTATATAGTTCAATTGATATAATAAGATTAAAAAAGAAAAAGATAAAAAAGAAGTTTTTTTTTTTTGGTTTTTTTGATAGACAAATTAGGGATTCTGTTTTTGTTAATCTTTTCATAATCTGATTTATAAATTGTTGAAGTTAATTGAAGGGGGGGTTTACATTATTTGAGGTGATAATTGCATTATTGTTAACAAGAAAAAAGAAAACAATCGTCCAGAAATAAATTCATCAGAGACCCCCACAAATAAACTTGTCAACAACTCCGAAATTTACAACAGTCCACAAATAATTATTTTACCAATAATCCAGAAATCATCAGTAAAGAATCAGATTTATTATCGAAATTTTGTTCGGAATCGATAAAATAGAACCATGAATAGTCAAATAGGTATATGAACAAATAAATATTTATCATGTTTTTTAGAAAAAAAATAGTTGCTTCAATATCCAATGAGGTATTGCGAAGTTTGAATAGAAGGAATCATAAGTATTTTAGTTGCTTTCAATTGTTTAAGATATCCTCTAATAATTTAATATCATGTATAATGCCTCAGACGCTGATAACCAAGGGCCAGTTTAAAATCATACGTATGTTTTCATCATCGGCACTTTTAACAAATAGTGGAAGATCAGTAAAATATCCGACTACTCGTAAGGCAAATGTGAATAACAATAATAATAATAATAATGGAGAAAGGTACAATGATTATTCAAATAAACATAATAATTCAGAGAAAGCTAATAGTAGCTCAGAAAAACGTACCAACAATTCAGAAAAACAACATTACTATTATGCAGGAAATAAATTTATGACATTTTCTAATTTGGTGGGAAGAACTACAAAATTCATCATTTCCATGCTTGCTATCTTATTAGTAGTGCATTTTTTCTACTCAAAACAAATCAAAGAATTTATAGCAAAAAAATTGGGTAGCTATATTACCAGAAATACAATGTTTACCGTAGTGTTTGAAGAAGCTACAATTTTGCCGGGTTGGAATAAATTATATTTCAAAAAATGTTTCATCTCCAGAAGACCAAAGAAGATAATTAAACATGATACAACAAGTAACAATGAGACTGATAATACCGATTTGTTTTCTTCTGATACATTTAAAAAGGGTAATCAAGAAGAAGCTATTCATAGTCAACTTCTTTTTGAAGAAGAACAAGAAGAAAAACAAATGACGACAGAAATCGACGAGAATGAATATTTGGATGACGGAAATTACACACAATATGATATAACTATTGATGAAATGAATCTCTCTATCTCATTTACAAAATGGCTTAACGGTAAAGGTATTCTTAAAGATGTTGAATTAAAAAAAATACGAGGAATTGTGGATAGAACCCATGTTCATTGGGATATGGAACACGATGACGTTCGAAATTACTTGAATTTTCCAACTAATAATGATCTTAACGTTGAAAATTTTAAAATGGAAGATCTTTTTGTAACTCTTCTAAATCCAGATAATTTTAGACCTGTCAATATTAGCATTTACAATTGCCAATTGAAAAAGTTACGTCAGAATTGGTTGTTTATCGATTTCCTTAATGCAGAGAATATTAATGGATCGTATGATAATTCATTATTTACAATCAATAAAGTTTACTATAACAATAATGGTAGTAATAGCAACTCTTCGACAGTAGTGTTGGATAATTCCGATAATGATGAAGAAATCTATTTTTTGAAAGACAATCCAAATAGAACAGTATCAAGATTCCGAATTGATGGATTAAATGTTGACCATCTTAATAGTGGAGTATCAGGACCGTTTGGTTGGATAGTTAAAGGGAACGTTGATATTTCTTCGAATTATCAAATCCCAGACATAAAACACTATGAGAATTTGCAAAGTTTTTACACTAACTTGAGTCAAGATATTTTAAGTAAAATCTCAAAATCCAAGAAAAACTCAGATTTTAAAAATGAAAACAATGAAAAGCATCTACCACAATGGGAAAGATCTGAATATAAAAAAGAGTATCATCGTTATTATACAGATGCAGATAATGTTTATTTTGATACCAAAATTAAATTTAATGGAGTCAAAGCTAAGCTTCCGGCAAATAATGATCTCTCATACATGAATTATGCTTTGATTCGTCCGGTTATAGGATATATTAACTCTAGACAAACCTACATGGAGATTCTGTTCAAGTTGGAAAAAAGTATGTCAGATTTTAATGGATCATGGACTTCTTATGATAGCTTTTTGATGGACGATGTATCAGAGCAAATGTATTTGGAATTTGAAAATTATGCTATTGATGAAGAACTTAGAATTCAAAGATTGAAAAAAATAGGATTTTGGACTTTGCAAATCATGTTGCAGGTTGTTTTGTTTGGCTTGAGTACAATAGGATAACGTAGTAGATTATATAGTTAGTAATGAAAAATTCTTGTAATTAGACTTTAATTGAAACATATAGATAATATGATAAATGCTAGAAATGTGCTAAACAATGTACACTGTAGTTGTGAAACTTAATATATATTCAACAAATATCATATAAAATAGATACTTGAAACGATTAATTTCTCTTGAGCATATGATTCAATTTCTCAGATGATCGAAGTGTGCGTCAATATATATAGATGAAAAAAAAAGTCCACAAAATAAGATATCAACATGCATCATAACTCATTTAATGAAATGGTATTTAGTTTGAATTCGTGAGTAACTAAGAATATATTTTGAAAATTAAGATAAGTTTTTTGAAAATAGTAAGTTAAATTGATAGATAATAGAATAATGAAGTACAGTTATTAAGATGCCACTCAGAAATAAAATAGGATCTCGGACTTCTCAATATGTTACAAAGACTGAGGAATGCCACAATAAAAATAAAGATTTACCAACTCAGATACTTCAAGAAGAATTGACATGTCCGATATGTAAAGATCTCTTTGAGAACCCTCAAGTTTTACAATGTGGTCATCTGTTTTGTTATTCATGTCTAAAGTCTTGGCTTGCCAATGATATACGTACCAATAATAATAATGACGAACAAGAAACCATCGAAGAACAAGAAACGAAGCAGATTGTGGGATGTCCTATTTGTAACTTGAAAATTATGAGATTTCCAGTGTTCAATCAAGTAGCAGCAAGTTTAGTGGATAGATTCAATCAGATATTAAGTGTACAAAGAGAAGATGATACTATACAAAAGAACAAAGGTCAGAAAATCCTATCAAAGAAAAGGAAGCTAGAAGATGATAAGCAAGAAAAAGTAATAAATAATGTGAGTCGAGATATATGGCTCTCAAAAAAATTGAAAAAGATGTATCCTGAATTATATCCGTTTGAATCGCAACGGAAACATATAATGAGCTTGTCGATAGATGCTTATAATGATAACATACATGGTCTCAACGGAAATTTTGAAAATGACTCTGATTCCATGGTTTGTAGAACCTGTGGTTGGGAAATCACAGATCTGACCAGAACCTCAAGGGTCCGAGGTGGACGCCATCTTGATTTCTGCATTCCATGTGCTCGACTGTTATGGCTTAAACAGCGAGCAGAGGAAACGTTTAATGAACAATTACATGAGGACAGTAGAAATGAAGAGGAAATTAGCACCGGTACTTCTGATAGTGACGATTATAATGTAGAACGAGAAGAAATACTGTCTGGTACTGATTCTGAACCGTATGCAGTTATCGAAGAAGAGGAAAATGATGATTCGTCATAATGTAGTAAATAAGAATTTCTAAGACGATAATTCAGACTAATTAATTTGGTGCCCAGTTCCAACAATATAATGAAAAAACTTAGGTTTACTCAGTCTATTTACAAGATAACACGCCTTGAATATACTTGGAGACACTTGTTATTCAACTGTTTTGGACTGCTACAGACTTTATTTTTCTCTTCTATGATCTTTGTGAAATTTACTTGCAAACACAATTATCTTTCATCAATTGATTTCTGTCCAAACATTGCCGGTGTACTTTTTATCCGTTGACAAAAAAGATATTGTTAATTACTGAAATCCATTTGCTGCTGGTTCTTTAATGGATATCCTCAATACTTAGGATCTGTCAATATTGCTTGCAGCAAACAATGCGATTGATGAGTATAAAGCGGACCTAAAAAAAAGATGCCTATAAAAATATGTGAGTTTCCATAATCAGAATAGTGATACAAAAAAAATAAAAAAAAAAGAGGCGGACATTTGATGTTACATTGTGGATAAGATAAGTTGAAGTTCGGAAGATGCTATAAATTTTCAGATGAAAGGGAACCAATTTTTAAAAAATTATAGATTTCAAAGCTTTTTTTATCTACCTTTTAGTAGAAAAGGGAGAATAGAAAAGGATCAAATAACGTTTCTATATAATAGGAGTGAAAAATACTTTTCCACAAGTATGGTTGCTGGAAAAGCGATGAAACAAAAATATAGACGACTGGATTCATCTGTTCTTAAATTTGGAGCACATGTCAGCACATCAGGAGGAATATCATGTGCGGTAGAGAATGCTGTCTTTTTGGGATGTAATTCTTTTGCTATGTTTTTGAAAAATCCACGTCGTTGGGAATCACCACCATTAACTGAGGATGAGGCAACTAAATTTTTGCTGAATTGTAAAGAGTTTGGATATGATCCAAGAACCGACATTTTACCACATGGACAATATTTTATCAATTTATGTAATCCTAGTAAGGAAAGCAGTGAGAAGTCGTATAATGCATTTCTTGATGATTTGCAAAGATGCGAAAAATTGAATGTTGGCCATTATAATTTACATCCAGGATCTGTGTTAAAAAATGGAGATAGGGATGCAGGAATTAAACAATTGGCTAACTATATCAATATGGCGCATAGCAAGACTAAATTTGTCAAAATAGTTTTGGAGAATATGGCGAGTAACAATGTCATTGGATATCGATTTGAAGACTTGAAAGATGCGATTGAGTTGGTGGAAGACAAGAGTCGTGTTGGAGTGTGTGTAGATACTTGTCATAGTATTGCTGCTGGGTATGATGTGAATAAATTTGATGAATTTTGGACGGAATTTGATGAAGTGATAGGGTTCAAGTATTTGAGCGGGATTCACTTGAATGATTCTAAGACGCCGTTAGATTCAAATAGGGATTTGCACCAGAGATTGGGGCTTGGATTTGTAGGGTTGGATTTTTTCAAGCAATTTGCCAGTAGCAAGAACAACAAGTTTATTGAGAAATTCAAACAGGTTCCTATAATTTTGGAGACTCCGACGAATAACGATCCGTGGGAAGGGGAGCATTTCGGTGAGGAGATCAAGATGTTAGAATGTATGAACGATATTGACGACAAAGAGTTTGAACTCATGAAACAGGAATTGAGCAAATTTGGAGAGAAGGAACGCGCTGTTGAATGGGCCAAATTTGAGAAGAAACAAGAGAAACGAATGAAAGATGAGTTGAAAAAAAGAAAGTCTGGGAGTGGCACCGGCAAAAAAAGGGCTGGAAGTGACTCCAGTATTTCTGATTTTTTTAAAAAGAAGAAGGAAGATTGATGGTATTTGCCACTGTTTGCAATTTTAAGAAAGAGTGATGGCATATGCCATTATTTCCAATTTTTCAAGTGATATTGATGACCTATATATTGTACACGATTAACAGAGACAGAGCATATTCAGTACTTGTTTCGCGGAGTGAAGATGTAAGGATTTTGTCACATTGTAACATTGCAGATGCTGACTGGTAGATGTTATGGTTACCCGATGTCATGATTCATTGTTGTAGCGGTTATTACGTCATGTTTAGACAATGTTCTAGTGAGTCATTGTAATGATTTGCTAATGTAGGGGTTTGACCTGTTCTTTTCGGACATGCAACAAGGTGACAGAGAAGGAAAATAAAACGTTTTTCCCTGGTGAGGTGTCCAAAAAAAAAAGATCATCCCACAACGGATATTAGGTGTACGGCATCTAAAGGATAACAAACGAATAGAAAAGTAAAAAAAACTGAAACTGAAATTGAAATTCACGGTACAGGGGGTCTCGCTATTTTGTCCATGCCACCCCCATGACACGGAGATGGACTAGAGGAGTCATAGCGGAGAACACAAACGAAAAAAAAAAGTGGCGATAGTCTTTCCATTAACCCACCCACCCCCATTATCATCTAACAGTAAACAAATACTTTTAGCCTCATAGTCACTCATTTATTGCGGGCGTCCAGTCTCTTATAGACAATTAAGTCACGCCCTACTAGCTGTACTAACTGTAAGAAATCTCCTTTTATTATTGTTATGTGTGTGTTTTTTTTTCTACTTTTTATTTTTTTCCGTCTTTGTCTCTCCTCTCCCGATAATTTTCTCGTATGTTACATACATAAGATATTTATTTAAAAAAAATAAAAATATACATATATATACATATATATATATTTTTGTATGATACATATATATATATATATGGTTGACCCGAACACATTTGTAGATATGTTGATTTTCATGGTGGACCTTCCTTTCTGTACGATTTGTCTTTATTCCCAAACTGTTTTTTAGTTCATCCATAACTGTTAGTCTTAGATTCTAGTAGATAGATTGTATACTACACCATACATCAATATTGGAAACACACCAAACATTGGCAACACACCAAAATTGGCAACACGACATACATAAACACAAACAACCACAGAAGTTTGACATTCCCAGTAGCACATACGTATATAAAAAAAACGCGAAATTTTTTTTTTTTTTTGAAAAAAAAAATATATCAATACACAGTTATTCCCATATTTGCCACTGATCCATATACACTTTCCTTAGCCCTTCCTCTTGTTATATAAAATGTTTAGAAACGCCCTTAGAAGACAGTTCTCCACCAGTACCCGTAGCTGCAACTACGCTGCCACCATTCCAAACTTGAAGATCAACTCCGACACAAAGGTGATCTTCCAAGGGTTTACCGGTAAGCAGGCCACCTTCCATGCAAAACAAGCCTTGGACTATGGCACAAAGATCGTGGGCGGTACTAACCCGAAGAAAGCAGGCTCCACTCATTTGGACTTGCCGGTATTTGGCAGTGTCGCTGACGCTGTCCAACAAACAGGTGCTACTGCTTCCGGTATCTTTGTTCCTCCTTCGATTGCCGCTTCGGCCATCGAAGAATCCATCGCTGCTGAAGTCCCATTGATCGTGTGTATCACTGAGGGTATCCCACAACATGACATGTTGCGTGTCGCAGACATTTTGAAAACCCAATCTAAATCTAGATTGGTCGGTCCTAATTGTCCAGGTATCATCGCTCCTGGCCAATGCAAAATCGGCATTATGCCTTCCAGTATCCACAAACGTGGCCGTATCGGTGTCGTTTCTAGATCAGGTACTTTGACTTATGAGGCTGTTGACCAAACAACTAAAGTCGGTCTCGGTCAAACTCTCGTTATTGGTATGGGTGGTGATCCTTTCCCTGGTACTAATTTTATCGATGCTTTGACTCTCTTTATCAATGATCCAGAGACTGAGGGTATCATTCTTATTGGTGAAATTGGTGGTTCTCAAGAAGAAGATGCCGCTGAATTCCTCAAACAATACAATTTGACTAGAGATGTTCCAAAGCCAGTTGTCTCTTTTATCGCCGGTTTAACTGCTCCTCCAGGTCGTAGAATGGGTCATGCCGGTGCTATCATTGCTGGTGGTAAAGGTGGTGCTGCTTCTAAAATCTCTGCTTTACAATCTGCCGGTGTAGTTGTGGAAAGATCTCCTGCTCAATTAGGTAACGCTTTATACAAAGAATTCGAATCTAAGGGTTTGTTATAAGTTCTTTATTCTAATATGTCGTTTTTACAAACTAAATAAATATTAATTACGTATAGAAAAAAAGATACATTCATAAAAAACAATAAGTTATTAGACATCTGTAGTTGAATCTGGAATCAATTCACAAAAAAAATTGTGAGTATTGATTGATTTGTTTCGGTCAAGCATTTGAAGATCTTCAATTTTTTATTGTTTCAGAAAAGAAATACAAAAGCTGAATAAATTATCACGTGTTGTTCATGTGATTTTTTTTTTTTTATCTAATCGGTTTAGATGTGAACGGAAAATGAAAATTAAAAAAAAAAAAAAGAAAAAAAAGATAAAAAAAATCCATCGATTTTCCAGTATCGACTAG
The DNA here is from genome assembly GCA_031125485.1 of Saccharomycopsis javanensis. Taxonomy (NCBI): domain Eukaryota; kingdom Fungi; phylum Ascomycota; class Saccharomycetes; order Ascoideales; family Saccharomycopsidaceae; genus Saccharomycopsis; species Saccharomycopsis javanensis. The sequence goes on from JASTUL010000002.1 coordinate 458,371, forward strand.
TAACGGCGAAGTGGTTTTCAGGACTTGTTAGTCCCCACTCAGCTGCTAGACGAAACATTGGCTGGCTGAAAGAAGAAACACTGAAGGAAAATATCTTATTAGGGTAGAAAGTATAAAAGAAAAGAAAGAAAATTAGTTTAGTCAAACGGAAAACAGAAGCATAATTATTTAACGAAGTAGAACCCATCGCATTGGATTATCCATATGCTAGCAAACACATCAAATATTATTAGAATTAGCGATTGTATTCTTCCATTCAAATTATTGTTTAACCAAAGAAAATATTACTGTACTTCCAAACGTGAAAAAATGCCTGCAAACAATATGGAACATAGTGAGCAGCAAGATTCAATACACCAAAATTCAATTAATTATACTACCAACCACAAGAAAAGACCACATAGCACTTCTGTATATACTCAACAAACAAATCAAGCTAAAATTGTCGATTCAAATGTAAACTCTTCAAATGAGTTTTCTGCGTTCAACAGACTGCCTTATGGATCATCAAACACAATGAATAATCGTGATTCGGTGTCTACTATTGGAGCTTCAACACAAACCGTGAATAGTTCCAGCAATTCTCTGATATATTCTTCGTTTTTGAAGAAGATAGATCTTGCGTCTGTTACAGGAAGCAAGGAAATTACAATTAGTAGCGAAGAAGCGCGTGCATTAGTCAGAGAGATCTCTTTAGGAAATTCTGGTTCTTCATCCTTTGGTGATTCCATCTCAGTCAGGGATTCTTCATCCATTGCAAGTATTTCTGATTCACAGATATCTGATTCTAGAGACCTTATTAATTCAATTTTGAAGAAAGAAGATGAAAACAATAATAATAATGACAACAGAAATCAAAGTAATCATATCATTAAAAATGAAGCCAATAATTTAAATCAATCAAGCATAGATGGAAAAAATAAGGATTTGCAGAGTTTTTTGTCTTCTGATGTGATTGGCGATATTCAAAATCTTAAAGGATCATCAGACTGTTTTCCAGAACTTGAACAGAGTAACGATGAAGGTACTAAACAAAAGTTATGGATATTGGAAGATATTGATAAAGAATTGGAAGAATTGAAAGGATTAAAATATGAGCAATGGCCTGTTGAAAAATTGGTTAAGAGGTTATATTTGATCGAGAATAAATTGAAATATCGCAAGAACAAATTAAATAAATTGGAATTGGAAGCAAAAGAAGAAATTCAGAAAGTGAAAAAGCAAGATTTTCAAAAAAACGAGACACAAGAGAATGCTAGCAATAGTTTGCTGTCACAAACAAATAAAAGAAGAAAGAAGCATCAAAGCAAACCATTTGATTTTTCGAAATATAAGACTAGATTTATAGCTTTGAGGTTTGCATATTTTGGTTGGAACTATAGTGGATTAGCACTTCAGAATCATGATGAAAATACGGTTGAACAAAAACTTTTGGATACTATGAAAGTTTTAAAATTTATTCCAGAATGCGAGGATTTAAATGAACTAAAGTTTTCACGATGTGGAAGAACAGATAAAGGTGTTAGCGCGTTCAATCAAGTTATTGCTTTGAAGGTGAGATCCCAATTTAAAACTGATGAAGAGATTGAAGATCCAATTAACGATAATTTAGAGATCAATTATGCAGAAAAATTGAATGCATCTTTACCTCCAGATATTCGCGTGAAAGCTGTGTGTTTGCATTTACCCGAGGATTTTGATGCAAGATTCAGTTGTGAATATAGACATTACAAGTATTTATTTAAACGTGAAAGTGTGAAGTACTATGGTAACGTTGCACCATTAGACATAGAAGCTATGAGGATTGCGGTGACGAAATTTATTGGCAGTCATGATTTCCGAAACTTCTGCAAGATAGATGGTAGCAAGCAGATTACGAATCATTATAGAACTATTCTTGATGCTAGTATTGTCAAATTGGAAAACAAATATAAGGTTGCCAAAGATGGACCAGGCAAAGATAGTGATGTAAAGATGCTGGAAGGAAGGGTCTTAACAGGAAAACCAGATGGGAAAGAGATGGGTGAAGATGAAGGGTACTATGTTTTTGATTTGAAGGGCAAAGGGTTTTTGTGGCACCAAGTTCGTTGCATGGTTGCTATTTTATTTCTTATTGGAGGAGGGCTTGAAAAGCCAAGTTTGATCAATTATTTATTCAATGAAGATGAAAAGGGAAACATTTTGGTTGACAACAGCTTTCCAAATAAACCGATTTATGATATAGCGTCTGATATACCATTGGTTTTGTATGATTGTCAATATCCTAGTGGTATGAACTTGGTTTGGAAGGAATTAGAATATAGGGACAAGAAATTTCTTGATGATTTTTCCAAGGGCCAGCTACAGCATGAGATAATGAGTATGTTTGCCAACGGCTCAGTTTTCAACAGAAAAGCGAAAGAGATTGAAGCTGGAAAGATTTACTTTTGTGTGGGCGATGCACGGGGCAAAGCTGTGAAGAAATATGTTGCGTTGAAGGATAGACCTACATCTGATAGTGTGGAGACGGTGAATGCGAAATACAGGGAGAAGAAGGACAACAAGAAGAAAGAAGATACGGAGGACAAGAGGAAAAAACAAGATGGACAAAACGAAGAAAGAAGGAGGATGCACAAAGAAAAATAATGAAACGGCTTACCACCGAAGAAAACAGTAACCCTGAGGGCATTGCGGAACACGGAGACAGTTCGGGAGTCGAAGCGGTTATTGAGCCAGCAGAGGTTGAAGTGGTGAGATGATATATTGATGAACAAAAAGAGACAGCGATGATGCAGACTGTTGTGCTGAGTCGCCAAAGATTTCATGAGTGAATTTTTTTAGTGAACATGATATAATAAATGATATTTATCCGTGCATGCAAACTATCTTACGATGTCAAAAATGGATATGCCTTGGCAGGTTTTGTTTCTTTTTGCTGGTTTTTCCGGAACGACGATGCAATTGTTTCTTTTTGTGATTTCGAGTCTGCATTTTATGATGAGCGGCAGGCAGTATTTGTTTCCATCTGTTGACATCTGTTGTTAACCAACTTTGCTATTATGCTAGATATTATTTGTTATTAGATTATTATTATATTATTTGTTATTATATTTTTTGTTATTATATTATTTGTTATTATATTATTTGTTATTATATTATCTGCTGTGTACTGTTATGCTGTCTAGTGTTAGTGTCTCTGGCAGCTGCTTTTTTTTTCTGTTACTCATCCATGTTTGCACCCATACTAATTATCCCGATGTTCATCTGCTATTTTTCGGATTATCTTTATGCACTTTACTGGAAAAACTATGTGCATCATGCATGTGGCTAAAACAATAAGCGGAAGACTACTAGAAACCTTAAAAGAGTGGGGTCATTGTATGTGCGTATAAATTACAGCTTTGTATACAAAAACCGATTTCTTCGTTGAAATGTAAGAAAAAAGAAACATCTTCAAAAAAGATTTCATTGAAAAGTTTTTCCGTGATGACATAATTGAGATTAGTATGCGACAGCGAATATTACCACCAGCGTGATTGGCTTTTGAATGTACTATATTTTATGGTATTCTAATAAGTTTTGAGGTATGCTGATAACTTTTACAGGCTGCAAATAATCTGTGATGTTTTAATAACTTTTATAATATGCAAATAACCTGTGGTGTTTTAATAATTAGTAAACTTTTACAGCATGCCAATGACCTACGACGTTTCCATAACACTAGTGACCTGCGGTGTTTTCATAACGCTAATGACCTGCGGTGTTCTTACAACGTAAATGACCTACGGTGTTTTCATAACTTTTATAGTATTAGAATTGTAACTTACTTATTACAGTTTATAGAATCCACATGTTATGTTTATACAATTTTCTTTGCTTGATACTTTTTTCAGGTGGCTGCAGTTTTTGCAGTCTATCTCTTTCTTTTTTTTCCTGAGATGGCAACGGTAGTTAAATTGCTGCGGTTTTTAAGGCTATCATGTTATTAAGGTTATTTTGTTAAGCTGTTAAAGTTATTTTACTAAGCTGTTAAGGTTATTTTGTTAAGCTGTTAAGGTTATTTTGTTAAGCTGTTAAGGTTATTTTGTTAAGCTGTTAAAGTTATTTTACTAAGCCGTTAAGGTTATTTTGTTAAGCTGTTAAGGTTATTTTGTTAAGCTGTTAAAGTTATTTTACTAAGCTGTTAAGATTATTTTGTTAGCTACTAATATTGCTATTAAGATTATTTTGTTAGCTAATATTGCTATTAAGATTATTTTACTGAACTATTATCTTTTCATCGTTATTAGCGGCTCTAAATTTTTTTTTTATGTTTTCGTTTATTGTGGCGGTTAAAATAGTTGTTATCTTTTTTTTTTCTCTTCGGAAATCTTCTCTACTTCCCTCTGCGATTGGCCCCCATGGGGCCCGGGCCCCCAGACAGGTAAGGGGTGTTAGTCACAGTAAGGTCATTCGCTGCAACCTCCACCAACATTTTTCTTTTTTTTTCTTTTTTTCGTCTCTCTTGCCCTGCACAGTTCTGCAGTTGGTACTCCGGACACATTGGTTGGACTGGCGGGGGTAAGGAGAAGGAAAAAAAGGCAAAAATAAAGTAAAAGGATTTGCACAACAAGAATTGATGTATTTTAACAACATAGATGATATGCCAACTATTATGCAATCAACCAGTTGCGTACCAAGGTGACAAGGTTTCTAGAAATTGAAGACAACAAATGAAGTATTGCGGTGTGCTATTGTTATACTTGATGTAATATGTTAGTCTTGTATGCTTTTTTTTTGTTATTCTTGTAGACATTGTTTTATGATGTTCTTTTCGTTCTTGTTTTATGTTGTTCTGTTAGTTCATGTGCTATGTTATTCTTTTAAGTATTGTTTTGTTTTTGCATTGTTGTTATCTTATTGTTGTTTCTGTTTAGTTGGTATTGGTCTTTCATTTTTCATTTCAAATCCTTGAGAATCTAGATTTACCAAGGATTTTCTCTTAACCGTATTCTATTGTGCCTCTACAAGTGTATTCTATTGTGCATCTACAAGTGTATCCTATTGTGTTTCTTCTATTGTATCTCTACAAATATTCTATTGTACTTTGTTAAATGTATTGCGTTTTTCCCATGTTGCAATCTTTGGGTTTGTTTCTTCCTGTTTTCCAGAATTGTTGACTCACTTATGTAATACCAAATCCTGACATCGATCACTATTATGGTACCAACCTGTTTGCATATTATTAGATATTGTCAAATATTATCGGCTCGAGGATTATCTAACTATTAGAGATGCATTAATAGGAGGAAATGTATAAGTTTATCATATATTGTACACTGCTATCAAATATTACCGCATTAGAAATCGACAACTCTGACTAATAAAAAGATCGTTATAAATTTTAGGCTACAAAAACTGTATACGCACATACAGGAAAAATTAGACAAAGAAAAAAAAAGGAAAAAGGAAAAAAGAAAAAAATTTCTTTTTTTCCTTAAATAAACACAACAAAAAGAAATTAAAAGAGAGCACAATGCTCCAAAGAAGCTTAAAAAAAAAAAAAAAAAGAGAAATTATCAAGAAACTTGATTCTTTTCTCTTTTTTATTAAATTACAAATAACAATTGTTGTTTCTCCTTTTTTATTCATCTTTTTAAGAATATTGTTATCATAAACAATTTTTGCTATCATAAATACAATTTTTGCTGTCATAAATACAAAAATTGTGATCATATATATTAAAATTGTGATCACAAATATTGGAATTTTTTTTTTGAATATCGTCGTTTGAGTTAGGATCACCATTCGATTACAATCTTGTCATTTGATTAACATCAACCTTATTTGGTCACCCATATTGTTACTTTTATTATTTTAATAATATTTGTCTGAAAGCCTCTACTGGATTTTTATGATAATCGACTGAAAACTCTACTAGATTTTTATGATAATTGTTTGAAAGTTCTACTGTATTTTTATGCCAATTGTTTGAAAGCCTCTACCAGACATCTTAATCTTGTTGTTATTATATATATTCTTTCCTAAACTCAAGAATTTCCAGCATCAGGAATCCCCGGAAAACGTTTTAATTTTTTTTTTTTTTGGATATACAATTTTTATCCCCTTCTAGCCAACTGTTTGACCCTAAAAATTGCAAACTCGCTGTCGCATTTTTCAACTTGAACTCCTCTTTGTGACACTACTTCTTTCTCCTTCCTTCAAGCATACCTTCCCCTGCCTCCTCATCCGCATTTGCTAAGATCCCCAACAGCTTGTGCTCAACAACAACTATGGAAAACAAAAAGAATTCAAAATCAATCAAGTCGGATTCGTCGGACCGTCCATACAAATGTCCAATGTGCGAAAAGGCATTTCACAGATTGGAACATCAGACAAGACATATAAGAACCCACACTGGTGAAAAGCCTCATGCCTGTACCTTTCCTTCATGTTCAAAGCGATTTTCAAGATCCGATGAATTAACTAGACATTTCAGAATTCATACAAATCCAAAGAGAAAAAATAATAAACAGCACTCATTGCTTCATGATGACGAAAAAAATTCACAAAACATCAATAACGTCATCCCGTTAATGGTAAGTCAACAGCAAAAAATCCAAGATAGCCAATTAATGGCTGCTCAACAGCATCCATTTTTAATGGCAACTCATCAACAACAATTAGTACTGCAACACCCTCAACTCATCAGTGCCAAATCCTCTGAATTGATAAACCATGTGGTACCCTCTAATCAAGCCGAAATCACTGACGTGCCCATCCATCAACAACCTATCGGTATCGACTTTAATGGTAACCCTATCTATCCATATATGATAAATTTGCCTCCATCTCTCCAACAAATATCACAGCAGCAACAACAACAACAACAGCAGCAGCAGTACAGTAGTAGTTTGGCCAACAATGGTCCACAGATGTTTTTCCGCTCTTTGCCTCCTTCACCAGGTGAAAAACAAAACTTCGTTTCATATTTCCATAATAATACAAGCAACAACAAGATCCCTTTGAAGAGTAATTTCCTGTCCACTTCTTTGTCATCGTATGGAAAGCATCCCCCATTTCGTTCTTCCAAATCTTTTACTCAACTATCAGGAAACTCTTATAGCCCAGCAAATATGAATACTACTGCTTCAGTAAGTAGTAAAAATACTTCTTTCTCAAGTATGTCACCATCAGTCGCTTCCTCTATGACTCATTCGTTATCGAATTCTCCAAACACATCTTTTACAAACTTATACAACCACAGTAATAATATTCAACAACAATTTCACTACTACCATCATCCTAGTAATAATCATTCTGCCACTCCTAATCACCATCTACCTCCTCACTCTTTACCTTCTCAAGCAAACTTGACTCCTTCTGTATCCTCATCGTCTTTACAATCCCTCAATTTGCCTCAAAATCATAGTATAAGCTCCAGTCACCTTCCATCAATTAAAGTCGCTTCTCCTAGAATAAATCCTCTTAATACAGCAGCTCATGATCTGCAACAACAGATTAGCTCTGGAAGTGAACCTTTGTCTTTTGGAATCAGAAAATATAGAAAGGTATCAAACACTACACCCACTACTACTCCATTACAATCACCATCTATTTCACCGATGAGAATGCCAGTGTCTTCAACTAATTCTTCCATTAATAATACTCCATCTAAAAATATCACTTCCTTTAATGATAATATCTCCAATAATTCAATAAGCAGTACATCCACTGTTACTCTCCCGTCCATCAGAAACTTGCTTTCTAGATTGGATGAAGAGGATTCACATAATGATGATGCTCACAAATTACCACGTATCAGTTCATTGCTAAACAAATAACAATCACATAAAAGTGTTTTTTCCATTGGCGAATTATTACATTCTTAGTACAACTTTTTTTCTCGCATTCGGTCTTTTTTAATTTAATATTTAAAGCCTTTTAGAATCACATCTACATTTCTTACAACTCGTTAGTTTTTTAATTATTACATTCATTCTGTTTCTCCTTTTCTTTTTTCTGCTTATTTTTCTTATTTTTTAAAATATTTTTTGGGTAAGTTTCATTTTGTTTTCTTTTTGTCTTTAATTCCTTGATTATGTCTTTAGTCACGATAACCAATCAATATCTTATTGTCTACAATGTCTTCCATAGTATCAATATAATATAAAAATTCAAATTCTTAGAAGTAAAAAAGTACAAAAGTAATCCTCAATACTAATATCAACAAAAAAAATATATACATCTGTAACAATCGTAACAGTCAAATACTTTTTTATTTTTAACATTACTTGAGTAAACCAAATAATTATTTTAACCAATTGCAATATAAAATTATATTTACTGAATGCTACGTTCATTCTAGTATTAAATAAGATTTAGCCTGGTACATGGAGCACCGATCTCAGTAATCTTAGTAATGTTACAAACTTTTCCTTCTTCACTCGCATTATATTCAGCACCAACCAAAGCTTCAGTAACTTTAGGAGTATCCGGATAAATTGGAGTATAAGTGTAGGCGCAAATAGTGAAATCTGAATCAGGATCGAAGTCAATATCTATAGCATTTTCCAGAATAGAATCAGATTTAGCCTTTATCTTTTTAGCTTGTTCAGATCGAGGACCCGTACGAACAATCTTTAAGAATTCACCAGCAAAATAGGATGCCAACAAATAATTTTTGTTTTTGAAAGATTGGTTCATAGCAACTTGTAATGCATTCACACGATGAACAGGTATTAAATTTGCTTTAGTGAAATATGCAGCTAATTCTAAATTTCTTTTAACATTATCTGCTGGTAAAGCACGACGAGTCAACTCAATACTTAAACCTAATATATACTCACGGCACAAATGAAGTGCATCAGTACATTTGCGTTCTTCATCTCCATCATCTACTTTTAATACAGTTACTGTATAAATGATATCACGAAACATGTCAATGGCTTCATTTAACTTGTTAACCTTAAAAAGACGGAAAGCTTCTTGGAACTTAGATTCTAAAGTATCGAAACCTGGTATAATTGGCGAGCTTGGAATGGATGAAGCTCCGTCAACTAAAAATTCTTTGTTAGCATCATAAATTTCAGTGAATCTTGGTTGAAGTGGTTCAACATCAACAACACCAACTTGCTGGTTCAATAATTCAGCAGCAACTTCAAATTGTCCAAGTGCAGCCTGAACTGCAGCGTTGTCTGGTGAGCTCTTAATCCATTTTGCTACCGGACCTGAAAATGGACCAAAATCTTCTTCCTCTTCTTCTTCTTCTTCTTCCTTTTCAGCTTGAGCATTTGGGGCATCATCAATATCGACAAGAATATCATCATCGTCACCCCAGGCTTCATCGGCTTCATTAAGATCTTCGTCTTCATCATTAAATAAATTATCATCAAATCCTTTAGAAGCACCGACACCACTATGAGTGTAACTAGATTGTCCTTCATTGTCTTCCAATTGTAATTCATCTAATTGGCCAGCCAATGCTTTCTCAAAGAATGAGGGTTCACTTGGTTTCAATGGCCATTTGCCACCCGGCAATGTTCTAACAGCTTTAGGAATTTCTAATCCATCATCAATATCTTCAGGCCATTCAATATCATCTTCCGTGATTTCCGAAGCCTCCAAAATTTGGGTCGCAAAATCAGCAAGGCCATTAGTCTTAGCAATAGCATATCCCAAAGATAATTGACCAGCTTCAGTAAACGATTGACACCTCTTTTCAGTGTTATTCAAGTAAATAGAGTTTTGTAAAACCGAAATTGCATCATTACGGTGTTCAGCGATAGTTTGCATTTTACGCAATTTATGATGATCACCCAGAATAAGGTAGAAGAAAGATAATTTGTCAAACAATTTTTGATCTTGATAACACATTTCTACAATTTGTAAATCACCCTTTGCAATGGCAGCTTCTCCCAATTTTAACCAAGCTGAACCATTTTTCATCTCTTGAGCTTCATGTAAAGCAGTTTTTAAATCACCACATTCTAAAGCCAATTCAAATCTAGTTTCATGATCTTCAACAAATTGTAAAGCAATCTCTGGGTAACCTTTTTGTTGTAAATAAGAAATAATATTTTGACCAACCAAATTAGAATTATTGATAATATGCAAAACTTCACGGAAATTCTTATTAATTAATGCTCTCTTGAAGCGATATTCTGTAGGATCGATAGTGATCATTTCAACAGTTCCAGATCTAGTCAAGCAAAATACATGTTGAGCAACCACATGTACAATGTATACTGTATTTGGTAAGGTCTTAATGATACCATTGTCACCATTCAATAAAGTATATTTAATATGATTCAAAGTTGAATAAATCAACACACCAGTGTTATCCCAAGTAGCAGATTTAATACGAATAGTTTCATGCATTGATGTAATGATATTGAAGGAACTATCAATAATTGTAATAGTATGTTTAGACAATAAAGCACAATATTTCATATCATGAGACCACAGGACATATTTGACATTGCTAACTTGTAATTCGTGTAATAATTTCTTTTGGGGAACATCATACAAAATAACTGAATGTTGCTTCAACAACATGACCTGGCCAGGAGCAGCAGATAAAACATCTTTAACTTCATCATCGCTATTATCTAACTTAATAGATTTGGTTATCTTATTATTCAAGTCACGAACACATAATTCTTTATCGGATTTGGAGTATGTAACGAATCTGTTCTTAGCGATGAAAACTGCAAAATCAGAATCTGCTTGCTTGAGATCTAACGGTTCAATGGCACCAGTTACATCTTCAGGTAATTTTAATAAAGCATACATAGCATGATCTTCCGGACCAGTAGTCACCAAAATTGAATTAGCAGAAGAATTATAGGAAATAGAACGTAACATGGTCCAAGGTTTTCCAATTTTCTTCAAGGACAACATTGGCATAGAGGCTCTTCCATTGTTAAACAAAAACGATTGAACGTTTCTGTCATTATTAACGAAAAACATAGCGTTGTTGTTGTGATCAATAGTATAAGCAGGTCTTTCTCTTTCTAACTTAAAAACCATGACACCTGAATCATGCGCAGCAGCAAAAAGATTCATATTTGGATGTGAGTGAATCATCCAGAAACGGTCATTTTCTCTAGTATATTGCTTGATAGATGTTCTTTTGTTTAAATCCCAAACACGAATAGTTTTATCTTCACTACAAGATATAATCAAATCTTGAGTCGGATGAAATGTCACAGACCAGACATTGTTTGTATGACCTCTACAAGTGTCGACTTCCCAAGCTTTGGATTCACTCATTCTCCACAACTTAACGACACGGTCATCAGCAGCAGAAGCAATCAATGGCAACGTTGGGTGAAAAGTTGCATAATTCACACCACGATCATGACCTTCCAAAACAAATTTGACAACTGCATCAGTATTCCCAAATATATCTTGTTGTTGTTGAAGTTGTTGAGATTGGAACAGTCTACCACTATCATCATATCTTCCACTATTTGGACCAATACCACCTGTATTGCTAGTATGTTTCTTTTTCAATCCAGAAATATCCCAGACTCTGACTGTTTGATCTAAAGAAGCAGATACAATCAAATCTTGAGATTTATGGAATTCAGCAGACATAACATAATGGTTATGACCAGTCAAGCAAGCAATCTCTTGTCTGTTTTGCCAATTCCAAATACGTATAGTTTGATCATCCGAACAAGACAAGATCCAAGGTAATTCATTATGGAAGGAAACTGCACGTAAATAATCCAAATGACCTGACAAAGTAAAAATACATTTACGAGAAGTCAAAGACCAAACTTTAATTGTATAATCATCACCACCACTAACAAAAAGTGGTTGAGTTGGATGAAATGCAACACATCTAACTGGACCATCATGTTCTTCAAAACGGTCAATTAAAGTACCCATTCTATAATCCCAGAGTTGAATGGTACTAGATTGCAAAGATAATAAAACCCAAGGTCTAGTAGGATGGAAGGCCACCCCTTTAGCTCTAGACGAGGATTTAGACTCAAACTACAAATGATTGTTAGTACTAAAATCAAGACAATTTAAATAATCAACTTATAACTTTTCAGCAGAGAAGCTACCATTTACTTTAAAAAAAAAAAATAAGACTAACCTTAGTAAGCATCTTCATCTTTGCCCCTGATTTATTTGCTTAATACTTCAAATAAAATTAAGTGCTAATTTATATATTAAAAATAAAGGATGCAAGATATGTTGTAAGTTGTAGATTGTAGATTGTAGATTCCAAATCAAAGAACCAATGAAACTTTTTAACTCTCTGTTCACGTTAAGCTCTTAGTTTTCTTTTTTTCTCAGTTCAAGTACTGGCTGGCTTTTGACAAATAGTCGTTTTTTTCGCTAGCACAAAATTTTTCCTGTTTAATTTTTTGGAATTTTCTTTTACTCTCACTTGAGTTTTGAACACATGAACTAAAAAAAAATCAACTTTTGTGTAGACAGGGGTGTACAAACCCTTGTTCTACAAGCTTGATATTTTTCAACATGCCATTTAAGGCTTACAAAACAATCAATAATCAAAAGTTTTATTTTAAAAGATGAACATATATGATTAAATCAATAAATAAAGTAAGCAACACAGAAAGTAAAAAAGAAAAAAAAAAAAAACAATTAAAATTTCTCTTACAACTTACCATTGGACACGAATTTTACAGCAGCATTACCAATAACAACCCTACCATCACTAACTACTTTTGTGGTAAAAATAACAACATCACCGCCAGATTTCCAGCATTCGATAAGTAACTTATCACCTGGAAATACACTTCCAACAAATCTACATTTAATTTCACAAATAGGTCTCTTAAACTGATCTCTTATGGTCTTGATGCTAACACCCAAATAACCTAGACCATGTAAAATTGGTCTAGGAAATTTTGCGCCTTTGGCAAATTCAGGGTCTATATGTAGTGGATTATAATCACCAGATAATCTGTAAATTGCAGCTTGATCTGTGCTCGTAGATACTACCTTCGACAAATCTGGCGCTTTCCCTGTAGGTGCTTGGAAATTCAAAGTTGCAAAGTTTGGACGTTCTTTATATTGTTTTTCCTCAATAGCCTGCGCACCTCTATTGAACACTGACATTTCGTTATAAAATATCTCTTCGCCAGTAGAGACATCATATGTACTTGATCCTTGAACCACTAGAGCAGCCTTCTTACCTTTATTTGCCACAAGAACAGGATACAACAGCGTGGCGACAGTGGCCTCTGAAGGAATAGGAATCTTACCGACCCTTAAATAATGTTCACCATGAAGAAGAAGCATTGGATTAAAATTCTTTAACAAAGAATTGTAATCCAAATAACTATTTATTCTCTGAGGAATAACTGCACCAAATGTTTCAACTGGACCAAAATCTGAATCATTTTCGTAAACATATTTTAATTCGCCAGCATGAGCACCAACGCCGAGATTGTAGAGAATCACATCTCTAATAGTATACTTCAAAATTTCATTCCCTTTTGCATCTAACAGACTTTTGTCTTCTTCTTTCTCTTTCTCTTCATCGTCTTCATCTTCTTCTTCTTCTTCATCTTCATCTTCCTCAGCCGAAGGACCCAATTGCTCGAATATATGACCTACGGCTTCACCAATAGTTGAACAACTGACAGAACCCAGTGAAAAGTCAATTACAGAGTTCCAGTGTTGACGAAGATATTCCGGAGTAGCATTTGCATCCTTGGCAATCAAACCTTTAGCAGTCTGCAATCTAGTAACACCACACCAGCCACCACCAATTTCATACAACTCTCCTTTGGTTGGACACTGGTCACTACAAAGCAAAACTAATAATGGAGAAACTAACTCTGGTGGGAATCTATTATAATCTTCAGATGTAAAGATTGTTTTTGTCATTGCGGTTTCAGCATGTGGGGCGACAATATTGACTGAAATATTCTTATTAGCACCTTCAATAGCTAAAGTTCTTGATAATCCCAAAATTCCCATCTTCGCAGCTGAATAATTAGCTTGTCCAAAACTTCCATAAATGCCGGAAGTTGAAGTGATATTAACGATGTTACCAGACTTTTGTTTAGAGAAATAAGGCCAAACTGCCTTACAAAGCTTATAAGTTCCAATTAAATGAACTTGAATTACTGCATTCCATTGCTCATCAGTCATATTTCCAAATGATTTATCGCGAAGGATCCCAGCATTATTAATAATTGCATCAATTCTTCCATGTTTTTCCACAATTTGCGAAATCATTTTTTCAGCATCTTTACTGGCATCATGAATATCTGGAAATGCTTCACCACCCGAAGCACGGATTTCTTCCACTACTGGAATTGGATCTTTTATATCATTGACGATTACCACTGCTCCATATTTGGCAAGAAGTTTAGCATGAGCCTTACCTAAACCTGCACCTGCACCTGTGATCAAGACAACTTTTTTGGAAAGAGACACTTTTGTGAGACCTTGTTGATTTGGAGATTTGCGCTGCAGTTTAGCCAAATCATTCAATTTTACATAATTAGCTAATTGAGTAGGATGCTCAATTGGTTTAAAAGATTTGCTATTAGAAAAATCACGAATTGAATCAATTTTGTTTAAAAGAGCTTCTGGTGTCAAGGTAGCATCAGGATAAAACAATTCACCAGATGATCTTTCCCATCTTGTTTGTGAGAAGAAACCGCCAGCCAATTCAAATATTTTTCCAGTTTCAGTAGTACTTGAGTGAGAGAGATAAACTACTAAAGGAGTAATGTATTCCGCCAGGATTTGTTTCAAAAGTTTTGGAGGAAGCAATGATTCCGTCATTCTAGAACGGGCAGTAGGAGCAATTGCATTGACATGTATGTTATGTTTAAAACCTTCCTTTGCCAAAGTTTCAGAAAATCCAATCAAAGCGGATTTTGCTGCTGAATAATTTGCTTGACCAAAATTACCGTAAAGGCCAGCTGGAGATGAAACGTTGATGACACGACCAAAATTTTGGTTTTTCATAATTGGCCAAGCAGCCTTGGTAATACTATAAGCACCTTGAAGATGTACTTGAATGACCAAGTTGAATTGATCATCTGTCATCTTGGCAAAGGAGACATCTCTTAAGATACCAGCATTATTAATAAGGATATCTACTCTACCGAATTTTTGCAATGCAGCAGAAACAATTTTATCGCCATGAACCACATTATTTTCATCGGCTAATGCATCTATATTGAATTTTGACTTAATTTCTTCCACAACTTCTTTGGCACCTCTTAAATCATTTACCACAACATAAGCACCACGTTTGGCAAATTCCAACGCATACGACTTTCCCAAACCGCCTCCAGCACCAGTGATAATGACAACTTTCTTTTTGAAATCCATTGAAATGAGACGTATTTATGATAATAGTAAAAAAAGGAAAGAAAAGAAAAACAATACAATCGTTGATGGCAAAAAATATTTTTCAATATCAATAGCAAAAATGAAAAGATATTAAAGACAACGAGAACGTTGAAAGGTTGTTGGTTTCTTTTTTTTTTCAAAAACTATAATAAAATCTTATAAATAAATGATAATAAAACTTCAGTAATTTCAAAAGGACTTTTAACTCTGGAAACAAAGTATCTTAGATCAGCAAAAGAAAAGGAAAAAACCAAGTATATCATCGAAGGGCGATAACACTCTGCTTTATATAAGCTAACTAATATGTGTTTAATAATTGCTTAATTTATTTATAAAAATACAAAGAAATATGTGTGATATATTGTAGCAATTACTCAAATATTCAAGCATGTGATAGATACAATTTATCTAGAATAGAATAACCTTAACTGTCAAATGACATGTGGTTCAAGCAAAGTCTACATAAATATTGATACTACCCTCAAGAATGCTGAAACAACGGAGATCGCAACCAGCAAAACAAGATCCTCATATAAAACAAAAAAAAAAAAAAAAAAAAAGTCGGTCAGCAACCCCCAAAAATCAATTCTTTTTGGCAGCTGCAACCAGCCAAGAACATTCAAAGGAGCACTTTGAACAACATCGGCCACAGGAGCCGGAAAGAAAATGAAAGACAGAAAACCTTTTTATTTTTCTTTTTTTTTTTGTGAAGGGAAATACCGAGCCATCTTTGTAAGAAAAAGGACTACATATTTCAGTTTTAACTCATTGGTTAAGGTACACTTGGTTGATTTAAGATTTTCTCTTTTTTTTTTCTCGTTTTTCTCTTTTTTTACTCCGATCGGCAAGTTTTATTTCCGAATTAATTTTTAAATGAGGGGAACAAAGCTGGGGAAGATCAAAATGAAAAGGAAAGAAAAGGATAATTATTTTCACATTTAGTAGTTGATCCGGAATGTACGGGTTTATAGGTGTGGTCATTTATTATTTTATGGGTGTTATTGAGTACTAACGTAACGACTTATTGGTGTAAAGGTTTTGATGTTAAAGGTTTATTAGGCTTTGCTAAGTTTTATTAGGTCAGTGATCTTGATTATTAATATACATTCAATCAGTTGATTCAATGAATGAAAGCGACAGTTGATAAATTAACAATAATCCATTTATGTGCTGAATAGATATAATTGGCAACCATTCATCCTTGAGAATCTATTGCTGGTCATAATTGTATGTATATAGTAGTTAATTTGTGTTTTTTTATCCATTTTCCCATTGTTGATTGATTATTCTTTATTTATCACTAGTTATCAATTGATTATTATTCATTCATCACTAGTTATCAATTGATTATTATTCATTCATCACTAGTTATCAATTGATTATTACTCATTTATTGCTAGTTACAGATTTCTAATTTGTGTTCACTCAATTCGAAAATGACATCGCAAAAAATTAATGATGATTCTTTTCAATGTGTGTACGCTGTGCCAATGGAATGCCAATCATGTGTCGAATCAATCTCCTCTGCGCTAAACAATATAAGCGGTGTATCCCAATACGATATCGATCTTTCGAATAAACTTGTTTCAGTTACTGGTACAACAGCTCCTTCAACAATCATAAAGGAAATGCAATCAATAGGAAGAGATGCAATTATTAGAGGTACAGGCTCCAATGATCAATCCGCTGCCGTGGCAATCTTGGAAACTGCAACCTTCACTGAATCTACGAAAAATGTAAAAGGTTTGGCTCGTATGGTCTCGGTGGGGAACAACAAATTGCTTATAGATTTGACAATCTCAGGGGTTTCAAAACCAGGAAACTACTATCCTAGCATCAGATCTACTGGAAATATTACTTTCTCGGGTCTTCTCCGAAGCAAACCATTTAAGCAACTAGATCCGGTTAATGTCAGTACAAATAATGACGGTATAAATCAGGGGCAAACTTTCTTGAAGATTGATGGTTTAAGTATACCAGAAATCACTGGTAGAAGTTTTGCTGTCAGTGATCAAAAAGAATGCTTTCAAGATGATGATAGATCTTTAGTGGGTGTCATTGCAAGAAGTGCTGGTGTCTGGCTGAATGATAAGGAGGTCTGTAGCTGTACTGGAAAAAATATTTGGCAGGAAAGAAAAGATGCTTTGAAAAATGGTGTAGATAACTAATTGGTTCAAATAACATTAGCAATAGTTACGGCTTCTTCCATTTATTGAATCCTTTTGTACCTTTGTTTATTCAGTGATTGCATTTCCAAGAGAAGCCAAACTTGAAGCCGATTTGAGTAAGGTCCAATGTAACTGGAAATATAACAGACATATTTTCACAGCTAATGCGATAATACATTGGAGGTACTTGTTTTATGAAACTTCAATCTCAAAGTTAAATATTTTGCAATCATTTCTTAAATAATTCTAAATATTAAAAAAAAAATTAAAGTTACTAGAGACTCGATATTATATGATAGTAGAGTCTTATCATATAGAAAGATAGTTTTGTAAATATTTATTTCTATAAGATAGGTAGAACAAAAGTTACTTAGTAATGGATATTGCTTTTCAATTCAATCGGTTATAAAATAGACGGCTGTATTTAGGTACAAAATTTATTGGACTATGCAGTTCCGTTTTACAAATTTTTCAAGTTTCTCCCTTCATGATTTAAGAATTACTGATTGCTAAACTTCTAGATATATTTTGCAATTTTTATGGAAAATAGAAATGCTAGCCAAGTTTTTATCATCTATACTGTGATCTCTTGCAGACAATACAAATTGCAAGACAAGCGCTTTTAACACTATTTCCTGATTTGGTAATAACCTTTGTGGTTATTAAATATATCCAAAAAAGAGAAAAGGCAAGAAGCAAAAAAATTTTGAGAGATGCAAAAAGAAATATTGACAGCTTACTCTAATAATAGTATGCTTTTTTTTAAAACAAAAGACTGAAATGGATATTCGAGGAGAGATATGTTTTGATAGAAAGGTTAAGTAAAATGGAATATGGTAAGATGACGATGTACATCCACTTGAGAGTTGCTATAAACATAGTAATACAGGCAAGTAAAACCTTGTTTATTCACCAGCAATAAGCACATCCTAGGACTTATATTGTATATTATATATTAAAGTACATTTTTGTTGAATACATTTATCAGCAAATTATAAAAAAAAAACCAAACAAAACACCAAGAAAAAAATCACATGAAACAAGATTTCAAAATATAATTAACTGATTGATGTCATTCATTTAATCTCTTTCAACGATACTTCCTTTCTTTTTCTTTTTATTCATAACAGCTGCCTTCTTCTTATCCATTTTATTTGTGTAGGAAATACTATCTTCAAATTCCTCTTCTTTTTCATAATCTTTATTGGTTCTTCCCTCTTCAATTACTACAACTTTTTTATCCAATTTAAATTCACTATTATCCATATTACTACCACCAACTCTTTTGCTACCGCCCATCAAGCTATCATCTAATTCTATCTTCACATCTTTATTATTTTCAGTGTCTTTATCATTCTTTTTGCTTCCTTCTTTTCCAACAATTTCACTACCAATTACATCGTTTGCTGGTTGTTTCTTTCCTTTCTGAGGTTCAACTCCCACAAACTCGTTAGGAGCAGCAAGTTCGTAAGCTTCTTCTTGAGATCCACTTCCAGATCCTACTGAAGAAATCACAATATAAGCTAACGCCATTAAAGCAAGACAATAAAATAAGGCCCTGCGACCTCTCATAGAAAGCCATGATTTTTTTTTAGGTCTCATTCTAAAAGGCACTGGAGCCGGAAGAACTGAATTCCTAGCATTTGCTCTGTTCTTGCCAATGTATCCAACAGGTTTATGTGGCGACAGAATTTGTGGTAATGGTTTTAGAAGCTCATTCATTACAAACCTATTATTTCTTTTGTATTCTAAGATTGCTTGGACCGTATTTTTATTCTCCTCTTCAACTTCAACAATTAATTTTTCAAATTTTCAAAAATCTTTAGAAAAAGTCTGGAAAAGCTTTTTGTAATCTTTCTCCAACCAACCAAAAAAAAAGAAAAAATAGTATATATATTAAAACAAATATATATTTATGTATAAATTTGAATAATAACGAAAATATGTTTTAAAACGGTTAATACAATTAGCTAAACTACTATTTCGATTATAATAATTAGATCAACCATATACAGGCCAAAAGGTTTCTTCTAACAGATTTTCTTTTTTTTTTTTTTTGGTGAAGTACACGCGTTTTAAATTTTCTTTTGGTCAAGAATTTCAAAAAAAAAAAAATGTTAACGTGATAGAGCTCTAATAAAGAATAGCTAAAGATGCTTTAAATGCAACTGCTTGAACTAAAACAAAGCATGATAAAATCGTTCTGTAAGGTTATAAATTTTCATTAATAATCTGAAATTCTATAAGGATAACTTTTTTGTTCTCAAATACATGTTTCATTACTAAGAAAGTAATAAATTAATCTTACAAGTGAAGAAAGTACAAATAGAAGTGTTCTTCAAAGAATCACTGACTAACCATGACAAAAGTCGTCCAGTAAGCATAATAAAGAAAATTAAGAAATCAGATTTTTAAATATAAATATTTGTTATATTTTAGAAAGTCTTTTAGTAAGAATATTTGATTTTGAAAATGTAAACGAAAAAAAAAAATTAAATGAGATACCTATTTCTAGAATAGACTATTAATTTGAAAAAGAAGTTATATAGAAAAGTATTACCTACTAATAATAAACTCATATCGTTACCTATTATAATTAAATTTGTATTATCTCGCAAGGTTTAGAGTTATCAAATACCATAGTGAAAAAGAGGCATATGTGTAATTATGGACTGGGTTAATTTAAACTTCCCTAAATATTGGATTCTGTAAAGTCGCTACATTACGTTCAAAATTATTAATAGCAACGTATATATATATGGAGAATTGGATGCCTATCCAGGCACTGTATTGTGTATTGTGCCTTAAATAAATGAAAATAAATTGTTACTAAAATCGAATTTAAAAAGTAAAATCGCCCAATATTTAGCATGAATTTATGGGACTTGAAAACTTGACTTGGCTTGCACTTATTCCAAGCACATTTAGATATATGTCACAACCTGGTCAAATTAGTGATATGTTGGTCATTGAATATTGATTAAAAAAATAGTTAATTATTTTTAAAAGATTATCACTTTTGTGAAAAAAAAAAATCACAAATAGTATTTCTTTTTATCTAAAGTTAAGGACTTAAGTTTATTCTTTATTCATTATGATGGAATATATTTTATAGTATTCTAACCAACTTTGAATAAAGTATTGAAAACTTAATTATCCAAACTTGATCCGTTCTATTATGCTTAAGTTTTTGAAGCGTCGAACAATTACGTGTTGGCAGTACTTAGTTAATATTATTATTGATGTTATTATTAAAGAATTTCATATAAATATGTCAAACAAATCTTTCTGCAAAATAATTACAAAATGTTTGTAAAATGGTTATATTTAACAACAATTACAACTTCTATCTATATATGTATCCATGTATCTACAGAAAAGGAAAATCTACTTCAAATGTAAAAGATATCATTATTCATAGTACTGTTATCATTATCATTGGCCTTTTAGTATTTAATAGTCCAGAAATATCAAAAAAAAATATGTTCCATGATCTATAAACTTCCTTTAAAAATTGAATTAAACCGTTGATGATTTATCTTTCTTTGATATAAGGTCAGTATACATATCATGCAACATACAGTTTCTAATAAATCTGATTATTCTTAGGAAAACAGTGACTGAGTAATGATAATAATGGCCACAACAATAATATCCAGTTAGAAAAAATGAAAAGAAACGATTCAGTACAAGTATATATAAAAATAGAAGCACCGGAATTAACAAATACATATTATTATGATATTCTAGACAATGATTTATTAGGAAATATGGTTAAAATTAACTCTTTTAAAGAATATCATAATTAATGTAATAAAAGTTTCTCTTTTTCTTATTCTTCTTTAGATTTATTTTTTCTTTTGTTTAATCTTTTCTTTTTTAAATTTTTTTCTTTTCTCTTTATTTTGCATGTGCTTTCCAATGCTGATTCATACTATCATTTCGAGAAAATTCTTTTCCACAAATAACACATTTAAAGAGTTTTTTATTAGTATGAACAGAACGAAAATGTCTTTTTGCATGTTCTTTCCTTTTAAATACTTCTCTACATCCTTCAAGGTCACACGAAAATATTTTCTCACTATTGATATCTATGCCTGTATTATCATATTTACATCTTTTATTGTTATGTCCAATAACCAAATTTTTTGATTTCTTGTTTTTTTTGTTTCATAATAATTTTTTCTGGTATGTTAGTCAGTATGTTAAAGCTCTTACTTCTAGGTTTCTTAGAAATTTTTTCATCATTTGACATATTTTCTTGGATTAATTCTTTAATTGCTACGTTATCTACAAAATTTGATTTATCGATACCTGCTGGCTTAACAATACAAGCTTCTTTTTCTTTATATCTCAATGGAACTTTAGTCTTATCAAAATATTTTTTATCAAGAAATTTATTTTGAGAGTTATTCTTAGCATTAATAAAATCACCCAAGAAGGACACTTTTTGAAAATCTTCGACAAGAGTTTGTAATAATGGAGAGTGCAGATTATGTGCATGTATATTTTTTGTGATACTGTCAAATTTCAAATATTCATAGTCAAACTGGTTCAAAAAATGTTCAGCCAGGATATCTTGAACAATAGAACTTGTTTCATTATGCTGACCAGTTGAAGTTATTTCTTCATTTTGATAAGCTGTGTGGTTATCACCTATATAATTCAAAAAAGGATATTTTTTATTGCAGTTCAATGGCAGATCAGTCTTAATGGTAAAATATTGCGGATCTAACAAAAATTCATTTGATGAATTATGTGAAAAAAAGTCTGCTGCGTTTTTTGATTTATCGTAGTCCATATTTTTTGGTTCAAACGAGAAAGACTTTTTGAATAAATTAACCATTGGTTGTAAAGGCGTAGACATTTCTTGGGACTGCTGCAAAGGAATAGGTTGTGCTATATGAGGTTCTTGTATTTTATTAATAATAGAATGGGATGAACAATGGTTGGTGTTACCTATTGGTTTTTCTGCAGAAAATTTAAAGGTTGAGTCATTAGTATTTGCGATTACTGTGATGTTTACTGAATGTTGACAAGGAATTGGCTTTGTATTTGAACAATCAGAAGAAATGTCTGACTGAGAATCAAACTTGTCTTTATACTTAGCAATAGACAAATGTTCATTGTTATTATTATCATTTCTACCAGTGTTTGCAGTAGAAAGAATTGGAAGATTAACTTTATTTAAAGAAGTTTCAATATTATTCATCAGAACCTTGTTACCAAATATGTTGACATTTGGCTGTGATTTTTCGCAATTTTTGCGGACATTTGAGGAAACCATATCGTTGTCTGAATTTTCTAATGACAATTCCTCTAAATCAGGAAGTTGCCTGTTAGATAGTTGACAACCATTGTCGTAACTAGAGATCTGTTGAAGCTTTGGAAAATCGTTATTATTTTTGGCTGCTTGGAAAAAATTGTTGGTTTTTTCTTCAATTGCGATATCTTTTAAGCTGAAAGTTGATTCTATGTTATCAGATGATTGACCGTTATTGTTGGAAAATTCTATTGCTGCCGATTTTGAAATTTCAGAGGTGATAGATTATTTCTGAAAAATTTCCTTAATGAATGTATCCATGTCTTGTAATATGCTATTAATAAAAATACAATGAAATAAAAATAAATAACTAAATATATATATGATTAGTCAAAGAAAAAAAAGAAGAATTTCAAGAGTTAGCTATTTAAAATTTTTTTTTAAAAAAATACAAAATAATAATAATAAAAATAACCAACAGTTAAATGATAACAATGATAAACTAGCAGCTAAAGTAATTGGAAACTAAGAACTAAGGTTAAACAATAAACTATTCAATTTTCATAAGCTACACTTTTTAGAATAATCAAGCATATGAAATAATGAAAATCATTTCAGGGAAATAGGAAATCTTTTAATTTTGACAGCAAACTCACATGCAATATATATATATATATATATATATATATATATAATTATGTAAGGGGCAGATAAAATGTTAATGTTTATATGAACCAAAAGAAAAACATTCAATACATATTATCCAAAATTGTTTAAAATTGTAATATATATATATATATATATTTGACATTATTTTTGGGTTGAATTTCTTAAGAGCTGTATGTAGAAAGCTTCTGTTTATTTATACATACTGATATTAATTGTTAAATATTCAGCTTACCTGCTGTATTATATTTATTTTCCAAAGTATATGTGCAATTTATTGTAAATAGAATATCTAATGATTTTGTTTATATCAATAATTCCATTTATATTTAGATCCATCTGTGTTTCTAATACATTTTTTTTGACCTTAGAATTGTGGAAGTTTTACAAATTGATTTAGTTACGACCATTCAAGTAAGACGCAACTATTGAAGACATAATCTTGAATGATTCAATTATATTTCACGAATATTTTAAATGTTCGTATTATTACATCTCATGAACATATCTTCACATTTAAGAATTGCATTATTGCATTTAATATCGTATTTGAAAATTATGTTATTGCATTTAAAAATTATGTTCTCCATTTATACTAGCAATCGCGTTTCATTATGCTAACGATCGCATTTAGATACAACAATCATATTCATTTGTGTGAACATCTTTACAAACTTGTTTTTCTTCTCCTTTCAGTTAGTTGTATTTTGTAATTACCTTCAAACTATACTGATTCATGTAGTGCTTAATATTTACTCATTAAGAGTTTAATTTTGACATATGCATGAAAACCCGCAAATCATTCTTACATTGTTATCAAAACGATTTTGCATTTCTAATTGGAGACCAATTTATGTACATACATAAATTAATAGATGATATGTATTTCATAGGTAAATACATTCATAATTCAATACACAAGTATACAGTATTTCATACTGAAACAATCAGTGTCAAAAGTAGAATATATTCGTACGACTACCGTTTTAAGATATTTCATGGCCAATTTTGTTTACATGTTTGATTCTCTTAATTATTGCTTAAGAAAAAAATAATAAAAAGTACAAAACCGAAAAAAAAAACAGATTAAACAAGGCTCATAAAGTATATTTTAAACGTGTATAAACACAAACACATAGAAAAAAAAAAAAAAGAAAGACGCAAAAATGTTCTAGATCCCCCTTAGCAAACAATCAGAAAGTAAAGCAAACATGACATGCCTGTAGTACATCTACTGTACAAGGCTTTAATGGGGAATGGATTACCTTCCTACAAGATTATTATATTAGTCATTTAGGAAAAATGTTGACTGAATTTGGGGCTTTTTACTGGCCGTTTTTGAGGGACTTACTCTTATGATAATAGTATGAAAAAGAATAACAAGAAAAAAGAAAAAAAATCAAGAGTCGCTCAGTAAGTGCGTGTCAAGTTTTTATAACTATCGTTTGCTACTGATGTGTTTCGAAATGTATATTATTGCACAATAAAGTGCAAGTCAGTATCAACGTCATTTGAAATAATTTTTCATATTATGGTTGTTATTGAAATACAAAGTTTAGTTATTGCATTTATACAAAAATTTGGTAGATTGTTAATAAAAAATATTCGTGTTCACATATAAGTAAACCAAGCGATTATCTAATAGTACCAGTTACTTCTTTCAGTTCTTACTTGTGCGATATTATCAGTACTTCGTACTATTGTCGCTGATTTATTTATTTTTTCGATTACTCATGTACTATTAGTAGTTATATATTCATTTAGTCCATGTCGATTCTTTCATTGCAGTGATATTCAATTCTCCCAAGTCCTTCAAACTGTTTGTGTCTTCTCATAGTAAAAGTCTTTTAGCTGAAACGAAGCATTGCCTATTATGCGCGCTCATAACTAAATACCAATCAATTCACAGCCACAGAAACTGTAACAAGTAAAAAAAAAATAATAAAAAAAATTCAACATTTTTAAAATCACAAGAATCGCGATAATATCTGTCGTAGTATGATAATATCTGTCGCTACATTGATCAGACAAGTATTCAGCCATTATATATATATTCTTAAGAGTAATTAGGTACCTGAAAAATTAAATTTATTTGTTCAAATATATGGGTGTAGTATTAATTTATACATAAGGGATACATATATATATATACAAATAATTTTATATATAAGGTATACATATATAAATTTATACATAAGTTATATATTTACATAAGGCATATAAACCTCAAAGGATATAAACATACATAGATTGAATATTAGACAGAACTGAATCATCATCACCACCATTTTTGCTTAACCCAAACTATATCCACTCTTTTTGTTCCTTTAAATACAAGAACCCAAAACATTTAGCTGTTTGTCTCTCATAGATCACACACACAAGCATATATATATATACCATAATCATGGAAGATAAATTCATTGGTTTGGCCTTAGCCATGTCATCGTCCTTAGCGATCGGTACGTCCTTCATCATTACTAAAAAGGGATTAATAAATGCCCAGAATCAAGGCTTTGAAGGTAAAGGCTTTGAATATTTGAAAAATCCAATTTGGTGGGCAGGGATAGCTACAATGGCCATCGGTGAAGTCGCAAATTTTGCAGCTTACACCTTTGCTCCAGCAATCTTGGTGACCCCACTCGGTGCCCTTTCTGTCATCATTGGTGCTATCTTGGCCTCTATCTTTTTAAAAGAAGAATTGGGGACATTGGGTAAAATGGGTTGTGCCATTTGCATCATTGGTTCCGTCATTATCGTATTACATGCTCCTGCCGATAAGGAGATCGAAACTGTTGATGAAATTTTGGATTATGCCTTTCATCCTGGTTTTATCTGTTATTGTTTATTTGTCGCAGTGTTTGCTACTTTTGTCATTTACAAAGTCTCCCCAAAATATGGTTCTACTAACCCAATGGTCTATATCTCCATCTGTTCCACAGTGGGATCTATCTCTGTTATGGCCATTAAAGCTTTTGGTATCGCTTTGAAATTAACATTCAATGGTAATAATCAATTTACATCTCTTTCCACTTATTTCTTCATCGTTGTTGTTATCTTTTGTATTCTTACACAAATGAATTATCTTAATAAGGCTCTTGATCAATTTGATACGTCCATTGTTAACCCACTTTATTATGTCTCCTTCACCACTTTGACTTTGGTTGCTTCTTTCATCCTTTTTAGAGGGTTCAACACTACTTCCTCCGTCAATATCATTTCTTTGATTTGTGGTTTCATAACAATTTTCCTCGGTGTTCATCTTTTAAATATTTCTAGATCCCACTCTAATGAAGAATTGCTACCAGTAAGCACATCGCCAGATGATTTTTCATATGAATTATCTGATGATACGTCAGCTAATGCTTTTGAAATGGATAGTATTAATAACTCGCGTCGCCGTTCAGGGCACCATCATCGTGATGTAAGTGGCAGCAGCAAATTGTTCGGTACTGGCAAAAATCCCATAGATGACATACCCTTGGATAATACTATTGGAGGAATTAGAAGATCTTTACAAATTCTGCATAGAAGAACTACGTCGAATTCAGTTTTCAGCAATGGTGGCGATCCTGGTGACGAAACCACTGCTTTGAATACTTTACGTGAGTAAAGGATTTCGTCTCGACTAATGAAAAAAACAAAAAAAAAAGATCAAAATTAAAATATTATACTTCATAGCGATGGTTTATATACAGTATATAATGTAATTTGTGTTTTATTTAAATTATACATTAGAAGTAATATATAAATGGTGATATATATTACAACTTTTCCATGACAGTTATTTGGTTCCCACTGTAGTCATCTGAATCAGTGAATTTGTCAGTACCCCCACTTTCGTTCATGAGCTTTTTATCTAATTTGTTATTCTCATTTATTAATGATTCTAACTCCTTATCGTTCACGTAAGAAGTGCCTGAGCTTGTACCATTAGTCACATTGGCAGGCACAGCATTATCTTCATTGTTAGAAATAATATTCTCAGCTTTATTTGTAGGAACAGTATTTTCAATTTTATTAGGAACAGTATTTTCAACTTTATCAGCACGAATAGTATTTTCAACTTTATTAATAGTATTTTCAACATTTTTAGTAGGAGTAGCAGTCTCAGCATCACGAGTAGCAACAGTATTGTCAACATTACTTGTATGTACAGTGCTCTCACCTTTAGTAGTTGCAACTGCATTCTCACCCTTATCTTTTGGTCTACTAGATGTGTTAATATCTTTTGATGAAAATATTCCTCCATTTAATCCATTCTGGATACCATTATTTTTTGTATGTGTAACAGGAATCACATTTTGATTTGCATTTGACTGACTTGAAAGTGGATAACTCTTCAACGATTGTAGAGTATCAGAGACACTATTGTTAATATCTTCACCCATAGGCCGAGCATCTGATTTATTCAAATTATGTTGGAAGCCATTTGGATGTTGTCTCATAGATGCAAAAAAAGAACTGTTCAAGCCATCTTGATGTTTCTTTATTGAAAATCGTTTTTTAGGGCTTTGCTTTTCTTCATTTGAAATTGCTATCTGTTTGTCAGCTTTATTTCCCTTTTTACCAAAACCAAGTCTCTTAAAAAAGCCAATTCCACTTGAACGAGTTTTCTTGTTTTTGGAATTTGCGTCTTGTTCGATATTGGCTGTTTCCTGTCCATCATTTCTTCTATCTTTAGTATTATTTTCCGTTTGAGGGATATCCGGCTTACTTCCAACATTACTATATACTATATCCTGATCAGAATTTAACATATTTGGTTGAGTTTTATTTTCAATCAGCGGAATTGGTTCTCCTCTGGCAGCTTGAGCAGCAACAGTTACACCAGTAGTATGTTTATCTTTGAGTCTGAATTTGTTTTTTCTTTTCAAGACTTTATTTGTTTTCTCTTCTTCAATCACAGCTTTCATTAGTCTCAGATCCTGCTTTTTATCATGTTGTTCGGCAGTTGCATCAGACTCGTAATTGTAATTTCCATTATTATTGTTAGTATCCACAGTAACTGGAACTGATGGCGGCCCTTGTATATTTTTATTATTTATTATTGGCTTATGCACTCCGTTTTCATTCACTTCCATATTGGCATCAGAAGAGCGAAAAATATTCTTGGTGTCTATCACCTTATCGCTCTCAATTGTTTCCTCAATAATATCAGAAGTACCAAACCGGGCACTCACATGTTGCTTCTGATAGCATTCTAGAACCGTTGAATCAGCATTCTTTCTGACTTTTATCGAAGAAACTTCGGCATATTCAGTATTGTCGAGATCATCCATTTGATATGGATTTGCTGATTGCGCGTCAATGGAATTATCATGAATGTCAGAATGTTGATCATCATTTAGAAAAGAAAGTGGACTTTTTGTGACATAATTTTGAGAAAATCTTCTAAAATGATGCTCGACAGGTGATGAACCAGATAATGAAGAACTCTCCGCCCGCTTGCGCTTTCTCTCTTCTTGTATTTGCAAATTGCTATTAGCATTTGTATTTTTTTGTGTTTTTGAATATTTCGATTTTGCGAGCCTCTTGTTCGTCAGCGTATTTGAGAACCGCAAGTTAGAAGAACGTGGCGCAGCTTCAGAATAAGAAATTTTTGAAGCTGAGGCAGCTGAGGCAGCAGCAGAAGCTGCTGCAGAAGCAGCAAACGTATTTCTGTCTGGCTTACTCAATAGTTGCTGATTAAAGGAAGCAGATCTTTGCATAGAGTGTCTTCTGAACATTCTGTTTGAACTTTTCATATCCACTACTGGTGGACTTGAAATTTCTCCTTTTTGAAGCAATTCATAAAAATCGATCCCTGAGAGTCTATTGGTATTGTTTAATTGAGAGTAGGAACTCATCTTTATACTTTTTCTTTTATGGATTATATGTTATATTATATCGCAATGGTCTCCGTTCTCGTAGTTTAAGATATTATTTTTCAAACAAAATAATAATACAAAGAAAAGAAAAAAGGAAAAAAAAAAGTTAGGATTTAATATATATAATGCGAAACAATTGATGAAAAGATGACCAAGAAAGATACAAATAATCAAGTGAGCGACAAACAAAACAATGTTGAAATAAAGTTAAGAGCTCCTTCTTTCTCCACTTTTTTCTTTCTAAATAAAAAATTAAGAATTTTTGAAAGATTCTGTATTTCACTGGATTTTATCTATTTATTATTTTTTTTTTCGGAAATTTCTGAGTATTTATCACATATTAGGTATTATTGTTTTTACATTTATGAAAAAGAAAACATCTCAATTTAAAAGATTAACATAAATAAATATAAAAAAAAGCAATCATCTTTGACAATTTAACTTTAAAGAGATATGTGTGTGACAGCTTCAGTATTTTTAGCAATAATACTAAGAAAAAAAAAGAAACATTAGATAGTTGATCTGCAAGGGCAAAGTGAAAAATAATTTTTCATAATCACAATAAAATCACGTGATAAAAAAATTTAAGGACCAATGCAACTAACCACGTAACTGATTTTTTTTTTTTTTTTTTTTAAGTTATTCTTCAACTTCATAAAGATGTTGATAACAGGATCATAGCCTTTAACAGATAGGATTTGTTAATTACAATCACAAATTTGATATTAATCGATATTTAGATCACTCATTTCTGTATCAAATTTTTATATCATTGAACTGTGGTGCACAATAAGATTATGGTATGTATGATAAGTTGAATTCATAATTCATCATGCTTCTATTTTTATTTTTTTCATTTTCAATCTATTTCAACATCGTCATAAAATTGTGTTAATCAAAATATATACTAATCAATATTTTGTTACTAATATTTTTTTTTGTCTAGAATTCGCTACTAGGTCATGGGGTTAAACAAATTCAGACAATAAAAAAGGATTTGTCTGTGTTTGAAAGAGATTATCTACAGTCTCCATTATCGGTTCAGGGACAAATTTCTGTTTCTATCTCCAATTTGTTCCGTATAATTTCAGAAATCAGCAATGGCATCGAAAAGGAACAATCTGAAGAAAATAAAGCCAAAATAGAGAAAAAATTAAATAAGTTGCAAAGTGAGGCCAATGATTTGAAGTCTAGATTTGAGAGAATAAAAAAGAAGAAAGAGGAAAGCAATTTTGAGAGCAGTAAAAGTGAGTTACTTAATCGTGGAGCTCGTTCAATTCATAACAATAATATTAATGGATTGGCAGACGTTGTTGCATCTACCTCGTCATCGAGTACCACCCCTTATGGATACCAGACTGGTAGTGGTTTAGCTTATGAAGAAGGATTAGAAAAAGAACACAAGACTTTGAATAGAGCCAGTCAACAACTTGATGAAATATTGGAAATGGGTCAAAGAAGTTTTGACGACATAGTTACACAGAACCAATATCTACGTGTCTTTGAACAGAAATTGAGTTCAAGTTTGGTTACCTTGGGTGTGTCCAGATCCACAATACAAAGAGTAGAACGAAGAGTATATCAGGATCGATTCATTTTTTTTGGTGGTGCAGTTTTCACATTTTTCTGTTTCTATTTTATCTTGTCATATTTGTAATATTTCTGTTCGGTATGTCATGCAGGGAAAGGCAAAACTGAAGGAAACCTATAATAACAATATAAAGAGTTACATTCATGAGGTTTCTTCATATATTTATGCCTTGATTTCATCCTTATTAAGTGTTATTTATGGCTTTGCTTACGATATTACATATACATGCATATAATACATTTTAATTAACTCTATAGATTATTATTATTCAGAATTGACCTCTTATTCTTCTTGCTAGCTGTATATCTTTTTGCATAATTGTTACTCTCTTAGCATGTATGGCACAAAGATTTGTATCTTCTAATAAATTCACCAAGAAAGCCTCTGATGCTTCTTGTAATGCCAATAATGCCACAGATTGCCATCTAAGATTGAATTCTGTTCCAATGTAATCGTTGGCTATTTCACGAATTAATCTTGCAAATGGAAGTTTTCGAAGTAGAAGCGATGTCGATTTTTGATATTTTCGTATGTCTCTCAATGCCTTAATACCAGGTCTATATCTCCTCTTTGGTGATGCCATTGATTTTGACGATGTTATAGTCTTTCTTGCACTTACTGGATCATTTGGATGATTTCTCGTTATTCCTATATTGAATGATTCTTCAGAATCGGAAGATTCTGTTTTGATCGTTGATTCACGTTGTTCAGTCGTGTTTTTGGAACTCTTTTTCGAACCTATTGAATGTCTCACCATTGACATGTAATACTATATTAGAGTGATGAACTGATATTATGTAGGGTAGTTAATGGTAGTATATTCTATAATAAATGAATACTAAATTAAATGTGATAATATAAAAACTAGTCTCCGAGAATCAAGTTGCGTAATCCAGTAAATAACTTCTAATTTTGATTTAGGTTTCCAAGCGGTTTATATCTTTTTCGTTAAGATAATCTAAGGAATTTTTACTGTTTCTTGAAATTTCTTCAAAGCTTAAACTAATGATAAAAGAGATATATATCTGAAACTTGGAGCAGATTATGAAAACCAACCAATATTAGGTTATTTGTGCGTATATTGATATTCTTTTCCTTTAATCAATGTTATTTTTATTTTTTTTTATTTATTTTTGTATCTTTTCCCCTAACATAACGTTGATGTTTTTCTTTAATATGAAAGAAAATGTAAAAAAACTGGATGGCTGGTTAAAAGTTTCCGAATCCAGTAATTTTCTGACAAATAGTTAAACGCGTCTTTATCAAAAATTTATTTACTTTTTAACGCGTATTTCTGGTTACAAAGCACTGATGTGTCCTGATTTTTTTTTTTTTTTTTTTTTTACATAATTTTTGTTTTGGTCTTTGGGTCATAGAAATAACTATTTATCTAGATAGTTTGCTTATTATGTTGCATGCTTTGGACATGATACAAGCTTTGTTAGCTATTGATACAGGTTGTTAAAATATTTTCTACAGAAAAACATTAGGATTTAACGCTTACTCTAAGTACAGTTATAAGCTAGATTGATTTGTTGAAAAATGGCTCCTCATAAAGAATTTCAATATTTTATAATTAATGTGGGCACATATACAACCCATGCTCAATTTAGTTCAATTTCATCCTTGCATGAGTTATTACCATCAAAATCGATCGGTATACCTACAAAAGTGTATCAGCATCCAAATAATGAAAAGAATTTCTATACATCAGTACCGGGAACCCAGGAAATTAAGTTTATCGAAAATGGTATAATCACTAATCAAAATGCTTTTAACTATTTTGTCAAGCTTGTATATAAATCTTTGATCAAATATAATTCTGAAGAATATTTAAAATCCAATCCAGAGTCATCAACAAATGCTTATGAACAGTCGTTGAATGTTCACTTAGTTGTTGTGACTTCTACATCTGTGTTCCATAATTTTTCAAAATTAGATGTCCAAAAGACCACAAACTATTTATTTGAAAATTTGGATCACATTCAATCATTTTCACTCATATCCAGTGCTTTATGTTTACTTTTTGCATATTCTAATAATGCCAACACCAATGGATCAGGAACAGCGTTAATAGTCGATATCGGTGCAGAAAAAGTCAATATCTTACCGGTAATCGAATTTATGCCAATTAGTTTTGCTAATTTATATTTTCCAGTAGGTGGGAATTCTATCAACAGACACTTGCGAAAACTATTACCTGATTTATCAATTGATCAGATCGAGGCATTGAAAAAATCAGAAATTTATGAAGTCTTGACTAATCTAAATAGATTAGATGCGCAAGGTGAGGATGAAAAAGAAACTATGGATGTTTTAAACATTGTTACCTCAAATAAGCCTGTAGAATTGATAGAAAAACGTAAAAAGAAAACTGGCAGCTCAAATGATGATCTGAAGGAAAAAAAATCAAATACTAAGTTAGACACAAATACATTTGTTGATCTTGATGGGAAAATAGTCACTGTTGGGAAACAGCGTTTTCAAGGAGCAGAAGATTTAATAATGAAGATCGCATTTGGAATCAGTAATTCAATTAGTAAATACCCAGTATTTGAAAGACGATTAGATTTGTGGTCAACCATTATAATCAATGGTCCCGTAACTGGAATCAAAGGTTTTAAAGAACATTTACTTGAAGAGCTAGTTTCCAAATTTGTATCTTCAAATTTTGAGGATGAGGGCACTAATCCAGAAGATCAATTCAGAGCAACTTCCAATGCTGGCTCTCAGTTTAATAATGATATTGAAGTGAAATTTTGTAAGAAGCCGGAATATTTCCAGGATTGGAAAGATATATCTGGTGATGATATCAATAACGACTTGACTATCTTAGGTGCTTTGGTGTTTACAAGATTAACTTTTGGACCTGGTCCTCATCATAATTCTGTATCTAGTCTTGGAAATGAACTATATATTATAAAGAAAGATGAGTTTGAAGAGAGTGGACCAAACTTGATTTGGGAGATTTGATTAAGATTATTCGGAATATAATATATATATATATATATTAGCGTTCGTATGAATATTAATAAGAATGAATTAAATGTAATAGAAAGAAAACAATTAGACTACAAGTAGGTTAACTTCGTTTTTAAACTGTCAACAATGTAGAATAATTATCTTTTTTGCTTGAAAGCTATTTTCGGTAATTTGAATAAGAATTTTCATGACTCTATGAATAATAAGAACAGAAAGGACGACATGGTACAGCTTGACTTCACATATGTTGGAACTCAACTGAGTTCCGAATACCTTTTAAAAAAACGAACTAAAACGAAACATAATGAATAAATACTAAAATAAAATAGGGCAGAAAAAGAGAACTGAACGATATAAGGTTAACACAACAAGAACAAAAGAAGGAGAAAAAAAAAGATATTTTTACGTTTTTTTGTGAAAGGTTTCAATTATTTAAAACATACCATTTCTTTAAATTTTTCAATTCTTTTCTTTTTTTCTGGTTTTTCGATATTCTTTTGTGAATTAGACTCCTCGTCAATATTATCTGCATCACCTATTGTATTGACAAGACTTCCAGCATGGGTGTCATTTTCTGAGTTATCGTCAGTTTCACTAGAAGTATCCTTTTCTAATTGTTCTTTACGCCATCTAATATTCCAACTACGGACAGGTATCACTATCAAATTAGCAATTAATACTTGTTCTGTTTGATATAATACCAAAGCTGCCAATAATTTACCCAAATTTTCAAAATTATCACCATACTGAGAAGTGGTCAATCCGATACCTAACGCTGCAGTTTTGGCGGGACAAATGAATAAAAGAGCGGTGGTGTCTGGAGGATCAAAATAAAATTTGGAGATAGCTCTATACAAATATTTATGAAACATGCTTTTGTGCCTTTTTGGTTTTAAATGTTTTATGATAAATGCATTCAATATGAAGTTATTGGTTAAACAAATTGTGATTAGTGAAAAAAATAAATAAAGGCCTGCATTGAAAAAGAATATCATGATGATAGATTCACCAGGAACGGACGTAAATGCATGTTGATAAAAAGCCGTTGAAAATGAGGTAAATAAATTTAATAATAAACAAATACTACCAATTTTACTTAATTTGTATTTTGCGTTAAATGCCAATACTTTTTCAGGATTTATATTATTGACGCATTGACCAATGAACAAAGGAACAAACACTGAACATCCTAGTTGTTTCATGACATCTCTGTAAATGCTGCTAAATGTAGTACCATTACTCGGGTTACCAAATGACCAAGCCAGAGATCTGGTATACATTTGTAGGAGTAAAGGGGAGATGAAAGCCCCTAATAAATTACCAACAAACACTGAAGAAATAGACAACTCGTAATTACCTTTTGCACTTCTTGTCATTACGACATTGGATGCAATAGTGGTTGGACAAGTGCTAGTAACGATTGCACCCATCAACATCCAGTTATCAATTTTGGGATTATCCGAACTTTTCACCGCAGTACAAAGAGCAAAAACTATGGAACCGGTAATAAAGAACTGCATCAATATTGCAATACAATGAGCTCTCCAATTATATAAATTGGCACAAAACACTGAAGTACGCATAGATAATCCATTTTGAAAGAATATAAGAGCAACTGCGAGATATCCAATTGTATACTGGGCCTTGATTAAACCACCATGTCTAGCAAAGTTAGGAAATTTTGCTGAAATAGCAATCAATGCGGCAAGAAAGATGTAGAACCATTGAGATATTGCAAAACTAATAAGTGTTTTAGAATACTTGTAGAACTTCCCTGACTTATCTATATGGCATTTTTCACAGATAAAGAATCCCATGTTCTGTTGTCTATGTGTAAACTTCTTTTTTTTTCCAAAGACATATGCCCTTTCAGGAAACCGTTATCTTTTCTGTTTCGCCAAGATTTTTGCTTGAGCGAAATCTATCAAGTCAACACTCTACTATTGAAAATAAAACTGTATAAAGAGAGCTTTAACCTTTTATTGGAACACTATTTTACTTACTATAATAAAGAATAGCGAAGCTATGAAAAAGAATATCCTGTAAGAAGTGTGTATATTTCAGATAGTAAGTTAACAACAGATAACAATATTCGGGTTCCAACTGACTGAATAGCGATCCCAATTTCCTAATGAATTACACCTCAAAAAAATGCTTTTGGCTGGTGCCTTCTTTGTTTTTCTTTCAACTTTTATTAATTCTAATATTAATTCGAAGGGGAATTATTTTTCTTTGGTTTCTTTGTTTCTATCTCTTCTGCGGCTTTAGATATATATATTATAAAATTAAGGTTGAACATTATCAATAGTCTATTTCATGATGACGTCTCTTCGGATGAGTAATAACAGGTTTTCTCTCGGATGCCTAACGGTCGTTTCTTTTTAAAAGATCTATATCACGTGTATAATAAAAGGGCATATCACATGTGTTTTTGCTAGAGAAAAATTTTTCAGAAGAATTATAAAAATCTCAGAAATGTTCACACAAAAAAAAATAAGTAAAGAATTCAAGAATATTTAAATTTAAACAAATCAAAAGAAAAAATAATTTGCGTGAGGAATTAATTCTATTAGTATAATTAATCCGTACATAATTAAACCATTAAGTTAGATATACATCTATACATCAGGATAATGAATTTTTTTTGTTTTTGTTTTTATTCTTTCTTTCTTTCGACCGGATGATGCATTAAATAATTTTTTTTTTTTTTTTTTTTTTTTAAATTTATTCTGACAATAATAATATAGTTGAATCCCATTTTCTTGTCATCTTTCCCATTATACACTTGATTTTATAGTCACTTGTATTTCCTTTTTAAAAATACTATACACGAATACTCTAAGCACTAGTATCCCAAGATGTCTGTTGAAAAGAAAGAAACTGAAGTTCAAGACCAAATCGTCAAGGTTAGAATGACCTTAGTCTCCACCAAAGTCAAACAATTAGAAAAAGTTTGTGCTGGTATCATTGCTAATGCTAACAGATACGAAGTCTCCAAGAAGGGTCCAGTTAGAATGCCAACCAAGGTTTTAACTATTAACACCAGAAAGACCCCAAATGGTGAAGGTTCTAAAACCTGGGATCACTACGAAATGAGAATCCACAAGCGTGTTATTGATCTCCACTCTCCATCTTCTCTCATCAAGAAGATTACTAATGTCACCATCGAACCAGGTGTAGACATTGATGTCACTGTTGCTGCTTAAATTTATTAATTCCATTCATTTGTGAATATTTGTGGGCAGAAAAATAAAATGATGGTGATTGTTTACTATAGCTGATGTCAATAACCTAGGATGAAGTTTTTAAGATTTCCTTTTAATATCAGGCTACTATTTTTTAATAAATGTATAGTTGAACATCTCCAACAAAAAGAAGACACAGAATTTTTTTCAAAGAAAATTTCACTAATTGCTCTAGGTGTACATTGTTATGCATACTATCAGGAATTAGATCTAACATACATTTGGTACATTATTTTAAACAAAATTTGTAAGCATTTTCAGTGATACTTTTTACAGTGTTAATTGACTAAATTATTTCTAATGGTAATGGTTATTCAAACCTAATAATTGTAGAAATGAAGTTTTTTAAAGTCAATGCGGATCACGTGATAGAAGTTATGTAAGTCAACGGTTTTAGAATTTCAGTCTTACTTTCTTGCTAGTCATTGTGACTCTTGCGGTTAAACTTTTGTACTCTTCAATAATAGATTAATTACATATAATAAAGAAAATCATTTACGCTATCTCTTCCGTATCTTCAATTTTGATGAGTATTATGATCTCATATTTCTTTTTACTATTATTTTGTGTTTGCCAATGCAAAGCAAATTCGAAATTTTTTATTAACCTTGCTTCGCTCGAAATAGCCTTCGTTTTATCAAAGTTTTGCGTTGTTTTAATGCAAAAGTTTATTTAATATTAGGATCTTATACTGAAGTTACTAGTGGTGATTGGGTCGTCAGAAGCACCGTTGGACGGAAAGAAAGGAGCATGCATAATCTAAATATTAAGCACCGTCGGAGATGGCTGCTTTTATTAACGTTGAAGTGGCTATTCTCCGCGCTTTTCTAAATATAGGGAGGAAAAAAAAAGTAAAACGTCAACATGTGTTATTTAATCTATACTGATCTCTGAAAGTGTAGGTGGTGATTTTCTACTTATAAATATATCATCTGATCCGCATTGAAGAAACAAGAGATTACAAAAGTATTTTGTTTTAACGAATTGAAGATTAAAAATTGTTTTCCAATTAAGTTATTTATTTTATTTTGGTTTTTTTTAAGTTACTTAAAATTACTTTATTATTTAAATAACAATCTTTTAGTGGCGATCTTTTTATTTATTACCCTTTTGTTTCTATTTAATTGTTAGACTGTGATTCATATACTTTAATTAAACATATTAACAAATTAATATTAAACAAAATGGCTGATTATTTATTGACTATCAACGCAGTTCGTGAGAAATCAACTCCTGTGTTTAATCTTGCTTTTGAGAACAAATTAGAGAACTTTGAATCACATTTTTCAGATAAGTCTAAACTTAATGAATGTATTGACTTTATTGTTAAATTGATTAATCGTGACTTTAAAGACAATTATAAATCAATCCCACCACACGGTCGTTGGCAACATTTGGAAGCTGGTAAAGATAAACCTCGTGTGATGAACTTAGTCAAATCATGGAAAGCTGACAAGGTTGACAATACTGAAATTACCAGAAGATTAATTGATTTGTTTGTTATTTCTGTATTCTTAGATGCAGGAGCAGGTAACCAATGGAAATTTGCCGAAACCAATGATGAGGATCCAAACTTGGTAGAATATTTCCTGAGATCCGAGGGTTTAGCTGTAGCTTCATTCCATGTTTTCAACAATGGAGAATTCTCAAATGATAAGTCTAATAAGTATCAAGTCAATGCAGAAAAATTGTCTGAGATCACAGAGGATAAGTTTAAAGAATGGCTCCAAGTGGATGACGAGAATAATCAGTTAGCCGGGTTTGAAGGAAGATTGAAATTAATTCGTAGTTTGAGCAATGCACTTATGAGTAATGAAGAAATTTTTGGAGGCGACTCATTTTTGAGAAAAAGCGATAATTACAACAAAAAGTCAAATAGACCTGGTAACTTGGTTGATTATTTAAATACTAGATCTGACAATGAATCTAAACAAATTGATTTAGGTGTTATTTGGAATGCTTTAATTCAAGGATTCAATGGCATTTGGGACTCCCGTATCGTATTGGAAGGAAAGTCACTTGGCGATGCATGGTATAATAAGAGCACTACAAAATTGGCGATGGAAAAGCAAGGTATTACTTCTGCAGAAAAATTACAAGAATCAGATAAGATTGTTCCATTTCATAAACTTACACAATGGTTAACTTATTCATTACTTATCCCGTTAAAGAATTATGGAGGATTTACTATTTTAAATGAAGAATTGTTAACTGGTTTACCTGAATACAGAAACGGTGGTCTTCTTCTTGATTTTGGATTATTGAGCATTAAGGATGAGAAGTTAGACCAAGGATTGAAATTGGCTAAAGAACAGCTGAAAAACGATGCTGAAGAAGTTCCAATGTATAAGCCTGATGATGATTTGATTGTGGAATGGAGATGCTGTACTGTTGGATTTTTGGATTACATATTAGTATTGGTCAATGAAAAATTGGGTGTGAAAGGTACAGAAAATGAACTTGTTTTGGCGCAACTCATTGAAGCAGGTAGTTGGAAGGCTGGTAGAGAAATTGCGAAAATTAAAAGACCAAGTACTTCTGGTCCACCTATTAATTTATTAAGTGATGGTACAGTTTTCTAAAGAATAGAAGGGATAAACGTTGTCAAATAGATAACAATATAGAAAATTAATAAATGAATATTCTAATTATTTAATTTGATAGGAACATGATGATAATTGAAAAACTAACCAAAAAAAAATCAAGAGAATTCGAGAAGCGTTACAAATGAGATTTCCATGTAATTATCAAATTCATTTTTTTTTTTTTTTTGGCTAGAAATACTGTTTATTCTAATATATGTATTATCAAATTTCTAGAAAAGTTATATACATTTACATAGATATTTTATCAAATTTGCAAAAGATTAAAATCAAGTATTTTTTTAGAAAAGTATTGGAAATTGTATGTTATTATAAGTTCTCCAGGATTATTTGTATGCTCTCTTAGTTGGTAGGTATGCATGATAATGCAGAAAGTTCAAACACAGTCAATACTTTTGGTTATTGATTAATTGATAGTTTGTTCAATTGACAATATGCTACGTTGGATAATAGCTAAATCTTGCAAGAAACTAAGACAGGCAACTAATTTAGGAAATGAAGAACAATCCTGAAAAGATATATGGTGAAGAAAAATAAAGAAAGAATATAGAAAAGAATAGTGGACTGGACAGCTCGCTTGACAGTTACTCTTTTCTTTCTTTTTTTTTTTTTTTTTTTTTTTTTTTTTTTTTTTGAAAAAAGAACAAAGAGACCTTCAGTATAATCCAAGACAGGTTTTTTTTATTGCTTTTACTTGAACTGGTAGTTAAAACACTGGTTGTACATGTGATAGAGTAGAAAAAAAAAATGTTTTATTTCAACCAATTGAGCTTTCACCTATCGTTGTTTTCGTTTATTTTATTGTTGAATTGGAGTGATTCAACGGCAGTACATATAGTTTGACAATATAAAAAGAAATGAAGTGCACCAAATAGGCAGTGATTTGGCTACCTTGAAAAGAAAAACGAAAAAAAAGACAAATGTCTACTAAGAATGCATATTGAGAATAAAATTAAAAATACAAACAACATGCCATTGATGAGTACTGAGTATTAATAGTATACTTAATATATCACAAATAATGATACATTTCTGAAATACAATGAATAATACTATTTTGAAACATAATGGGTAATACGATTTTGAAATATAATGGGTAATGCGATTTTGAAATATAATGAATAATACGATTTTGCAATATATATTTAATAAAATACACCTCTGAAATATATTGAATCATACTAATCCTGAAACATAATTAATCACTATATTATAGAAAAATGTATTTGGAAATACAGTTATTTGGTGTGCATTCATTGAACTTATACTAACATATCTATGGGCTTGATATTGGATTTCTAAAAACAAAACCCGTAACCCGGCTGACACCTTGTCAGTCGATGCCTGTGCCTGCAGTTTTTTCATATGAATTCAACATGTAAGATATTACTTCTTTTTCTTTTCCTTTTTTTTTCTTCAACATTTTGTGTACTATTATCTTTGACACTCTATACCTCAGATTCATTATTTTTTATTATCATTCTCATATATGCATTTACATACTAACCTAGTGAGGCATATATTTCAGTTATTCATGGTTGCATCTATTTTGCGCTTAATTTGTTCAGTACCACCAGGCTGGCTAGGATGATTGGCAGCTAAACTTTTTTTACGGCGGTCCGAGGTTGTCTAGCCATTGACAACTTACAGAGAATTGACCAAAGAACCAAAGAAGCAACAATTAACCGTCCGATGTAACAGCAGCTGGCAGCTTCTTGCCGCCAGCTGCCACCAAAAAAAGATAAAATCCATGTAATTCACTGTATCAGTCTGCACTAATCACTTGGCAGACAGCCTGTTCGTGAAAGATAACGTAGGGTCATGCGCCGTTTCTGCAGCCGTTATCTGCTTCACCTGGCGACTGATTATGCAAGATAGCTGAACTTTATTTTATCTAGTTTTCATTCTATGTTAATGTTATCAGTAAAATAGGTGAAAGATACAGCGAATTTCATTGCAAAGAGTTAGGATTGGCCATCTCTTTCAAAATTTTCTTTGATTTTTTATTTACTTATGCTTGTTATTTTTATTTGTTAGCTTTGTATTTGATTCAAAATGCTGTTTTTTAACTTCTTTCAAAACATTTTATTAACATTATTTTTGTTTAGATTTTCTTAATACATTATTTCTGTTTAGATTTTTCTTAATACATTATTTTTTTTTATTGATTTCTTAACATTTTGAACAATTTCTTGTATGTCTTTATCAACAATTACTTTCTAATTATCTTTATCATTATCATTATTAGCCGTTTCGCTATCCTTGTATCATTTTTTTTCTTTTTTTTTTTTTTTCTTTTTGGGTTTAAGTCATTTTATTTAAACTTTCTCGTTATTATTCTTTGAATTTAGTGGATAATTTTTTTTTTTTTTCATTTAATATGCATATCTCTTCTCATCCTACATATTATCAGAAGCAGCAATTTTCTCCTTAATTTCTTATTGAGCAAAGAACCCTAGTGACTAATATTTTATTATTGTTTTGGTTTTCAATGTATCAAAGTTTTTTAGCTTTAAAAAATTTCTGTTTTTCTTTTAATTTATATATATATTCATTGTATTTCAATACATAAATATTTTTAAAATAAAATTTCCATTTTCGTAATTAGTATATATTTTTGCAGTTTTCCTGTTTTTTTCCCTTCTACCTATTTGTTATTTTTTTCATTTTTCATTTTTCTTTTTAATGAATCTCTATTTCAGTATTAATTCCAATTGATTGTCTTAGTTTCCTAGAATCAATTCAGTTTCTTAAATATTAATTAATAGAAATGTCTACAGACTATAATAGCACTGGCTTAACAACCACCGGAACCGGTGGTGATGACATGCTATATGATTTGAATGTTCAATACAACAGAGGTGATATGGCGTGGGTTGCAACTGCTGGTGCCCTCTGTTTTATTATGGTTGTCCCTGGTATTGGTTTTCTTTACAGTGGATTGGCACGTAAGAAGCATGCCCTTTCTTTGATCTGGGCTTCTGTTATGGCCTGCTGTCTTATCACTTTCCAATGGTTTTTCTGGGGGTTCTCTTTAACATTTTCCCACAGTGTTAAATCCGGTATGATTGGTTCTTTACAATTTTTTTCTTTGATGAATGTCTTTGGTGCTCCATCAGTTGGTTCAACTGCAGTTCCAGATCTTCTTTTCTGCTTTTTCCAATTAATGTTCGCCATTATCACCGGTGCTTTGATGTTGGGTGGTGCTTGTGAAAGAGCTAGATTAGGTCCAATGATGGTATTCCTCTTCATATGGATGACATTGGTTTACAACTTCGTAGCTTGCTGGACTTGGAATGCTGAAGGTTGGATCTTTAAATTAGGTGCAATGGATTACGCTGGTGGTGGTCCAGTTCATCAATCTTCTGGTATATCTGCTTTAGCCTATGCTTTAATTTTGGGTAAGAGAAACGATCCAACTGCAATCGCTTTACCAAAATATAAACCTCATTCAGTAACAAACATTGTGTTAGGAACAATCTTTTTGTGGTTTGGTTGGTTAGGTTTCAATGGTGGTTCTGGTTTGACCTCCACCATTAGAGCTTGGTATGCATGTATGAATACCATGATTGCTGCCGCTTGTGGTGGTTTAACCTGGTTGCTTGTTGACTATTTTAGAATGGGAAAAAGATGGACCACTGCAGGTATGTGTATGGGTGTCATTGCTGGTTTAGTCGGTATTACTCCTGGTGCTGGTTTCGTAGCTATTTACTGTTCTGTTCCAGTTGGTGTTGTTTGTGCTATTGCTTGTAATTATGCTGTTGATTTAAAGAATGTTTTGAAAATTGATGATGGTATGGATGTCTTCTCATTGCATGCTGTTGGTGGTTTTGTCGGTTCTCTTTTGACTGGTCTTTTCGCTGCGGATTACGTCGCAGGTTCAGATGGTTCTGCAGCTGCTGGTAGTGCTTCTACTGGTGGTTGGATGAACAAATACTACAGACAGTTAGGTTTGCAATTGGCTGCATCTACTTCTATTTTGGTTTGGGCTTTTGTAATGACCTCTATTATCTTATTGATTATGGACAGAATCCCATTCTTGAAATTAAGATTAAGTGAAGAAGAAGAAGAGTTAGGTACTGATGCTGCTCAAATTGGTGAATTTGTTGATGATCAAACTTTTATTGCGGAGCCTGTTAGAAGTGCTACTGCTAGAGAATCATTAACTGGTTTGGCTGCAGTTGTCTCTAGACACACAATTCCAGCTCATAGTGATGATGCTGCAGGAGATGAAGCTGCTCCAGCTCCAAAAGGGTCTTCTGAAGAAGAAAAACCAGCAGAGCCTTAA
Organism: Saccharomycopsis javanensis; assembly: GCA_031125485.1. Classification (NCBI taxonomy): domain Eukaryota; kingdom Fungi; phylum Ascomycota; class Saccharomycetes; order Ascoideales; family Saccharomycopsidaceae; genus Saccharomycopsis; species Saccharomycopsis javanensis. The sequence continues at coordinate 502,368 of JASTUL010000002.1, forward strand.
ATTTTTTTCTTATTTTTGTTTTGACATTTTGCTTTCTAGTAATGTGATACGTGATTTTTCTTTCTTTTAATTTTAATATTCTTTCGTTTAATAATATCAGTTTTTACCAAATTTTACTTTATGAGATTTATGTAATGATTCTACAAAGTATCTACGATAAGTACATTTAGTATGGATCATAGTTCCAAAATAAATAATTAAACGAAATAACTTCTTTCATACATTCATCATTTAATGTTGACTATCTTCTTTTGTTAAACTTCTTTCTACCACCATTATTTTTGCCAATTCTGTTTCCCTTGTTAACAATTCTTTGCTTGCTATTACTTTTATTTTTTGGTTCATCATCATCAGACCATTCCTCATTGTCTTGATTATTCTTGCCTCTCTTGAATTTCAATCTATTTCTTTGACCTTTCACAGGTCCTTGTTTCACAGCATCAACATAGGCAGTAAGGGAATCTTTCTCTAATAACACATCATCATCATCATTCTTACCTGTCTTTTTTCCAACTCTATTGCTAATATTTCCTTCCTCATCAAAAACCAATTTACCATCAGCTGAAGATTTGAACATATCACCAACCTTATTTTTCTTTTTGTTTGCAATGGATGTAGCAGATCTTGGTCTGGTAGATGAAATATGTGAAATGGCAGACTTATCTAACAAATCTAATGGATTATCTTTGGATTCAATAATATATTGTTTGGATTTCGCACGTCTGTCACTTGGACGCTCATCGTCAGATTCTTCTTCCATATCCTCATCGTCACTATCGTCACCGTCAGAATCATATAATACCTTGTCGTAAGCAGAGACAAATTTAGAAGAAGAAATCTTTTGATCTGTACTAGCTTCTTCCTTTTCCTGTTTTCTCTTGTTTCTTTGTCTTATTTTCTTTATATGAATTAACAATTTCATATCTTCAGCTGGAATGTATTTTTCAATAATTTCATATCCAAATCGTCTCACCATTCTTTCTACTATATGTTTAACTCTTAATTTAAAGTGACCTTTGTGCTCATGGGACCATCTCATCAAATATTGCAATAATTCTTTCAACTTTGGTTCAATTAATTCGTTAGGTAAACTCAATACTTCAACCTTGACAAAACCAATTGTACTCTTAACAATTTCTCTATTGTTGGAAGTTAAGAACAAATCAACTGTGGAGGCAATTTCTTGAACCAATTCATTAGGCATGTCATTAAGGAATTCATAAATTAAACAACTGATAGCAGTGATCGTAGCACTTATCATATGTGGAGAATCACCAGCTAAACCGGCTGAAACAATTGTGAAATATTCAGATATAGAAGCAGGCACAAAATTGGCAACTTGCTCTTCATTTGCACTTGTTAAACCAGAAACTTTATTAGTATCAATTACACCACCTTTAAGCATAATCCTACCCATATCAATCAACATTGAGTATGCTAATTCTCTTGTTTTTTCGTTCACATCTTTAGTGGCCAAGATTATTTCAGATGTAATATTAGGAATGAAATAAAGATGATCAGATGGAAGAATTTGTAATATTTTGGAGAGAGCTAATAATCTAGCAGCTTTTGCAGACACATTGATCTTTTCAGACGATTCACCAACCATAACCTTTTCAATATCCTTGAGATATGATAATAATGATTCTTGTCCTTTAGAAATTTCAGATAATTTGGTGATTATTCTGTAGGATCTCTTTTGAATCAAACTGTCCGGAATAGTGACTGTCATTCCAAAGATTGTGAAAAGTGCGTTGTATGAAGTTTTTGGGACATACTTTGCTAAAACAACTATCAAATCCATCATTGTGATACTTAGCCTTGGATTTTTATTAGTACCAACTGCATTACCAGTTTGAAATCTATTATTCTTTTCATCATCTTCTAATGCTTCCTTTAACATTGTACACACATTATTAAAATTGTCTTCCAACACAGAAACAGGTGCAATTTTTAACCAAGAATCTATGGTATCTAGAATATACCCTCTTGTATCTGGGTTGCATTGTGAAAAAACATTAAATAAAACAGCTAACATATTCTCAGAAATATTATTAGACAAGTATTCAATATTTTCTTTTGATTTTTCAACAGGAAATTGCTGGCTCAATAAAATATCCTCACTCAAAACACCTTCTGAATAAACTAAATTACTATCTACTAACAATTTCAATGCATGACAGATGATGTTTCGCAATTCGATATTTCCGTATAATAATTCAGATATCTTTTCTGCAAACTTTATATCAAATCCAGAAATCAAGTCACTTGGCAAATCACAAAAATGAGGCAAAAGTGACCAAATTTGTTCTATAACCGTTTGAAAAATTTTGACGTGCATGGAGTTTGGCTCTAAAGAGGAGATTTTTTTTGTGAAGATATCAACCATTGGCAAAATTTCATTGGTATAGAATTTCAAGCTAGAATTTCTTACATTATCTCTAAGAAGCGGTAACAACCATGCTCTACCTGGATTAGCATTAGTCGGTTTAACTAAATTCAAAGGTAAAGTTCTTAACACAACGTCAGCACCTAAATTAACAATTGCAGCACAAATAACAGCTTCTTCTTCTTCTTTTAAATCAAGTGTAGAAGCGGCTTCTTCATCAGTTCTCCATTGTCCAACAATTTCAAAAGGTTTAATTAATTCTGGATTGCTTCTGAATCTTATTTTATTGATCAAATTGGTTAAAATCTGCATAACTTCTTTAGCACAATGAGAATACTTTATGGATAATAATTCTGTTATCAATTCGCTAATTTGACTGATGATATCTTCAACAGCTTCATATTTATCAACAGACATAGATTCTGATGGAAGTAGTAAAATTTCATCATTAATGCTGGTATCAATAATTGAAATAATACAATTAGCAGCACTAACATAGACAGCTTCATTATTATTGCTTGCTAAATAACTTGCCAAGTTCTTGAATATCTCAGGAAGTTTCAAAAAGCATGCAAATGAATCAATTTTTGAATATGTTTCAATAGCTTTTGCTATAACAGCAACCCATGAACCAACTAAGTGTGAGTCATTAATTGAAGGTTTTAAGTCAAATAAGATATTTAGAATATTTAAAAATTTACTGGTATAAATTGGGTCAGCTAAAGAGTCAAATAAATTCTGGAAAACAGAGAAAGCTGCAGTTACTAAATATTGATCGTTAGTTTTAGAAATTTCTAATAGAACATCACATAAAGGTTCAATTTTGCTGGAAGACCATGCATTACTTGACGAGATGGTTTCAATCAATTTTAGACTATGTATTAATTTTGAATTAACTTCTTTATTAGTAGTAGTCAAATTTTTCTTGTTTCTTTTTTTCAAATCTTCTTCATTCAAGATTTCGATTACAGCCTTAAGAGCGAATTCACTGCAAGGATTACTTGCAACATGACCCAAAGTAGGAGATGCAGGGGGGTTCAATAAAATATTTTTAATCGCCTCTTGAGCTCTTTTACGGATCTTTGGACGAGGATCTAATGAGAGATCTAATAAGGCATTGATAGCTCTCCAAGGAGACACATTTAGTTTCGATTTCCAGGCTTTAGCATCTTGTGCAATTAATAATACTTCCAATGCACCTATACAAGACTTGATTAATGGTGCATCAGAATCTTCATTGGTTAAAGCAGGAGCTAATTTAATTAAAATTTCAGCAAATTTCGATCTAAGTAATGCCGTTGGAACAAATGGAAAAATTAAATCAAGAAAATATGCTGCGGAAGTAACTAATGAAACGTCAATAATCTCACCGTTAGAATCAAAACATTGATTTAATAAAGCTAAAAAGGATACAAAATATGCTGTTACAGAATTTATGTTATTCTGTGCCTTGATATCTTCTTCAACAGCAGTCAAAATAAGTGCTAATGTCTTCTGGTTTTCAAGTTTAGAATTAACATGTCCTCTGATTCTATCCAACTTTAGTTCAAGTTCTAAATCTACCTCCAGCATTGTATCTAGTATCTATCTAAACGATTATTCTTATTTAAGATTACTATTTTGTAGACGTAAACTTCTATCAATAGTAACTTGAGAAAATGCTTGTTCCAAGTCTTAACTGATTCAAATCAAAATTAAATTGATGAGAATATGCATCTGTTCTGAAATTTTTTCTTTATTTTTTCTTCTTTATATGTTAGAGAAGCTCATCTCATAATTCAAAATTTCTTACTCGCAAAAATTACAAGAATATCACGCGGTACACGTGATATTGTTTACCCGCCCTTTTTGATTTTGCCAGCGAATTTTTGTGGTTTTTTTTTCTGTTTCTACTGGGAATGGAGGAAAATTTTTAAAGGATTTCTTATAAACACTTAGTTGGTGATTTGTATAATTCCATAATAGAACTTTTTGATGTTAATTTAAAGTCTTTATATCTATAATCATTTGAACTCAATTGATCTTGTCTTTGTCAATATACATTTAATATTGGCTTTTCATCAGCTCTGAAATTTCTAAAATCAATTTGAAGAAAAAAAGTCGATAGCATTGATTACGATTGCTATTTTCATTTAGTTGAGAGGACTTACATTGAATTCAGCTTACAATATCAAGTCAAAATCAGAAGATCAACCTATTATTTTAAAGTGTCATTTAGTATATCTGCTGTTTTAAAAGCTGCAGTATACTAATAGAGATATTGCCAAATTTCCAGGCGAATCCTTCAATAGAACAAGGAAATAAAAATTAGATTAAAAGCAAAGTATTTACAGCAGATCAACGAAATAGTTTCACAAGATATTTCTTTATTTTTCTTTGTTAAATAAAAGACAATTTTGATAAACAATTAAGAAATAGAAAAATTTAAAAAAAAAAAAAAAAAAAATAAAATATTTAAAAACAAAAAAAAAGAAAAAAAACATATTCAAAGATAATAATATCTCCTAAATCTGTTTCACACATATATACATCGAAGGTTTGTAATATCCATTCATAAATAAACAAGATTGAATTATCAGGTATTAATTTTAAATTAACATAACATTTTTTCTCCCATTTAGAAAAGGATAAATTTTAATCATGAAAGAACGTTCAGATTCTAGTTCTTCCAACAAGCATAGATCATCATTTAATGGTAATAAACGTAATAACTTTCATCATAAATCATATGAGACTCCAGATAATGAACTGGCAACAATAGAAATTAATTATGATGTTAACAGTAATGAAAAATTTAAGCTCACATACAGAAATAAAATTAAAAAATATTCATATGATGTTGATACTCTTTTAGAATTGAGAAAATCAGCGTTGATTCAACCTTTTGATAAGATTTCTAATGATTTTTGGCGTCTTCATGTATATAAGAAGAGAAGCAACAGTGGTAATCACTATGGTCGTGGTTCGTTTCAAAAGAATTCACCTTTGGAAGGTGGGGAATCATCTACAGGAGAAATGGGATCTTTTTCTGTGAAAAGTTCAAATAATTATTCATCCAATAGAAAATCATCTGGCAACCATAATCGTAATTATAACAGGAATAATGTCGGTAATAACAATAACAATATCAACAGCAATAGCAATAATGGATTCTTCGGTAATTTGGACTATGATGATGAAGAGGAAGGGATACCAGAATGGCTTGATGAAACATCCGATACTAAATCAAAAGAAAACAGCTTGAGTGCGCAAGATTTAGGAAGATCTGTTGGTGATTTTGAGAAATGGAAAATAAAGATGCGTTTGAAGGAAAAAAAGAAACAAGGAATTTCTCTTACTGATAGTGAAGAAGCTCAACTTGATGCCATATTGAATGATAAGAATTATGTTGTTCCAACAGAGGGTGGCTTTTTCTCATTTTCTGATTCTGCTACTACTAAATCTTTTGAAAGTACATTGGACGATAATGCCGAGCAACATGCCTCTTCAAGATTTTCTTCATTTTTCAAATCAGAATCCTCCAACGATTTAGCAGTCTCTGATGAACATGCAAGTTCAAAGATTTTAGCTATGTTAGGTAAAGCTACCGGAGATCAACAAATACAAAAGCATCAATCATCATCGATGGAATCTAAATTCCAAAATAATGAAACACCAATAGCATCTAAATCAACTCCCTCTATAACAAATGCTTCATCTTCGCAGATTAATTCTGATATTCCTAATTCGAAAAATAATGATTCATTTTTTATGTCTTTGTTGAATAAAAAACCGGAAGGTTCACAATCGTCTACACCACAAATATCTTCTTCCCCACAAATAACATCTAAATCAAGTATCATAAACTTTCTTGGAAATCAAAACAATGTTGTGGCATCCACACCTCCCCCTGGTTTAATTCAACGTACTCCATCTAATATTCCACCAATGCAAGGAAATATGCAGATGCATCAGCAACAAATTCAACCTCAACAGATGCAACCATCCTCCCTGCAACAATCAGTATCACAGCTGCAACGCCCACAACTGTTACAGCAAGGTCAACAACAACAACCACTTTATCCTCCAGGTCTTCAAGCCCCACCTCCTGGACTAAATGCTCAAAATTCGGGCTTCCCTCCTAGTTTTCCGAAAGTCAATCATGTTCAGCAATTGCAACCTCTTCCTGTTGGTTATCCATATGGTGCTCAACAGCCACAACAGTTCCAAATGCCACCACAGCAACTTCCGCCTTGGTTACAAGGTAATAATAATCCTAATAATGGTATGCCACCACCTGGTCTTATATTAGGAAATCATGGAAGTCCAGCTAACTCGACACCTGGAAATAGTGCTGGTAGTAGCGCACAGCCTTTTCAACCTCCTAATTTGTATCAAGTGCCACCTTATCAAAATTATCCTCCTGGTATGGGAATGCCGCCAAACGGTCAGCAGATGAACTTTCTTTATGGTACTCCTCCTCGTCAATAGGTCCAGTGTCAGATTATTGTCACTTTACTTGATTCTTCAGTTTGATTTCTGTACATAGGTTTTTTTTTTTACCTTTTTTTTTTTTTTTTTTTTTTTGAAATCATTAGTTGATATTTTATTTTTTATTTTTTTGTTTTGCACCTTTATTAATTTTTATTTACTTTTGCATATCTTACAACTGCTAATTTATGACTACAATATTCAATTCAATGCAATACTGTAAACACTACAATCATTCGTTTGAGATGAAGTAAGTTGTAAAGCAATACTATATATTTGACACTAAAGCCAGACCGAAGCTTTATATAATTTTGGATAACTTGACCAATAGATTTAACAACTGTATCTGTTCATCAGTTCCATTGGAAAGTCTGTTATCAGTAATATTGAGTGCTAAACCAATATCTATTTTTTGACGGGCAGTTATAGAATCATCCAATATAAGCAAATCGTGAAGTTGGTCTAGTATTTGAGCAGCACTCCAACCTTCCGCAAATAATTCTTTGCTTAAATTAAACGTTTCCTTGAGTTCATGTTTCTTCAAAACTTTTACAATAGAATGAAGACGCAGATCAGGTAATATACCAGCAATACTTTCAACAGATGCAACAGTGATACCTTCTGAATCATCTATTTTTAAATCACCATCATTATCATGGACTACTCCATGTAATTTAGTAGCAGTCTGCAAAAAAGTAATTGCTTTTCTGAGATCACCTTGAGAAATTGCAAGTATTTTTTCCAATGAGCCGTTTTCATATTTGATATTTTCAGAAGTGGCAACAAATTTCAATCTTTCTAGTGCGTCATTGTTATCCAAAAGTTTAAATCTAAATTTGGAACATCTTGAAGCCAAAGGATCAATAATTCTTGTAATATAGTTACAAATCAAGCAGAATCTTGTAATACCTGAATATGTTTCCATAGTTCTTCTAAGGGCTGCTTGTGCGTCATTCGTCATAGAATCAGCTTCATCAAGAATAATAATTTTGTAAGGTGGGCATGGATATTTCTCCAAATCCTCTTTACTTGGTTTGGTAACGGTAAGTCTTGCAAAATTTTTAACTTTTTCACGAACAATGGAAATACCCCTTTCATCTGATGCATTTAATTCTAAAACCCTTTGTTTGTAAAGAGAAGGCCCATAAAGCTGTTTTGCCAATGCTAAAATAGTCGATGTCTTACCTGTTCCTGGTGGTCCGTAGAACAACATATGCGGAAGATTAGAAGTTTGAAGGGATTTTTTTAGCACGGTAACTGCATGATTTTGAGAAGAAACATCATCTAAACTCTTTGGACGACTAAATATCGACTGTTAGTACCTTGATTTAAATCACGCTTTACAATATATAATAATTTAGCAAATATTGTAATGATAAAATTTATAAGTGAAGACATTAAATATAATAAACATACTATTTTTCAACCCATGGCATACGAGCTAATTTGTTTGCTGTTTCCTCTGAGTTTGAAGTTGCATGTTTTCTGAAAAAATCCTCGGCAATTGCTGACATTATGTTCACTCAAAAATTATCTTAAAGTTATTAGACCAAATAGATTCTCTAACAATTATATTATAAAAGAATAAAAATTTGTAAAAACCTAGTAAACAACGTGATAGGATCTAAAGAAAAGCCTCTTTTGACTCCATATTATATATATATATATTAGCAGATGAGAAAGTCAAACAGAGGATACTCAATTTTTTTTTCTCTTTTTTTTTTTTAATTAAGCTTACGCGTTGCTTAAAAAAGAGAAAAAAAAAAAGAAAAAAAAAATTAAAAAGACGCGTCACGATCTTTATTCATTCTGCTATTCCAAATTAAGGCTTTCCTGTTTCATGGAAATCAAATCAAGTAAAAGACAAATATAATGTCGAAGATAGTCAAACCAATCAAGAAAACGAGTACAAAATTTACATTGGATAAATTCATTAAAAAGACAAGTGCATCTGGTACGAAGAAGATTGTAGGAGAGCAAAAGTTAGCTGAAAGTGCAATCAAAAAATCAGAAATTTTAGATAAAGGTGCCGAAGTCCCTGAATCTAAAAAAATTAGCGGTATTTCCAATGAAGACGAATATTTAATTGAATTAGAAAAAACCACGATAGCCCCCGAATGGTTGAAATTGATTGAGACAGAGCTTTATAAACCATATTTTCTAAACTTGAAAAGATATTTATATTCTCAAAATGCTACAGTTTTCCCACCACAAGAATCTATATACTCATTTACACAATATTGTCCTGAGATATCAAAAGTAAAAGTTTTGATATTGGGTCAAGACCCCTATCATAATTTCAATCAGGCACACGGTTTAGCTTTTTCAGTTTTATCGGGGAGAAGTCCTCCTTCTTTGAAAAATATATATAAAGCTATAAAAAATGATTATCCAGAATTTATTATTCCAAAAAGCAATGGTAATCTTTCACCCTGGTCGAGACAAGGTGTTTTATTGTTAAATACTTGTCTAACTGTTGAAGCTCATAAAGCTAATTCTCATAATAACAAAGGCTGGGAAACATTTACTAGTGCGTTGATTACAAATTTAATAAATTATAAAAATAACGTTCTTGATCAAGAGCTAATCATTCTAGCATGGGGATCAAACGCTCAAAATTTAATCGATAAAAAAATTGGATTAAAATCTTTAAATCAGAAGAATGGAAAACAAAATTTAGTTCTAAAATGTGTCCATCCCTCTCCTTTAAGCGCATCCAGAGGTTTCTTTGATTGCCATCACTTCCAGAAAACTAATGACTGGATTAAAGAAAAATACGGTGAATCCCAAATCATTGATTGGTGTTCTATCAAGGACTGATAGTCATTTCAAGGTAGCTGTAATTTCATTTTATTGTTTAGATGTATGTATTTCTAACATGTTATTTCATAAATGATTTACCCGGCTTTAAATGATTCTACAGACGGAAATGTAAGAAAGTCCTTTCATTTTTTCTTTGGTTGAAAAAAAAAAAATTTTTTTTTTATTTTCTATTATTTTTCATACTACCTACAGTGTAAACATATTTCATGACAGCTTCTATTGGATAATCATTAGATGCTGTTAGTAACATACTAAACTATCGAGCGTGCTTAATAGGAATTTTTTTTTTTCAAAAAAGTAAAAATGAAAGGAATGGTTAGAATAAGATTAGCCAGATTTGGTAGAAAAAGGGCTCCTTTGTACAACATTGTCGTTGCTAATGCAAAATCCGCTAGAGACAAGAAGCCAATAGAGGTGCTTGGTACGTACAATCCGATACCAGTTCCTTTAACAATAGAGGCTAAGGCAAAAGGTGAAAGACCTATCAAAGATGTATCATTGGACTTTGACAGATCCAAATATTGGTTAGGTGTGGGTGCCCAACCAACTGAACCAATTGTGAAGTTATTCAAGAAAGCTGGCATCCTCCCTACAGAATGGCCAAGCGCTGAAAAAGTCAAGAGTTTGACCAATACAACAATAGTGAGTCCTCAAAAGGACATTCTTAAATAAATACTGCATTTGTCAATTGCATTGTTTACCATCTGGAACAAAGACATGTTAACAAGAGAAAAGAAACTAAGAAAATATGAGGAATATCCTTGATAGAGAAAAAATTATTTTACTTATTATAATAATATAGAAGGATATAAAGAAAGTCTAAGCCAGTATATTTTTATTGTCCAATTTTGACGTCTAGATTTCAAGACTTCAATTTTTGTTGCAAAGCTCCATCTGACTGATTCGAATATAATATTTTACTTTTTTGTTTGATTGCTCACTGTTGTACATGGATAATTTCCAAAATTTAGAGTTAACGATTAGTTTAGGGTAGCTCGAGATCTACGCTAGTTGGATTAGACTCTGAGTTGATACTTCATTCTACTTAACTGTCAATACATCCTTTCTTGTATATAATATATTATCTTTTAATAACAAGATTATCTCCTTTGTTAGCAAAATTTCAGATAAAGATTTGGAGGTTTTTGTAAGCTTATGCAAAATCTTGAGAATTAGTATTACACAGAAATTTACATTATAGTAAATAGAATGCTGCAATTGCATGCCTTTCTCATAGTATGATACAGAAATAGCTCTTCGTATGCGGAAAGATATGTTTTTATTTTACTAGAATAATAATAATAATATTTATTTATTTATATCGTATGCCAAATAAAATTGTTATGCTTAACCAAAGAAAAATTTATAATGTACATTTGAAAAGAAATGACTTATTTAGGAACAACGTTATAGCGCATTCTAATACCCATTGCTGCTAATTCAGAATCAAGATATTTCAATACAAATGGTATACCTATAGTAGTTGTATTAGAGCCACCTACAAACTTGTTGCTTTGACCATCCTCCCAAATTTCAGAATCGTCCACATTCTTCAAAGAAACATTATCATCCACTTTAACTGCGCAACGGCGACAACGGATGGATGCTTTTTGTCCAATTCTAGGAACAGAAGATTGTGTATTCAATAAAGAACCACAGTTTCTACATATAGGCGTCTGTGTATAATCCGAGCAATTTAACAATCTATCCTGTAACAAGAATGCGGCACCATGACCAATTAACGCATCACGCTCCATTTCACCAATACGAATACCACCATTTCTTTTACGACCTTTAACAGGTTGCATTGTCAAACTGTTGACTGGACCTGTAGAACGAACTTGGAATTTATCATTAACCATGTGACGCAATCTTTGATAATAGACAACACCAATGTAAATATCAGCTCTCAATTCTTCACCGGTGACACCGGAGTACATTGGTTCGTTACCGTGATAATTATAACCAGCTTTCAAAAGTTGCTCACCAAAGAAATCAGCAGGAGTGTCATCTTCACTGTATTGCCATGGAGTAGAATCTTGCGCGATACCATGTAAAGCACCAGCTTTACCAGCTAAAGATTCAACAAACATACCAATTGTCATACGTGAAGGAAATGCATGTGGATTAATGATGACATCTGGTTGAATACCTGTTTCACTAAATGGCATATCAACGGTTGGCCATTTTCTGGAACATACACCCTTTTGACCATGTCTAGAAGAGTATTTATCACCAATTTGTGTATGACGATCAATTCTATATTTGATGGTTATTGCTTGCAATTCTTCTGATTCTTTGTCACTGCCAAGCAATTTCACTTCTTCAATATAACCTGGTTCTGAAGAGTGATATGTCTTTATCTTTGTCTTTCCAATGGTATCATCAAAGTAAGCGCAGATCGGATCACCTTCTTCCATTTTAACGCCAATAATTGGCAAGCCATCCTCATCTAATTTCTCTTTCCATGATTCAGGCCACTCATCTGTACCGAAACCAAAATGTTGTGTTATTGGATCACCACGTCTTCTACTCATACTTAAATCTACTTTTTCTACTTTGTATACAACACCGTATCCAAATCCACGTTCATCAGCTGACTTATTAATAATCATAGCATCATCCATATCATAACCTGTGTAGGAAATAACAGCAACAACAGCATTGGTTCCGTTAGGGAAGTTATCCATTCCATAAGTGTCATACAATTTAGCTTTAACAATCGGAGTTTGACCACATTGTAGCTTATACAACTTATTATCAGATCTGTGATTTAAGGCAACACCCGGAGTACCCATAGTTTGTTTACCCATCTGACATTGATACATATTACGTGGTGATTGATTGAAATCTGAAAACGGTGTCAAATTAGCTAAAATAGATAAAATATTTGTTGGAGAAAATTCGACGTGTGTATGGTTATTAGATTCAATTTCAGAAGGTCTTACTGCGATATTCATATATGCTTGTTCAAAAGGACCAACAATATCTTCTTTGTCTAATGGTAAGTATTTGACAGGTCTTATCATTCTTGCTCTACCAGCAAATAAGAAAAGACCTGGATACTGACCTTTTGTGGATGGCGGAACATAACCAATTTCTAAGTCTAATGGCAAGCCATGTTTTCCTTCAACTTTCCAGTATCTTAATGTGTTACTAACGATTTTCGCTTGCTCGTGTGTACACCAACCAAGAATCTTACCGTCCAATTGAATACAACAGACATTTGGACCTGCAGCAGAACCATACTTAGGAGTTACACCAAGTAAACTTAATACTTCAGGAATCCTTGATACATCAGATTCCTCAGTTGCAACCTTACATTTATGAGATAAATGATTTAAAAGACCACATGGTGAACCATCAGGAGTATGCACTGGACATAAAAACCCCCAGGATTCCGGCAATAATTTACGAACAGTAGTAGTCTTTAACTGAGCAAAAAAAGAACCTCTGTGAACCATTCTAAATTGAGACAAAAAACGGTAAAAGTTAATCTTATCAGCAACGACTGTATAACCTGAGACTTGTTGTAAATCCAAACCAGACTGAGATACCAAGTTACCAGTAGATAAGAAATATTGCAATTTCTGGCCAATGTCTTCATTAATCTTCATAAATAATTTCATTATGTATTTCTTTTCTGAAAAGTTAATGGCTGCACCCCTGCTTTGATCTATTCTTACTTGTAAAGCAATATTGTTCAAATACTCTTCCATTTTCTCTTTCAAAATCATACCATAAAGGAAACCACCAAGTAAAATTTCTTGATGTTGAGAACTATCTGGATTATCAGCTGAACAGTTACCTGCAACCAAAGTGTATAATTTTCTAATCATGAATAGCAATAATCTGAATTTATCACTATTATCATCCAAATGAACTAAAACAATTTTTCTAATAACTTCCTTTCCGACTTCTATGTCGGACATATCATCAGGTACACCAAATACGACTCTGAACTTATCACCAAGATATGCCAAAGTCTCTTTTTGAGAAGATACACCATATGATTTGTAACTTCTGAGTAATAACTCTAAACGATCTGTCAAGAACGAATCATTGGTATCAGAACCTACAATACCATCAAAAATCTCACGATCATTAGTTTCAACTAAAGCTTTTAATATCATCATAACAGGTACCAAATACTCGTTTTTTCTCCATGAAAATCTGAAAGTCAAGTTACCATCTTTCAAATAATGAACAACGTTAGTTTGAGATGTTTGATCTGGTCTAACACTTCTAATCTGAATACCAAATTTTGTATATGAATTACCTCTATTTACGAAAGATGGTCTAACAATAGCCATTGGATGATTTCTTCTTTGAACAATCAACATTCTAACTAACTTTTCGAGACCATTCACTACAAAATAGCCACCCAATTCATCCGATTCTTCTCTTGCTTTGACCATCTCATCTGGAGATAACCCCTCTAAATGGCATCTATTTGATTTTAACATGATAGGAACCTGGCCAGCTTCACGGATTTCAGACATTACCGGACCATCATTTACAGTCCAACAAATTTTTAATAATAATCTACCTCTATATGTAGTCATTCTTTCTCTGCATTCTGCTGGGAAAGTGTTTCTGTTGAGGGAAGTTTTATTTGATGCTGTAACAGTTGGTTTCATCAACTGAACTGAATCAATCCATATTTTTAATTTGCTAGCAGATCTATAGTCGGGATTATCAAATATAACCTTTTTACCGATATCCTTCACAGCCAAATTTAAAATACCGCCGTTGTCACCATTAGTTAAAGCATTAAATGAATGTATATGTGGATAAATAGCTTCAGCTAAGAGTGGGAATGCAGTTTCATCTTTTGGAGGATTTTGGAAACGCTTAGTGGTTTCCAAGGTGTTAAAACTGAGTTTTGCAGTTACCAGCATTATTACTTTTATCCAAAAGAAAAAATTCTTATATTTTCCAGCTATCAACTGATCTCAGTAAACTTATTTGCTTTAGTCTTTTTCAATGATTTGATAATATTTCAATCTTAAGCAGAAACCAAAACGAATACTACACTAATGAATTCTACTCACATGTAGTTAAAAATCTAGTAAAAAAAAAAAGAAAAAAATTTTTATGCAAAAAAAAAAAAAGCGATGGGATAGGATGAGACACTCCGGGTAACTTTCTCATAGATATCATTATTGAATTTTGTTGATTTGTTCATCAAACTATAATTGAATCAAAGACCATTAACGTCGTCATATAATATACATTTTAGTATAACCAACTATTAACTCGAGTTGATTCAAAAGAATATGGCCAATTCAGCGTAAGTGAAAACAAATATATTTAATTTTAGGAAAGATCAGGTTAAAACTAACTTATCAATTACAGATATGAAGTAGTCAAACAGTTTGAAAGAGAGAATTACCTTCTTCAGGATTGCTACATAATAGTTAGGGTAGATGGACGCGGATTTCATAGATTTAGTAAAAATTACGAATTTGAAAAGCCAAATGATGAAAGAGCTCTCAAACTAATGAATAAAGCTGCAAGATGTGTCATGGAACAAATATCAGATGTTTTTATTGCATATGGTGATTCTGATGAATATTCCTTTTTATTGAGAAAAGATTGTGAACTATTTGAGAGAAGGGAAGCCAAGTTAATTTCTACATTTGCTAGCACCTTCACTAGCTACTATACATTTTATTGGCTGGAATTTTTTACAGATACCAAATTAACTGTGGATAAGGGATTGCCTACTTTTGATGCCAGAACAGTTCTTTATCCCAATGTAGAAAGAGTACGACAGTATTTCAGTTGGAGACAAGTCGACTGCCATATCAATAATTTGTACAATACAACCTTTTGGACATTGGTCTGCAAAGGCGGAATGACACCAAAAGATGCAGAGAACAGTTTAATTGGTACATTGGCCAAAGATAAAAATGAAATTTTATTTTCAAACTTTGGCATCAACTATAACAATGAGCTTGAAATTTTTAAAAAAGGTACTCTAATAATCCGCGAAAAAGTTAACCACGTGCTGAATGTATTAGAAACGATACCAAAAGAAAGGCTTAGCGAGAGACAAAAACAGAGACAAGAAAAAAAGAGAAAAAAATGGGATATAGTTGAATATCATGTTGACATTATAAGTGATAAATTCTGGGAAAACAGACAATATATTTTTTTGTACTAGCCTTAGTATTTTTATTATAGAATTATATCGGCAATTTTTTTTTTGTTATAAAATTGTTTATTTCAAACTAGAGAAGAATGAAAGTCATATTTTTGTATTAATCAAAGGCACAATAATTTGTATTTGAAGGTATCGTAAAAAATTGCGTCATTCAATACTTCAAAATATATTGTATACGCTTACTGCTCAAGAAATAAATAGAGATGAATCATCTTATTGATAGGTTCAAAAAAAAAAAAAAAAAAAAAAGAAAAACAAAATTTTCAATTAACGATAGGCGTATATAACATTTTTCATCAGATGGAAGCTTATAAAACTAAAATAAAATGAATTTTCAGAAAAAAATTTTTTTTCGAAATTGCACGAATCCAGAACTCGATGAAGCTCCACCCTTGATAGAGTAAGAACTGTCATTATTTTTTTAGGCAGAATTATTACATAGTCTAAAAGAATATATCATTTACTAATTATTAATACTGAGAGCGACAAAGAAAGAAGAAAAAAAAAGAAAAGATTCGTTGGTCAACTCGAATGATTAAGCTAGTCGAACTCTTATAATGAAAAGTTAAAATATTCACACTGATGCAATGTAACATTTTTTCGAAGCAACTATTATATTGCATCGACCATCTAACACTGTTCTCGAACCTAAGCATATCTCAAAATTGTTCGAATTTTGCAATGAACTGCAACTTTTGTTGACGTTGTTGCAAATTTTTTACATCGAGTAGATTTTTAAGCAAGAAATAGATCCTAGTCCAGCGGTGTAAATATTTTTTTTTTGTCGAAAGAGATTCATCGTATCTCAAAATCTTACATCTTGAACGACCAACCATTATGTACTCAGAAATCTATATTTCTCTTTAAAAAAACAATTTGCTTCTTTTACTGTGCTCAAATTATAGTTACAAGCTAATAAATTTCTGTTACACTGTTGTTGGAGAATCTTCTATAAACACCGGCTATGCATACGCCAGATGTACGCGATTGTTAGGTTAAAATATGCATGTCAGATTTGTATATGCTATTTTTTTGAACATGCATAAACGGTCTATGAGAACATAACGAATAGCAGAAGATATCTGTACATATTTGTGAGCAATCAACAAACGATTTTGACATACTAGATCAATAAAACATAAAGAACATTAACCAGTACAGGTAAGTGGCCGTTAATAAATTAAGGTTTAGATATTATTTTGATCTACAAATTCGATTCTGATCTGCGAGTAGTAATGGACTACCAGAAGAGGAAAATCGTTATCTAAATCTGATACTTTAGAACTAATTCTAAAAATAATTGAGATTTGAATTTTCAAAAGTCTAGTCTCGTTTTCAAAAGAAAAAAATTTATATAAATTAGAAGCTATATCTTTAAAAATATAAATACTGCTGAATGAATTTAATTAATATTATTCATGCAGAAGAATATCAGAAATTACAAAACTAGAACTACTAAAATCTATTAGCGAAAACAGAATTTCCTGGTTGTCAATTCAATTTCTTTTTTTAAACACTAATATTAATTTTATTTTTTTAGCTGTTAGTTATTTTATTTTTGCTTTTATTCTTTCTATTTTGTCACTTTAAATCAAAAATAGAATTTATAATACTCACAAATATAATTCTTTAAAATGATACAAACTATTTTTGTCAGCTTGTTGCTTATTTTAAAATTTACATTTGCTGCTTTTGATGCTTCCAGTAATGATAATCTTGTTGTTTACTGGGGTCAAAATTCTGCTGCATCACAACAGAGACTCAGCTATTACTGCCAAGATGATAGGGCTGATATGGTCATATTATCTTTCATGACTTCATTCCCTGGCACCAATGACATTCCATCTTTGAATTTTGCCAACATGTGCTGGCAAACATTTGAAGGTACTAATCTTTTGCAGTGTGATGAAATTGCAACTGATATTCAGACTTGTCAAGAAAATGGTGTTAAAATTCTTTTATCTTTGGGTGGTGCTTCCGGTGCCTACGGCTTTACTAGTGAAGATGAAGGAAAAGAATTTGCGTACACACTTTGGGATATGTTTTTGGAAGGTACCAATAGTAGCGTTGACAGACCCTTCAACAGTTCTATCATTGATGGGTTTGATTTGGATATTGAAGATAATAATCCAATTGGTTACACAGGACTTGTTACTGAATTAAGATCCTTGTTTACTGAAGGTTCAAAAGATTATTATATTTCTGCCGCTCCACAATGTGTTTTACCAGATGCATCTCTTAATACTGTCATGACTGAAGCTGATATTGATTTTGCTTTTATTCAATTTTACAATAATTATTGTAATATTGATAAACAATTCAATTATGATGATTGGATAACCTGGGCTCAAACACAATCTTACAATAAGAACATCAAATTATATTTAGGTATTCCAGGTAATGTTTACGCTGCTGGCTCTGGTTATGTCGACATTAGTTTAATCCAGAGTACAGTTGAGGAAGTTTCTTGTTCTGGGTATTTTGGTGGAATTTCAGTATGGGATGCTTCGCAAGTCTTTGGTAACGTTCTTTCAAATGGAGAAACATATGCTGCAGCACTTAGAGATGTCTTAGATAATGATGTTTGTAGTAGCATTACAGGAACATCCACAACTTCAACAGGTACTATCGTATCTAAGACGTCAACTTCATCTTCTACATTTTTTACTTCTACCACCAGTCGTACAACTAGCACTCTTTCCAAAGCCACCACTTCTTCATCATACATCAATAGCATAACTTCTTCTGTTACCTACTGGAACCTTACCACCAGTTCCGTTGCCACTTCTGCAGCCAGCAATACTAGTGAACTTACTGCCACAACATCCATCACTTCCACAGCTGGAACTGTTCCAACATCTACCAATGCAGTTTCAACACCAACAGCTGTAGCTGACTGTGATTCACTTTCTGGACTTTCCAAAGCAAAATGTTTGAATGCTTTATATAATCAAAATTACTTCGCACAACAATTACCATGTATTGATGGAACTATTGTTTGTAACAAGGCCGGTCAAATCAGCATCTGCAACTATGGCTCCTGGGTAAACATTATGTGTGCTGCTGGTACTACCTGCTATGCATCGAACTCTGGCGATTATGTTATGAGTACATGTAACTTCATTAATGAAAAATCTGCCTTTGTTTAACTTAGTGCATCAAAAATAGATGATTCAAAAATAATATTAATCTATTATTACTATAATCTTTCATTGTTCAGTTCTTAGAGAATATGGAGTTGGACATCACTGTTTTGCAATTTCATTGCTTTATTTTTCTATTTCATGTTTCTAATTTTCTCGTCATTAGAACACAACCTTTTGCTCCATTTTTGGCAAAAGACGATTTTGAATATTGTTGCTACTAACATTCTTGATCTGTTGTGCTCCAAAAAAATTTTGTTTCTACAACTGATTAGTTTTTTGCTTATTCTATTTTATTTTTTTATCTTTATTTTTTGACATTTTTCATTCTCTTCATTCATTATAAATACTGCATTTACTGATCTCAATCACAATAAATATATTCATTTTAATTTCGATTTACCTGTATGATTGATAATCAACGATGGTTCTTTTGAAAAAAATTTAGTTAAGTACTTTGAGAAATTCTATCATCTTACATAACAGAAACCTTTTATACAAACAATTATTGAACTATTAAAAGTTAAAATGCCAAACTAATAAGGCTATACTATATAACAAAAGTACTAAATCAAAAGAATTTAAATGAAAACTAGTCAAAGAAACAGAACGTATTAAAAAATTATTTAGTAGAAACAGAAACAAAATTTTCTATTTTTTAGTTTTTTTAGTTTTTTTAAATAATTCCAAGATCTTAGATGGATCAAATTTACCAAAAATAGATCCCTTTCTCACTCTGAAGAAGTAATAACAACTAATCATGGCGGCAACATTAAAACCAACATAGACCCACATGAAACCGAAATTTCTCCATAAATAGGAATGGGATATTCTAACAGTGGATAAATATTGATCTCCAACTTTGTATGGACAATATTCACAAGAAGAAGTAGCATCTGGATTCATCAAGTATCCTGACAGAGTCTCAGATAAAGCATCTGACAAATATTGAGCACAAGTCTGACCCAGCGGAGGATTGAAAACAGATACTTCCTTTGGAGTACAGATAATCTCAAGCTTATGAAGAGATAAGATCATAAAATTTTGAATAAAGTAAGTGTATGGAGATACCTTCCACATAAAAGTCCAGAATCCAGGCATTAAATTAGGAGGTTGAACCACACCACAGAAAGCAATCATGAACGAAAGACATAAGGAAACCAAAACAGCAGCAGACGGTAAATTCGGAGCCATATACAAGATCCACAATCCAAAAGAAATATAATAAAGCTGGAACATGATTGCGTAATTCAAATAGTACGTACCGACAGTATAAGAATCGTAAAATCTATGAACTGGGAAATACAAAGCGATAAAATAAATTGTTCCAAAAACAATATGATACGGGATTTCTGCAAAATATTGCGCAAGTAACAACGTTGACCAATGATAAGTATTAGACTTGGATTCACGAACTTCAAATACACTTCTACTTTGTAAAGCACGATCTTGTATTTGATGGATTAATGGAGCAGAAACAACAATACTCATAAAAATAGAAAACATATTATTTTGCATACCAATTACAGAGTGACCAGCATTCCAATATGTAAAACCAACAAATAAAGATGAACAAATCATTAACATTAATTTGGCCATAATATAGGTAGGATCTCTCCAAAATTGCGTATAAACTCTGCAAGTAACCTCATACAATTGATAATAGTAAGGAGTAACAAAAGTTTTCTTCATTTCAGGATCAGTTTCTTCAACATGATATTTTTTAGTTTCATTCATCAATTCCACAATTTCATTTGTGGTTCTAGAGAATTCTTCAGAATCTCTCCAAATTTGGCCCCAGTCATCATTAACAGAAGCAGTTGCACCTGCACCAATGGCGTCAAGAATATATTCAGCTGGATTTTCCTGATCTGAGCATTTTCTAGCACCATTTCTCTCAAAATAATTGAGTAATATTCTAGAATTAGCACCAATGTCACCAAAATAAACAGTATAACCCCCTTTTTTCAATAACAATAATCTGTCAAATTCTTCGAATAACACTGAAGACGGCTGGTGAATGGTACACAAGATTGCTTGACCATGGTTAGCCAACTCACGCAATAATTTTACAATCGACCAAGAGGATTGGGAATCTAATCCGGAGGTAGGTTCATCCAAAAATAACAACAAAGAAGGTTTTGCAACCAACTCAACTCCAATAGATAATTTTTTACGTTGCTCAACATTTAGCCCGTATCCAGGTTCACCGACAACAGCATCCGCATAAGACTTCATACCCAAAATATCAATGACTTTCTCACAATAATCCAATTTTTCAGCATCTGGAATTTTTCTGGAACGTCTTAACCTAGCGGCAAATCTTAAAGATTCACGTACAGTCAATTCTGCAAAATGAACATCTTGTTGTTGCACGTAACCTGTTTTTCTTTGAAACGAATGAGATAGTGGGTAACCATTAACTAACATATCACCTGTAATTACACCCATGTCAATTCTCTGAGATAATGTATTAAGTAAAGTAGTTTTCCCAGCACCAGACTCACCCATTAAAGCCGTCAACGTACCTGGTTTAACATATCCTTGAACATCATTTAATAAACGTCTAACAGTACCATCTTTCAAAGTAACATCGTAATCAACATGCTGCCAAATAAAAACATCTTGAGATCCCAACCCTTCGAAAACAGACTCATCAATCTTTTCATCAACATCATCTTTCAACTCTTCCGCAGAAGTACCAGTTGAAGAATTAGATTGCTTTTCTATATCCGATAAGGATGAAGTAACAGCCGACTTTTTAGCATTAACAATTCTTTTAGTAGCATCGTTTTTCTTAAAAATTAATACATCAAAACCCGAAGATTCCGTCTTATGGAATTCTGATGCAAAAGCAGCAATAGCTGTAAATACAATAAAAAAGGCCATGAGAATACCAAAGTTTCTCCAAAGATGCTTAAAATAATATTCGAAAGCAACCTTTAAGTAAGAGTCACCGGATACATATTGTTGGCCTGCTTCGGCACCATTAAATGGACAAACCTTATATTCTATTGGAACATTAGTATAAGTTGGACCACTAGGGAACATTTCTGTACAATTCATCTTGGTGTGATGAAATTCATCCACCATCATTGCTTCAAATCCATATCTAATTGGATTAAGATAATTGATCCATTTGAACCATGGATGCATCGAAGGCAACTGAATCATAAAACAAGAATACATAATGGACAACATGACACTCAACCCACAAATAGCATTGGCAATACTCAATGCAGGAGAAATATTGGCAATCATTTGGAAAAATCCATTCATACTATAGGAAGTTAATATAACAAACAACAATACAACGAAGAAATGTCCACCATTTCTTCTAAGGTCAGCAAGGAAAAAAACGATGATAATGAAGCAAACTAGACCGATCAACTTAAAGAGAGCATCAACTACAATGGATGACAAAAATTCAGTAGATGGATGACAAAATGAATAACCTTTTTGTTTAAGCAAAATAGGTCTCTTGGAAAAGGAGTTGGAAACAGAAGCTAAACCAGCCAAAGAATAATATAAACAACAAAAGAATAAGACACCCCCCCTAGAGAATGCACCGGCCGTAGTTTCAGGAATACTGTAATACAATGAACCCGTGATCAATGATTGAACAATATCAGCACTAATTTGTGTAGCAAGATAAGAGAAGTCACCAGTTGCTATTTGATAACTTCTTATAAAATTCAATCTTAATTGCTGGAAATAACTAACTGTGTACTTGGATTTGACCTTAGTTTTTTCAGCGACAGTGGATTCCATGAATTCTTGTCTAGTCTTTTCAGGATTAGTCGATTGTTCGCACTTCGCAATTTCCTCTTGAAGTCGCTCATAATACTTAGATTTCAACCAGCAAGCTTCAAATTCCTCTGCATTTCTAGGAACCTTATCCTCGTATCCTGGTTTTGGATAGCGACCCTTTGGATCTGTAATCGCAGTAAGAAATTCTGGAGTGACCTGACGAGATGGACGATGGAAACCTAACTCTTCAAAATATGGGACGGCTTCGTCTATTAAACCAAAGAAAACTTGTCTTCCTTCATAAAGAACCAATACCTTATCAAATTTTTGATAAATATTCTCAGAAGCTTGATAAATAGTAACAAAATTTGTAGAATTCAATAAATTTGTTAAAACACGTAATGCAGAAGCATATTCCAAAGCGGTGGAAGCATCCAAACCTCTAGTGGCATTATCCCAACAATATACTTTAGCGTCAGCTGCGAGAGCTTCTGCGATTGAAACTCTTTTACGCTCACCACCAGAGACACCTCTAATAAAATCATTACCAACTTTAGTATCGTAAGTGTGTCTTAAACCAAAAATAGTAGCAAGTAAATCGGTTTTAAAATCAACATATTGTTCGATACTGGCATCGCTGGAGACAGCATTGATTCTGGTCTTTGGAGTCTTACAACCAATAGCAAACCTCAAAGTTTGCTTAACGGTTAAATGAGGGAAATGGATATCTAATTCTGGATTATAAACAACATCATTTTTGTGAGATTTGAGCATTTCTTGCTGAGGGATTCCATCAAAAGTAATCTCACCTTCTGTAGCCACATACTGATCTAAACCTTCACCGGAAATTGTTTTCAAAAGCGTAGAACAACCTGCACCAGGACGACCAAGAACCAAACACATTTCACCAGCTTTAATATTGGCTGATATATTATTAAGAATACGTCTTTCTGAGCTCTGTCCACGATTTTTAAATCCCTCTACAATATTACCTGGTATATTCAATACTTTGCCAAAAGTTTCAGCAAAAGCAACAGATTTGTCTGAACCAATTGTTGCTACATTTTTGAGAAGGACACCCGTAGATCTAAGTTTGAATTGCTCTCTATCGGCATTTTTAAGGAAACTTCTCAAAATTGCAGCAAGATCAAAATCAGCAGGATCAATATTGAACGTATCACGAGTGGTAACTCTGGAAAGATGTTTGCACACTTGCTCCATCTTGTCGAGAAGCACTGATTTCTGGTCTGCAGATCGAGACGCGCACCGAGAAAGGACAGAATCACGAGATTCATGTTGGCTTTTGGCAGTTCCAGAGATGATGGAAGCCGCGTAACCCTTTTCACTACTGGTATCATTGCCATCATCCCCCATATTTTCAACTAAATGTCTATCCTTTGACGGGTTGAAAGAATGAACATCTGAATGCACATCAGATGAGGTTCTTGTAGTCCCACCTGTTGCGTCACCTGATTTATTATTCTCATATGTTTCGCTCATTTTTCTAGCGGAAAACAATTGATGTTAATGAGAAAATAGCTGTTTGTTATAAGAAGAAAGTGATGACGCCAATAAAAAGATCAATCAACAAAAAAACAGAACTTCAGCTTAGCAGTGTTTTGAAACAAATCTTGAATAACAGCGGGAAAATGGATGGAAAAAAATAATAAAATAAATACTCTACAGTAGAAAGTGCATCATAGACAACTAAAGCATGCCAAAGGTGATATCTATCTGTATATTTATAGAAATCACGGATATTCAAAAATCGTGACTGAGATGCGCAAGAAATAAAGCTATTCTAATTTCCTATTTTTGAAAACTGACACCAAAATACGGAATTATCGTAATAAATGCGAATTTGTATGTGTAATAATTAGTAATCGGGAAAAAAAAAAAAAAAGAAAAAAAAAAAATTAGAAATCATCGGAGAATAACGTGAAAATCACTTCTTTTGTACAACAAAATAAGGAAATAGTAACAAAGAAAAAAAAATTAAGAGAGCATTACAAAAATCGCCCTGACGCAGCTTGCCCTCCCCTATCTTTTTACCGACGCACTTACTAAATTTGAAAATATTCCACCGACAATAAGCTATTATTCCTAATATGGTAATTTTCCGGGGTTAGTATTTCGTTGCCCCTCGGAGTTACATGGAATTAATGAAGCTTGTTTTTCTAGTAAGGACTTATTGGTTAACCAAATATTTGGAACACACAAACATATCAAATATCAAATAGCAGATGGAAATTCGGTCCGATTTCTAAATGAAGCAAATTTATCTTTCATACATATATACTCTGTGAGTTGATTCCTTTATATACAGTTTCTCTTCATTATGTTGTCATTGCAAAATTCTTTTTCGGGGGCACCATATCGTTGATATTTAATTTTATTTGTTGAATCATTCTTTAATATGATAGATGTGATATATGTTATAATCCATGTCGTCAGTATTAACACTCAGTAGAAAAGCAATGTGAAAAAAAAAAATGCGTTATGAGCTCCTGAATAGTTAAACAAAGTCATACGGCACTTCCGACGACAGTTGCTTTCTTTTGTCTTTTTTGTTTTTTCTTTGCATTTTTTATTTTTCCTTTATTGGTGTTTTCTTTTCCAGAATTTGCGTTCAACTGTATCAGTGGCAAAAAGAAAGACTCCACACACACACACACATATAATTATATATATATATATATGTATAATGATTATATAAACCAAAGAAATAAGTCAGTGTCGCCAATACAGATACTCTTTTATTGTCAAGTTTATGAAGATAAGAATTGCTGAGTAAAGGAAAAGAAAGAAACAAAAATGTCCAGGGAAGCTCCACTCAAGGCTGATAAAGATTTTTCAGAGACTTTGAACGAACAATTTCCACAAATTGACACACTTGCCAAATCGCCAACAAATGCTGAGTCAGCTCTCAATAAGTTACTTCTTTTAGAAAAACAGACAAGACAAGCATCAGATTTAGCCAGCAGCAAACGTGTCTTATGTAAAATTGTTGATATTTTGGCAGATAATAATAAATGGGCTGTTTTGAATGAGCAATTAACCCTCTTATCCAAAAAACATGGTCAAATGAAATTATCAGTTCAAGCCATGATTCAACAAGTCATTCAAAGGCTTGACTCCATTTCAGATGATAAAACAAAAATCTCGGTTATTGAAACTATTAGAACAGTTACAGAAAATAAAATCTTTGTAGAAGTAGAGCGTGCTAGAGCTACAAAAACTTTGTCAGAAATTAAGTTACAACAAGGTGATTTGGATCTTGCTACAGAATTATTATCTGAATTACAAGTAGAAACTTATGGATCAATGAAACTTAAAGAAAAATTGGAATTCATCTTAGAGCAAATGCAACTCAATATCCAAAAAGGAGATTTTGAGCCAGCTAAAATCATCTCTAGAAAAATCTTGGAAAAAAATTTCAACGATGATGATTCCTTGATCCCTCTTAAAAAAAGATATTTTGAATTGAAAATTAAAATCTTCCTCCATGAAAATGATTATCTTGAAGTAGCTAGACATTACTTGAAAATTTACGGTATTGATTCCGTTAAGAATGACAAACAACAATTGAATTCAACTTTAATCAATATCGTATATTTCATAATCTTGGCTCCATACGACAACCTTCAACATGATCTTATCAATAAAGTTTACTCCGATAAAAACTTGCAAAATTTACCAGATCCTTCATATTACCAATTAGTAAAATGTTTCATCACACAAGAATTGATCAGATGGCCAGTTATTGAATCTCGCTTTGGTTCTCAGTTTAAACAATCTTATGTATTCAATGATAAATCTCAAGGTGAACAACGTCTTGCTACTCTTAGAGACCGTGTTATCGAACATAATCTCCGTATTATTTCCACATACTATAGTAGTATCTCTATAGACAGACTCAATGAATTATTACATTTAAATGGTGCAGACACAGAGAGATATATTTCTAAATTAGTCTATAATGGTGTCATTTTTGGTAAGATTAATAGACCTGAAAGAATCGTGAGTTTTAGTAAGCCGGTTGAAGCCAATGGTTTGTTAAATGAATGGTCTAGAAATGTCGATGAATTATTAAGTGAAATCGAAGTTATAGGTCATTTGATTACTAAGGATGAAATCCTTAGTCAAATCAAGGCTTAAAGAAATAGAATAGGTAAATGAAAAAGATACACGTTATTCTGTTTAAAAATATCGAAACATAACAAGATATTGAAATTTTTTGACTTAGTATTATTTAAATATGTATAATGATGTCAATGATCATAGATTTAAAAAAAAAAAATCCTTTATTCATTTATTCATTTTCTTATGTATTGTATTCTTAAGTATGTGTCAATCCATTTGTGCCTCTTGACCTCTGAGCTTGAAATTATGACAACTAAAATTTTTTCAAAATTTTCTCTTAGTTATCCTTGTGTGGGCCATGATAAGTAGAAGTGAAATTGAACTGCATTCATTCAATATTGCAATTTCTTTATTTTTTATTCTATTTTTTTTTTTTTCAGTTAACAAGCTGCAATCACAGAAAAAGCCTGGAAGAAAAAAAATTCACATTTGTCTTTTGTTTCTTATTACTATCTATCAACCTGAGATTTAATTATTTTATATAAGACACTGAGAGCAACACCATAGAAACTATAATATTAAAGAGTAAGGGCAAAAAAGGAAAAAAGAAAAAAAAAAAAAAAAAACTATGTTGAAAAATATACGTTTGTGTATTAGTAGAACTAATATTGCAAAAAATACCTATTTTCATCCTCATCTCATTTCCAAAGCTAAATTATACGTTAAAAATCATTATGCTACCAGTTCAAAGAAACCTAGTAACAACAACCTTCTTAATAATAATACCTCTATTAATACTGAATTTCTGAAATTTCCGATTTCCAAAATTAGAAATGTCGGAATTATTGCTCATATTGATGCTGGGAAAACAACCACAACTGAACGAATTCTCTACTATTCAGGCTCTATTAAACATATAGGAAACGTAGATCAGGGTGATACCATTACTGATTATTTACAACAAGAAAGAGATCGAGGAATTACGATTCAATCAGCTGCTGTAACAATTCCTTGGAATTCACATAGAATTAATATAATTGATACACCAGGCCACGCAGATTTCACATATGAAGTGATCCGATCACTTCGAGTCCTCGATGGTACTGTGGTTATACTTGATGCTGTTGAAGGAGTTGAGGCGCAAACTGAGAAGGTTTGGACACAATCGAGACATGCTTTGAAATTACCGAATGTGATCTACATAAATAAAATGGATCGTATGGGTGCAGGATTTAGTAGAACCTGTAAAGATATTATGATCAAATTAAAGACGAAAATTGTATTGGTTAATATTCCATTTTTCATTGAAGATGAAATCAATAGAGAAAGATTATTTACAGGTCTCATTGATGTAATTAACGGTAAAATTTTGATCTGGAATATAGAAGATGTGAAAAATTCAGGTTATGACGGAACTGAAATAAAAATCATAGACTTGCATCAGCCGGAAAATCAAGAGAAATACCCTAATCAATTCAAAGAATATTGTCAAGCCAGAGAATCTATGGTGGAAACATTATGTGAGTTTGATAGTAATGAGCCATTGGTAGATTCGTTTCTAGAAAATGATGAGGATTATTTAAAGGTCCCAGCAAAAGATTTAAAAGCAGCAATTAGAAATTCAACTCTAAATAATGACATATCTGCAGTATTATGTGGTGCTAGTTTTAAGAATATCGGTGTACAACCTTTGGTTGATTCTATAGTAGACTTTTTGCCAAGTCCTATTGATGTCCAATCACCAAATGTGAGATCAAAGTTATCCAGCAGCAAAAGATCTAAGAAGAATAAAAGAAGGTCCATCAGTAATAATGTTACTGATGATGTTGTGGAAAATGTGCCAGTAAAAACAGATTCCACTGCCGGTAATATCATAAATAATAATCCTCAACTTACTGTTGGGTTGGCATTCAAGGTTATAACTGATTACAGAAAACAACCAATGATTTTTGTTCGTATTTATTCTGGCAAGCTTCTAAATGGTTCAATTTTAATTAATAGCCGTACAGGTAAAAAATTTAGAATTATTAATTTGTTCTTAATTAATGGTGATACTCCTCATTCTATTGATAAATTGACTTGTGGAAATATTGGAGTAATGACAGTTTCATTGGTTTCATCTGCCACTGAAATTAGCTCAACATCTTCAAATAACGAGAACAGCAGTATTTTTAATTCGTCATTAGATGGTGTGTCATTTAATGACTTAAATGAATTGAGGACAGGTGACACGTTTGTATCTCATTCTATGAAAAAAGATGGTACAAAATCTTTCAAAGAATTGGAATCAAATATTCAGTTAAATCCAATATCTGTACCTCCTTCCATCTTTGTTACAAGTTTAGAACCTCGTACCATGAGTGATAAAAAATTATTAGATGAAAATTTAAAGATCATTTTGAGGGAGGATCCATCGTTAAAAGTATTCGAAAATGAAGAGGGCCAAACCTTGATTAGCGGAATGGGAGAATTACATTTGGAAATCGTGAAAGATCGTTTAGTTAATGATATGAAGACTAACTGTGAAATCAGTAAAGTCATGGTTACATATAAAGAGACATTATTAAGAGGCAGTGGAGTTGTCAACAAGATTGATGAGTTGATCAGTTCTGCTTGCTCCTCGGATCCTGAGGATTCCTTGGAGATTACCCTTGAGATTGAGCCTTTTGAAGGTCCTGCGCAAGAACATTATTTATTTTCTCAAATAAATAATGATTCGGAATATGACAATTTGGTGACCTTGCCCACCGATAACAACCTTGTCTACATTCCATTGAAAGCAGCACCACAGCCTGTCGCAGATTATCTTAACTCACTGACAGAAGAATGGCCACTACAAGTCAAATATGAGCAAATTATAAACGCTATAGTTGCATCATGTGTGAGTACTTTACAAAATGGTGGTATGATTGGTAACTTGCCGTTAAACTCAATATTGATTAAGATCGATAAATGGAAATTTCCTAAAGCTTCTACCGATTTAAGAAGCTTACTTTTCCTTACTAGAGACGCCATTAATGAGACTCTTAGAGAAAAATTTGAAATAGAAAAAGATTATGCTATTCTTGAACCTATCATGACCATAAAGGTTGCAGTCAATAATGAAGATGTTGGGAAAGTTTCTCATGATTTGACAAGTACAAGAAAAGCTATGATTATGAGTATTGAAGATGATCTAGGATCAATTGATGATGTCAATGGTGTGGACTATTTAAAAGAAGCCGAAAAACAGTATTTACCTTATGATCAGACTATTATTTCCAAATCAGAAAGTGGTCACAATAATGCGGAAGGTGATGAAGGATACCTGAAAGTTATTGAGGCTGTTGCTCCTCTAAGAGAAATGATTGGATACTTGACAAAACTAAGAAGTTTGACCAAAGGTCGTTCAACATTTATCATGGAGTATAACGGACTAAGAAAAGTAACTAGAGATAGATTAGAGAGTGTTAAGGAAGATATGTATTTATGAGCGAATGATTCTTTTTGTATACTTGTATATAGCCTTCAAATCACGTCAAATCAAAGTATTGATAGTGTATCAACATTAACTAATATGCATGTACTATGAACATGAGCATGATCTCTTCTTCTTATTGATCAATATTTTTTTTTAAAAAAAAAAAATCTTGACATCGAAGTGTAAACAAAAAACACGACCAGAAAAAAAAAAAAAAAAATACAAACATAAATAAATAAGATCAAAGAAAGAAGCTAATGTTAACTTACAATATAATGATGAATGAACGGTACAAATCTTTACTAATCGGAATAGAAATAGTCAAAATATTAGAAGAATGATGGAAATCTATTCTGCTGTAACGCGTGAATCAGAACTTCTGATGCAAATTATGGAAATTGAATCAAGGGAGACTCGAAGAATGGAAAAAATACAAACAATTGAAATGTTGAAACAAGTCATTGAATACAGTGAGGATATCGTAAAAGAACAAGAATCAAGATATGATGAGAGTAATAATAACTGCGAGAATGCTAATGAATATGAGAGAATAATGGAAAAGTTGGGAATGAACGTTACAAATTTGAAGCATGAGAATGAGAAATTGAAGCATCAGTTCGTGAATCAAAAAGCAACTTTTGAGAATAAAATTGATAAGCTTAGCAATAAAAACAAACAATTATCAAAGAAAATTGAAACGCTTTCTATGAAGATCAAAAGAGATGCAATTGAACTTGAAAACCTACAAAAGCTGAACGAAAAAGATATCGGCTCGAATGATCCTGAAATGCAGCATACTCCTACAAATAGTAATAATAATAAAATTCGAAATAATGGTCTTTTGTCGCAGTTCTCTACATCGCCATATTTAAAGAAGTATAGCAAAAAATATGAGATACCATCTAAAACGGGCATGAGTAAGGTAGCCAGATTGACGCCGCATAGTGAATTACAACCAGATAATGGTGATGCGACTGAGGATAAAACACGGCTTTCAACGATTTTGAAAAATAAGCGTAAGAGTTTAATAAATAATGAGAATAATAAAAGGACAGGAAGTGTGAGAAAAAGTATAAGTGGAGATTTGATGAAAGGCATATTGAATGATTTTGATTATATGGATAACAACGACGACAGCCTAGAGCTCAAATTGATGGTAAATAAAACGGGGGGAAAGAGAAAAAGAAAACTAATAGGTAATTCTAAAATGGTGAATTTGTATGGCAAAGATGAAGAAGAGAATGATGACCAAGATGATGGAAGTACATTGTTGAAGGCCAACAAGAAAAATCCATTTACGAGATTGATGAACAATGATATGGGTTTTATTTCTCCAAAATCCAAGAAGAAAAACATATTTCAGATATAATCCCAGAGGTTAAAAGAAAATAAAAAAGGCGTATCGATTGAGAAGCAAAAATTTTGATAGAAGAAAAGTCAGGGAAACTGGATAAATATTGATTCCATGTACAAATTTGATATTTTTTTGTGTTGCAAATGTTAATTCAGAGATCTCGAATACAAAAAAGCAATCCAAATTTAGGGAAGGAGAAATGGCTCATGACAAATTAACTACTGAACTAGAATTTTTTTTTATGAAGTATTGGAAAAAAAAAAAAAAAAAAACATACGAAATAATGAAATAGTAAGCAACGAAATAGTAATTAATG
Source organism: Saccharomycopsis javanensis (assembly GCA_031125485.1). Taxonomy (NCBI): domain Eukaryota; kingdom Fungi; phylum Ascomycota; class Saccharomycetes; order Ascoideales; family Saccharomycopsidaceae; genus Saccharomycopsis; species Saccharomycopsis javanensis. The sequence goes on from JASTUL010000002.1 coordinate 534,325, forward strand.
AATAACTATGGTATTTTAAAATGTAACAATCAAAAGAAGTAGGATATTAGTTCGAAATTCTTAATGTGTCCTGTGTATCATATATATTTAATTGTTAAATATTCTACAAAATAAGATTATCTATTTTGACATTAAACGATCATCCGGTTGATTATAAAAACCTAATGGACTTCTTCATAGATGTGAGCGATTCAATAACCGTACCAAATTGATCTGAACCGTACCAAATATTTTGTTTTCCTTTCAACTTATCTATGTACATGGTGGACAATTCAAAAACAAAAGAAAAAAATGTTATGTGCACTGTTGTATTCTTATTATCCGGAATGCCAGGTTGAACGATACCTTTTTGTTTTGAAAAAAAAATTTCGCTGAATGAATCCTTTACGCACGATGGTTTTTATAACTTCTACGACTTTATCCAAGTGGCAAATCAGATAATCACAAATGGTGGTGGGAAACGAGTGCGTTTATAATTATAATGACAAAGAAAATAGTTTGTCACGCTTTGTTGTCTTTTTCATTTAGAATAAGCGGTTTCAGTGTAAATAGAAAAACTAACTGGCGTAAGAAAACCAAAAATTTTCTTCTGCACACAAAGACAGCAAAGGCGAAGAAAAAAAATATAGAAAAAAAAAAAAAAAAAAAAAGACCACGATAGAATATTGAAGTATTATTACTGCGTAAAGTGGTAGATCCCGAATTACAAAGCTATTGGCTAGTTGAATACACATTATTACAATCATAATTGATTGACTAATATTGTATTACAATTATTACTCTTTATTTTAATACTTTGTTGTTTAGATAATAGAAGTCTGAAGATATATATTTATATTTAAGAAAAACTGGATATTACTTGGAGAAATTTATTCTTTAAAGTTTGGATATTCTATTTGAAATTTTGGATATTCTTTCTCTGAAATTATATATATTTATTCTTGAAAACGACTGAACTTTTGAGATATCTATACGACTGATTTTAGTTTTTAAATATCGTTTTCCCTTTTTTTTTTGGTTTTCTTTTACTGATTGTTTTGTTTCTGTGTAGTTGACAGTTTCACAAACAAATCTCTCAGTTGAAGATCAGAATTAGAAAAGAAAAATAAAATAAAATCAAAAGCAGAAACAAAAAAAAAGAAAACAGAAAAAACAGTATTCAATATTATTGTGAAAAAGAAATTCGTATAATTTGATTTAAAAATGGCCAATGATATTCCAATAGAGTTCACAGAGCTCACAAATCTTATTGAAAATTACTCTATTTCACCTTCCAATATAGATTTCAAGTCATGCAGTTTGTCAGACTCCTACATCTCCATTAAGGAAGACAGTTCAATGGCAATCGTACCATTATCTGGTGATAACACATCCATAATTAGAAAAAATATGTCTGCTGACAATATTATTATGCATCCAGCCAGTTTAATCATCGCCTTGAGATCGGGTCCAACTATGCAAGTTTACGATTTATCATCAAAACAAAGATTGGCAAACTACAGTATTCCAAATCCTAATGAGTTAGTTCTTTTTTGGAAATGGTTAACTACTGATTCTATCGCCATTGTAACTTCAATTAATTTATATGTATGGAACATCAAGTCTTCCGCAACCCCTCAGTTGGTTACATCGAAGAATCAAATCTTGAATTCATGTCAGATTATAAATGTTACTGCGAATAAAGATCTATCTTGGTTTGCCATTAACGGAATTTTCCAAGAAAATGGTAAAATTGCTGGTAAAATTCAATTGTTCTCTAAAGGTAGAAATATTTCTCAAATTATTGATGGTCATGTGTCTAATTTTGCTACTTTGAAATTACCAGGTGCTGTTTCTCCTTCTAATGTATTCATCATTGGTAATAGAAACACCTCAACTAATGCTGGTAATATGCACATCATTGAAATTGATCATAATCCCCAAAATCCGGTTTATTCCAAAAAAAACGTGGATATTTATTTCCCTGAAGATGCAGCAAATGATTTCCCAATTTCTTGCCAAGTGTCTTCTACTTATGGTGTGATTTACATTTTGACAAAGTATGGCTTCATACATTTATTTGATTTGGAAACCGGGTTGAATTTATTTGTCAACAGAATTAGTGCTGATCCATTATTTACCGCCTCATCGCACGGCTCTGATGGTATTTTAACTATTAATAAAAAAGGACAAGTCTTATCTGTTGAAATCAATAAAACAACAATCATTCCTTACATCTTAGGCAAGTTATCAAATGTTCCATTGGCATTATCTTTGGCTTCTAGAGGTAATTTACCAGGTGCTGAAAATCTTTTTGCTACTCAATTTGAGTCTTTATTGAGCTCTGGTGATTATGCTGGTGCCGCTAAGGTTGCAGCTTCATCATCTCAATTGAGAACTCCTCAAACTATCGATCGTTTGAAGAACATCCAAGCAGCTCCTGGTCAAGTATCTCCTATCTTGCAATATTTCTCCATTTTGTTGGATAGTGACAAATTAAATAAATACGAATCTATTGAATTGGGTAAACCAGTCTTACAACAAAACAAACAGCAATTATTTGAAAATTGGTTGAACCAAGACAAAATTACGTATTCTGAAGAATTGGGTGATGTTGTTAAACCTTTCGATGCTAAATTGGCTTTGAGAATCTATTTGAGTGCCTCAAATAACGGCGAAAATTCAACTCCTTCCATCAACAATAAGATTATTCTTTGTTTAGCAGAATTGAACCAATTTGACAAAATCATCCCGTTCTGTGAGAAAGTCAATTATTCTCCAAATTATTTGATTTTAATTCAAATGATTTCGAGATCTGCACCAGATAAAGCTGTTGAATTTGCTAATCAATTGATTAATAATCCAAATACTGCTAAAGAACTCGATTTGGAAAAAGTCTCTGATATCTTTTTTGGTGCAAATCTTATCGAGCAAGGTACAGCTTTCTTATTGGAAGGCTTAAAGGAGGACCAACCAAATCAAGGCCATTTACAGACAAGATTATTAGAAATTAACTTGTTGCATGCTCCTCAAGTTGCTGAAGCTATTTTGTCTAATAACATGTTTAGTCATTATGATAAACCTGCAATTGCGAAGTTATGCGAAAAGCAAGGCTTGTATCAAAAGGCTTTGGAAAACTACACTGACTTGAAGGATATCAAGCGTTGCGTGATTCATACAGAAGTTTTGCCTGCTGACTGGTTAGTTTCATTCTTTGGTCAATTAAATGTTGAACAGTCCTTGGAATGTTTGAAAGAATTTTTGAAAGCAAAAGATGCTGTTAAATTGCAAATTGTTATTCAGGTTTCCACAAAATTCTCTGAATTAATTGGCTCTTCTACTTTAATCAAGATGTTTGAAGAATTTAAGAACACTGAAGGCTTATATTACTATTTATCTTCTATCGTGAACACTACTGAAGAAGAGAATGTTGTTTTCAAGTATATTCAAGCTGCTGCCAATTTGCAACAATACAAGGAAATTGAAAGAATCGTTAAAGATAATAATCATTACAATGGCGAAAAGGTTAAAAATTTCTTGAAAGAGGCTAAATTGCCAGACCAGTTACCATTGATTATTGTCTGTGATAGATTCAATTTTGTTCACGATTTGGTATTATATTTGTACAAAAACCAATTCTTCAAGTTTATTGAAGTTTATGTTCAACAAGTTAATCCATCTAGAACCCCTGAAGTCATTGCGGCCTTATTGGATGTTGACTGTGATGAAAGTGTTATCAAGAACTTATTGACAACTGTTATTGGTCAAGTCCCACTCGACAAATTAGTTGAACAAGTTGAAAGTAGAAATAGATTAAAAATTTTATTGCCATTTATGGAAGCATCTTTGGCTCAAGGTTCCAAAGATCCAGTATTATATAATACTTTGGCTAAGATCTACATTGATTCTAATAATAACCCTGAAAAATTCTTAACTGAGAATGAAATATATGATACTTTGGAAGTTGGTAAATACTGTGAAAAACGTGACCCATACTTAGCATACATCTGTTATTCTAAGGGTGGTAATGATGACGAATTGATTAATATTACCAATGAAAATTCTATGTTCAAATATCAGGCTAGATACTTATTAAAGAGATCTGATCTAGATCTTTATAATAAAGTTTTATCCGATGACAATATGTACAGAAGAGAATTAATTGATCAAATTGTTGGTACTGCTATTCCTGAATTATCCGATCCAGAGCCAATCTCTGTTGTTGTTAAAGCATTCATGGATAACAACTTACCTGTTGAATTAATTGAATTATTGGAAAAGATCATTTTAGAACCCGATGCAGTCTTTTCAGACAATCCATCCTTGCAAGGTTTGTTAATCTTGACTGCCATTAAAGCAGAGCCTTCCAAGGTTATTAGCTATATTGAAAAATTGGACAAATTTGATCCAGTGGAAATGGGTGCTTTATGTACTGAAAATGGTCTTCATGAAGAGGCTTTTCAAATTTATGATAAATTTGAAATGTATTCTGACGCTTTGAGGGTGATTGTTGAAGACATTATGTCCTTAGATAGAGGTGAAGATTACGCTAATAAAAAAGACACCCCAGAGTTATGGTACCAATTAGGTGGTGCACAATTGAATGGTTTAAGAATTAACGAATCTATCGACTCGTATATTAAGTCTGGAAATCCTGGTAACTTCGAAGAAGTTATTGATGTGGCTGAGCATGCTGGAAAGTTTGAAGAATTAGTTCCATATCTCAAAATGTGTAGAACCACATTAAGAGAAGCTAAAGTTGATGGTGAATTGATCTTATGTTATGCAGAATTAAATAAGTTAAATGATATCGAATTATTCTTGAAGAACGATTCAAATGCTGCCGATTTGGATGCAGTTGGAGATAAATTATTCACTGAATTAAAGAACTATCCGGCTGCCAAGATCTTGTTTGAGAGTGTTTCTAATTATTCTAAGTTAGCTACTACTTTGGTTTACTTAGGGGATTATCAAGGTGCTGTCGAATGTGCTAGAAAGGCATCTAATATTAAGGTTTGGAAACAAGTCAATGCTGCTTGTATCAATAACAAGGAATTTACCCTTGCTCAAATCTGTGGCTTGAATTTGATTATTGATGCTGACGAATTGCAAGAATTAGTTGATGAGTACGAATCAAATGGATACTTCGAGCAATTAATTGTTTTGTTTGAATCCAGCATGGGTTTGGAGAGAGCTCACATGGGTATGTTTACTGAGTTGGCAATCTTATATGCTAAATATGATCCATCAAAATTAATGGATCACTTAAAATTATTCTGGTCAAGATTGAATATTCCAAAAGTTTTGAAGGCTGCAGAGTCTTTTCACTTGTGGAATGAACTGGTTTTCCTCTATAGTCACTATGATGAATGGGATAATGCTATTTTGACTATGATTGATAAAGCGGCAGATACCTTTGACCATTCTGAATTCAAGAAGATTGTAGTCAAAGTTTCAAACTTGGAAATTTACTATAAGGCCATTACTTTCTATTTGAATATGCATCCTAATTTAATCACTGATCTATTGACTGTATTGACTCCACGTATTGATATATCCAGAGTCGTCAGAATCTTCCTGAAATCTGATAACTTACCAATGATCAAACCGTTCTTGATTAGTGTTTTAGATAAGAACTTGATGGTTGTTAATGACGCATACCATGATTTATTAATTGAAGAAAAGGATTATAAAGCATTGCAAGCATGTGTGGATGCTCATGATAGATTTGATGCACTTAGCTTAGCCAATAGGTTAGAAAACCACGAACTAATTTTTTTCAGAAGAATTGCAGCTTTCTTGTATAGAAAACAAAAGAAGTTCGGTAAAGCTATTTCTATTCTCAAGGCGGATAAGTTATGGCGTGAGATGATTGATACTGCCGTTATTAGTGGAAGTGGTAATATTACACATGATTTGTTACGTTATTTTGTTGAAGTTGGTAACAGAGAATGTTTTATTGGCTTATTGTTTGAAGCTTATCATTTGATTGATTATGATTATGTTATGGAATTAGTTTGGTTGAACTCCGTACCAACTGATTATGTCAGACCATATGAAATTTCTATCAAAAGAGAACAAAACGATAAGATTAATGAACTTTTTAAGGACTTGAAGGAAAGACAAGAAAAAGAAAAATCTTCCGATGAAGGAACTTCTGCTTCAGGTAGCCAATTATTATTGACTAATGGTACGGGTATGGGTTTTAGTAATGGTTTTTGATTATTGAAATTTCCATAAATTATCTTTTTTTATTTTATTATCTACCCTATTTTTACTTTTCATAGTATACATTTGTTTAAAATAAATTTACAAAAAAAAATACAGAAATTTATTGATTGTGATTTTTAAATATTCTGAAAATTTTCAAAAATATACAAACTTCTTCTTTTATGTAGTATATTCAAGTATCCTGACAAAATAAGCAAATGATCAATCAAACAACTCAATTTTACAAAAATTTTATAATAAAAACCGAAGTAATTAAAAAAAAAATGCGAACTCTGTGGATCGAACACAGGACCTCCAGATTACACTGTAAGACTGAAGTTTTCTTCAGTCTGGCGCTCTCCCAACTGAGCTAAGTCCGCAAGCTGTGTCTGGTGTTAAGAACCAGTTGTTAACAATCAGTTGTTAAGACTAGTTATACAAACTTTATATGCTGAAAATTTAGGCTTCTTATTAAACCAGTATTACTCAGTGAATGACTGTCGTATGATCAGACAAAATAAAGGATAATGCAATCATATACATATTGAAATATATTCACCTGTGTGAAAAAATATCAACCTGTGGGAATGAGTATATCATGCAGGAATATAAGTCCATATGGGAATATGTGTAAAACACCATAACTTCCAAATACACCTGATGAAGAAGAGGATTAACATAAATACAGAAAGGCATATAAAGGAGGATAACTTTCCAAGTATCAGAAAGGACTGTAGGAAAAAGAAGGGAAAAGAAAGAATATATAGAAGAATATGAAAGGAATATACAATATATATTATCTCTCTCAAATCAAGAATGGCTATTAATGTAAATAGTGATTGCGATATCAAGCAAGAATTTCTGCAAAGTCAGCAAAATACTTTGCCTCAGCATGGTTAGAACTCTGTGGACAACTGCACAAGGGACAAAAGAAATGAGCAACACATTTCAAATGGCGATCTAACCTTAATCAAAAGAATTCCAAGGGTTAAAATAAAAATGATATACCCAGACTATATTTGTTGGAAAAATGAGGTGCTCAAATACCTAGACATGTTTGGAATATCTTATTTGTTAAAAGAAGAGAATGCTAAAGTGAAAAGCCTATTGGATGAAAAATTGATCACATTAGTCTTCGAACAAATTCTTCCACTTAAAACAACCACGAAAAACTGGAAAGCCTTATGGGACAGAATACTCGACGGATTATATAATCGCGACGATCTTACCAAGCAACTCGAGATAACCTAATATTTAAAAATATCATTTGATAAGGACCGGTATAACTGGTTAAACAAATTAGATACTTATGTTGAAGTTGCTAAGGAATTGAACATATCAACTGATCCAAAAGATATATGCAACAAACTAATTGCTGCAAATGGTTGGAAAAACAGAAGTGATTGAACAAACCATTTTTTGGATGTGTCAAGTATAGATGACATAGCCAAGGCTATAAAAGCTGCTCAGCATGATAACAAATTGTCTGAAGTTACAACAGCTGCAATTGTAAACTCAATTGATCATAACAAAAGATCATCAGCGAGAGGGTCATCAAACAGAAAGAAACGTTTGAAGCTAAGTCAGGCAAAAGACTCAGAAGAACTGAATAAAAAAAAAGATAGTTTGTTTTAACTGTAACGAAGGAGGTCACTACTCCACAGATTGTCCAAACAAAGAAAAAGCTAACTTGGTAATTCAAGGAAGGGGAGGACAAATGAATGATAGCTTGTCTCACATAATGCAAATAGTCGAACAAACTTATAGTGACATAAACATGTCTAAAAAGTTCTTTGTTGATTCAGCTGCTACAATAAATGTATCTACAAACGAAAAAGTGGTTTCATACATAAACCAATCAAAAAAATAATTTTGAATCAGTGACTGGTGAAACTGAAATAAAATATATTTTCAAGAAATGCGTAGACCGGGAATCGAACCCGGGGCTCAACGATGGCAACGTTGAATTTTACCACTAAACCATCCACGCTACTATAGCATTTTGTAACGAAAATCAACCTTTATTTTCTTGTTTTCCATTTAATAACTATATACCATGTTTCATTGATCAGTAAGAGGTAAGGCGTTTGCCCTTCTATTTATACTACAATCTTAGAAAGGTCACTTAAAAGTGATGGTTCACTTTTAAGGATCTTATCTATCATATGCAGATGAGATGTAGTATCCTGCAGGAAGGAGATCAATCTTGTTACAGTTTTTATAAAGATAAACTATCCTTGTGACATTCTTTGAGTAACAAGTTACTGGTAGGCCTATAGTTTAAAGGCAAAAGCTGAGGCTAGTCAAATTATAATAAAGATATGTGGGGTCTTTTCAGGCTTCAAGCGAATCTTTACCGATAATGGAAAAGAATTCAAGAACCAATTCCCACATGAATATTGTGAAAAGCTGAATATCGTCTAGATTTTTAATCCGCCATACCACTCTAAAACAAATGGTGTAATTGAACGTGCAAACGGATTACTAAAGACTGAATTAGAAAATGTGATAAATAATCTATGTATGGAACCAACTTAGAAAAAAGCTCAATTAGACAATTATTTTGATGATATATTAAGTTGCGTGGTGCAAATCCATAACCGAAGTCCTACGCGAACTGACGAACCTCCGATAATCAAATTTAAAAACCAGAAAAAGATTTGAAAGAATCTATTCCATGTATTTGGTTATCAAGCAAGGTACCAAGAACCAACTACCAAACAAAAGTACTTAGGTATATATCGTTGAAAATTCAGTATTATCCAAAAGATTTCATGTCACCGATGTGTCATTTACCAAAAATTTAAACACAACTGTGAATAGGAAAGCTCAAGAAAATCAACAACTCATTAAAACTTCAACTACCAATCAGCCCGACTGGACTGAAGACCAAATGGTTGGAATCTAAGTTGAAAATCTTGAATCAAGAAAAAATTGGAAATATGTACCTGATGAGCCTTCGCCACAGGTAGAAAACTATAATAAGATGTTAGAAAATCCTGTGATATCTAAGAGACTTAGAAATCGACTCAAGATATATCATATTGCAAAACTGACTAAAGCTGAGTAATGGAAAACATCTAGATTCTAGGAATTACAATCACATGAAGACTTTCACACATTTGGAGAAGAATGGATCGATATTTGAACTCCTATGGTCCCTTCAATATGAGTAGATACAATTAAAGCTTGTGGTGTACAAAAAAGTTGCTTGGTTCTTTGCGGTAATGTGAAGAGAAAATATGATCAGTATGAAGAGAACTTCTCTCCAACAGTATCCATAAAGAAGATTTATCCCTTGCTTACGTTAACTGCTTTGCATAATTACGATATTCAGCAAGAAAACGTGAAAACCGCTTTTTTACATGCAAAAGTTCCAGAGGATAAGCCAATATGGGCTAGACCTCCACCAGAGTACAAATTAAAACTTTCGGAAGCAAAAGGAAAGAAACTAGAGAGTAAGAAAAGCGATTTACGGCCTAGTAGAATCCCCAAAATTATGGCTTCACCATATAAATAAAGTAATGAAAACAAACTTTTATTTCATGAATAGTCACTTCTCCGATCTGATTTACTATGATATGAAATACAATATCATTGTTATCATTTTTGTTGATGATATGCTAGTCGTATCGAAGAACGATACAGGAAAGAAATTTTTGGAGAATTTGAGCTCTTACCTTCAGATTAGACTTCTTGGCCAACAGAAAGTTTTCTTGGGCTAACTATTACACCCAAATCAGGTGGTATGATCATTTCTAGATCCAAAGAAATGAATGAACGTATAAGTAACATACTATCTGAGAAAGCAAATATGTATTCGCGTATACTGATAGAAAATCTATGTTCTAATGAAGATATTTCGTCAAAATATGTGGTTGAATATAATTTCCGCGAATTCTCAGGGTTGTTGACTTATCACGTAACAACTTATCGTCCGGATCTAGCCTTTGTAGCTAATTTTTTATCAAGATTCACTAATGTTACCACGAAGCCTGTATGGAGTAAGTACAAAATAAGCTTTGAATTACATGATCAATACAAAGGATAGTAAATTATTGATAAAGCCGGAAATGAAAGATAATTGTCTTACATTAGAATTGTATTCTGACGCGTCTCATTACAAGCAGAAAGTCACAGTTGGTGAACTAAAAAATATTCAAATGCATCCTTACTATGACTACATCATAAAGCTAGATGGAGTCCCAGTATGGTGTAAGAGCACTTAAACAGCTGGTACATGTACTTCGACAGTTCATTCTGAGATTGAAGCACTATAACATGGTGTATTAGCGGCAAAAGAAATCATGGCATACACAAATGAATACTTACAAGTATTGGGGTGAACCCTTGATTGAAAAAATTGTTGTATATGAAGACAGCAAGTTTGCAATCAAAGCCGTTACTTTGGATCATCTAAAGGAGAAGTACGCTGCGTATTGGAAGTATGCATCAGAACTCCGGACAAAGAAAAAGGTGTTAGACATTCAGTACTTTGACTCCATCAATCAGCAAGCCGATATGTTAACAAAGCCAATACAATACACTGTGAACGGTATAACTTGGCCCAGTAAATGGAAAGCTGCTGGTATGAGTATTGTGTATAATAAAGAAGTTGAAGTGAGCTAAGCTACTCTAGTCATGAATCATGAATGTACCAAATGGTAAACATCAAGAATATTAAATATATTGTTTTGATTGTACCATTGTATGACACACTGTTTTTCATTAAACAAGATTATGATTAACTCAACCTACTATGGATGTTTGTCTGCTTAAGTCTTTTAGAATACTACTGGACGGCTGGCTCCACAGTTTAAGGTATGAGATGGGACTGAAAGTAGTGTACCGCAGTTTAAAGTAGGGGCTTTATTATATTGAACAAAACAATCAGGTGTGAACAGCAACTGTAGCGGCTTCTCTTCTGTTTAATGCGGATGTTCAGGAAGTCCAAGTAAGAGATAAGAATACTAACAAAATCATCACGGGAACTTGCGCTACATATTCGAGGTATATTGGCTATTTAACCTAGGATTGTATACTATAGTCGTGTTAATAGGAAGGCTGTGCTTAGTGTGGGTGTAGCTCTTCGTAGAAATTTATAAAGTAATTATATATATAATAGCTTAATCCTAAACTCTGATACTAACGTTTCAGGTCGTTTCCTTGGAAATTCATAGCCTGAGAGAGATAATCAGAATATGGGTACGCGCAAGAATCAAACCAGAATCATCTGGCTCGACAATGTACATAAAATCAAATCTAAATTTTGCAATTAGTTTGTGTGAACCATAATCGATAAACTCGAATTATTCAAGCTATTGATGTCAAGCTTGCTTTCCAATAAAAATAAAAATAAAGGTTAATGTAATCACTGTGCCCCTTGTATATATATGAATAGTTTTGGTATGATAGACTTGAAATATTTTTTAATTATTTGCTATTTAGTAACTCGACTGTTTCATCCGATTGAGTAGACTATTTCAATTCGATTTTTTTTTAATCAGAAATATTTTCACTCACAAATTGTGATTAATCAATCATATTTTCTCCACAAATTATTCCTTTCAAATTAAGTTAAAATTTTTCATACTATAATACATAAAGAGCGTTTTTTCTTAAAACAAGATTAGACATGGTATTCTCTTGCCTTTGATTGTAGAAATATCCGAACCGTACACAAATTATTATCAAATTATAACTCGCGGAGCCTTGAAACCAATAAGGATTACAGCAATTTACAATTAAACAATAAATGACATGGTGATTCTTTTGCAATTGTTGTCTCGTATACTTTACTATCATATAATTAATTTTATTTTTTATATATTAAGATAAGTTTTGCATCATTATAGAAGTACATGTTTATTTTTAAATTGTACTGATACCTGAAATATATTATTTAATGGAGTATTAATTGAGTGAACCTTCAAAAAAGAAAAGAAAATTATATCCATTGTAAATTTTTGAAACATCATAGCTAAAAATAATAAATATATTTACTACTGAAAAGTATATACTTATGAAAACTGAGTTCGCCATTGCACATAGTGTAAAAATAAATGTAAAGAAATAAAAAATAAAGAAATAAGAATAAAAATCAATCAAAATAAAAGTGATGCTGTTAACCTCAAATTTGTTCAAAGCACTACGAATAGAGCACATGTATGTCGAATATAAAGAATATGATAAGTATATAATGAGTGTAACATAATATCTTTACTATATGATCTAAGCCTCTATCGTTTTAGCACTAGTAATAATGTTTCTTACTTTATTATCAGACCCGGAAGATTCACCTAATTGAGACGTCCCTTTTTCTTTGTAAGTACTTACAGCTGGAATGTCTGCTTTTATTCTACTTACAAATGTCTGATAGGCCCTTGGTTCCAATTTGATAACAGTATGTAAAGGAATCAGCATCCAAGGACTCTCTTCTTGTGGTACATTCATAAAGTAAGCATAGATACATCTTAGTACAGCCTGGTGAGTGATAATCATAATATTTTCTTGTCTTTCCAATTCCATAATAACAGGTTCTAATCTCGTAACAACATCCTTGTAAGATTCCCCGCCTCTGTATCTGTACAAATACTTGTTTTCATCCCGAGCTTTGAAATCTTCGGGGTATGCTTTTTCAATATCTTCATACGTCAAACCGTCACAGATACCCGCATCCAATTCATCGAGAGCTTTCCACTGAAGTTTCTTATAAGGTAAAAACTGAGCAGTTTGTGCAGTTCTTTTTAATGTAGAAATCCAAACAGTAAGTTTTTCATCTGGTCCTACCAATTTTTCAATTATTCCTGGAAGTTTTTCAGCATATTTCATACCTCTAGAACTTAAATCTGCATCCCCGCCAATTTTACCTTCCAAATTATATAAAGATTCACCATGTCTAGACAACCAAATAGTACGAGGTTTGACATGAAAATTCATCAAATAATATACTATTCTGCTTTGCAAATAAGTTTCTATATGATTGATGATAATACTTTCATGAATATTGATCAATTTAATGAACGAGGTGTCCGAATCTTTTTCTGTAGATAAGCTGTCATAATCTTTTTTATACAACTCGATTCTTTCCATTAAATTTGATCTTGCTGATTTACCACATGATTCACCTTGATAATCTGGAGAGTGAGAAAAAACGTCTGTTATGTTACTTTCGATTAATTCCTCTTTGTCAAAGCATGATTCTAAGAAAAAAGCTTTAACACCATTGTGTTCACATTTTTTCTTTAATTCATCTCTCTTTGATCTAACATGATTATGACCATCCAAAACAGCGACCACACCATCTTCATCATCAAACCATTTGAACATGTCATCTATGGCGGTACTTACCCATTGCTCACTTTCTTTATAAAAAGTAAGCATATTATTCCTGTTATATTCTGGCATCACATCTCTTCTATAATCATCATAACTGAAAGATTTTGCTTTGATGGAAAGCCAGGACAAGTATCTAACAACTTTCTGAGCAATAAGAGTCTTACCTCTAGCTGGTAGCCCAATACTATATGAGACTTGTTAGTAAGTAAAACATAATGGCACATAAGTCGTACAAATGGCTCGATCATGACATGCAATATTTTTCTAATACATACACAACCACACATATTTTTGAATTCAGTACCTATATTGATTAATGTTAGTAACGGGGAAAAAAAAGATATATAACCTTCACAAATGCAAAGCAATAAAAAGGAAGAAGAAGACTAGCCAAATCAACTCAGTATAAACTAGGTGTTAGCCAAAATCATTAGACGTACGTTATTTGTGTAAGTAACCATTTTGGATGGATAAGCAAAAATAGCAATGATGCTTTTAGGGGAAAGAAGCAAACAGAAATACAAAGGGGAAAAAAGGAAAGTAACAAGGAAGTAGTTATTTCTTAAATTAGAAAATATAACGATTTAATGTTTTAATATCAACTAAACGTAGATATAAGTCAAATCAAAGATGCAAAATAACTTATATGGGAAAAGACAAATTACCAAAAATAAAGGACAAAGTATGATAAAATAATCTAAAGTAAAGTAAATACACAGTCAAATAAAGTAAAATATAATAAAATAACAACCAAAAAGAAAAGGTCAAAAAAAGAAAAGAAAAAATGAAGAAAAAAAAATGAAGGATTCTATTCTGTCATTCAAATATTTGAATATTCAAATACCGGAAATTGGCTTCAATCAGAAATGTGGAGAAATCGCCAAAGTTAAGAACATATTTTGAACGATTTCTTGTCTTAGTTGATTTCTCGTTCTTATTTTTTTTTTTTTAATGAGCATTGAGAGTTATGAGCGAAAACAAAAAATTTTTCTTTGTACATTCATAGTCACGTGACTATCATTTTTTTTTCTTCATTGCTAATGTATTAATGTATTGCTAATCAATATTTTATACATAAGCAACATCAAGAGCTCATTTTATTTAATATCAAAGAATATATTGACTGATAATACCAAAGTAGTAGATAGAATAAAATAAAATTATCAAAAAAGTAAATTAAATAAATTGATTGAATGTCGTAAATTGAACACTCATTCTTTACTACTATGTAATTCAAACAAGTCGCCAAGCTTGCCGGCATAATAGGTTGGTTGATGTTGTTGTTGCAACACATTTTCTTCGGTCTCAATACCTGTCAATACCAATAAAGTAGAAAGTCCGCCATCTCTACCGAACTTCATATCTGTGTTCAATCGATCACCAATCATGATAGCTCTCTTCACATCAAAAGGATGGTCAGCCATAATAGCGTTAAGTAAATTCAAGTTTGGTTTACCACATACTATAGGTTCTCTTTCACTACAATATTTCACTGTTTCAATTATAGAGCCTGCTCCTGGTAAAATTCTTCCATGACTAGGAAATGTTGAATCAATATTGGTAGCCATAAAAGTCACGTCCTTGTTACGCAAATATTGCAAAGTTATGGCTAATCTATGATAATTGACGTTTAGATCAAGACCTGCAATTACTGCTCCTACATCAGTATCTAATTTCAAATATGGTGAGTCGTCAGAATAAGCTACATTCAATCCTGGATCAGTACCACCAATAGAGTCAATACCCAACTCTTTTAATTCATCATGCACTCCTTGGCCTCCCATTACCCATACTTTCTTGTTCTGTTTGTCAAATTTTAAAACTTTATCTAAGTAAAGTGCAGTGGCATATGCTGAGCCAAAAATGTCTTCTTTTTCAATGTTTTTTATTCCGAAATTACTAAATTTCTTTAAGTATTGTGCTCTTGATTTCACTGAATTGTTGGTCACAAAGATTAATTTTTTGCCATTCTCTTGCAAAAATGCTAAAGTCTCCGCAATCTTTGGCAATAAATGATCTCCTAACCAAAGGACACCGTCGCAATCAAAAAGAAAGGTATCATAATCTTCCATGATTTTTTCGACATCTTCCTTTGCGCTAAGTTTATGGGAAAATTGTTTAGGCGTTATTGTCATTGTCAATAATTCACTAATTTAGAAGATTTTAAATACAAATAATATTGTCAAATGCTATTTCTCTTTTGCTCAAGTAATAGTGTAGGAGTGTAGGAATAAGAATATGCTAGATTAATCCCATGGAAAGATCTTCAAAGTGAATATGTGTTTCTTTTCGACAGTGCAAAAAAAAAAAAAAAACAAAGGAAAAATTATTACTATGACATCCGACATTTCTCCGGCAACCGAAAGCCATTTTTATCTTTTAATATCAGTTGTTAATTGTAACTACCATAAAAATTATTAATCAGTACATCATAGAAAATATTAAGAAATAAAATAAACATTGCTTGAGAGAATTATGACAAAATCACTTCTCAAGTATATATATATATATATATATATATGTATATGTGTTAACAACAGCAAAAAAAAGGCTACAGTAAGTCTTTCTTCAACTCATCAAATCCACATCTCTTTCTGGGATGGCCAAAACAAATCCGGATGAATTACTTGTCCATTTGAATAATCCTCTATGTTCGATCATAGGTCTTCTTGGCTTTTCTTTTGATACTTTGTCATCATCGGCGTCTGCATCATTAGCTAAAGTTTTCAAATCTCTAGCTTTCTTAGCTCTTTTTTTCAATAATTTATTTAAAGTATCTCTTTTCTCTTCTTCTAATCTCTTCTCAGATAAATTCTTTCTTCTTCTTGCCATCTCTAAACGTCTCATTTGCTGTTCTTCGGCACTCAATACTTTTTTCTTTTTGATGTCGTTTGACAACGATAAGAAACCATCATCGCTAATTCTTTGTTTCTTCGGCAAATGTTCTGATTCAATATCATCATCATCATCATCTTGTAAGCCATTACTGTAACCAGTGTCTACACCCGCCTCTCCAAGTTCTTCTTCTATTCTATCATCGTCAATTTCTTCCTCTTCTGCCTCGTCTTGATCATCTAAGTCATCATCCAATTCTTTGGCTTCTAGCTCATCTAAATATTTACGTCGCTGCCTTTCAGTCATTTTGGTGATATCGGGAGTTTTCCATGTAGCTGTTTCATCATCATTATACATGTCTTCTTCGAGATTATCTTCAAAGCCTTCTTCATCAGCCGCATATTCCTTATTACTCTTTTGATTTCTTGAAGCATGTCTAATAGTTATTTTTTTGCTGCTGGTACTCTGGGACTCTGGTTCTTCATCCTCGCTATCCATAATGTTCTTCTTCTTTGATCCAACTTTGAATTTCACCTTCAAATTTTTATTCTTTCCAGAAGACGAAATTCCATTTTCCCTCTTGACCAGCTTTTCACCTTTCTGTGCACCATTCTTTTTATTCACTAATACCTGTTTATCTTTTTTTTTATTATTATGTTTCTTTGGAATATCATCATATTCTTCCTCATCAATATATTCTTCTTCTTCTTCAAACTCACTGTCTCTGTTATTATGGTCATCACCATCTTGCGGATATTCTGCAGCTATGTCTGATAAATCGGAATCGGAACTCATCTAGAATTGTAATTTGCTAGTAATAATTCTTAAACTTATTTCTTCAAAGTATTTAATATATTAATAATGTTTGTTTGCTTTGTCTAGATGACTATTTAGTAGTTACAAGTTTATATGTAGTTTGGTAACAGAAATAGAAAAAAAAAAGAAAAAAAAAAGGATATATAAAAACGCCATTGCTATAGGCACACATAAATATTACGCTTTCTATTTTAAGAGCTATCTAGTATAGGCACACTAAAATGAAACACAACATATTATTGAAATAATCCTAGAAAATAAATTACAATAAATAATATTAGATAAATATTAATCAAACATGACAAATCATGCATTGGCAGTTTATTATATTGAAAATCTATTTGTAGATAAAAACGTAATATCTTGGATATAATATTGTTGGACTTGATTAAAAATTGGATCATTCGTCATCAACAGCAGTATCAATTTTTTTATTGGTTCCATAATTTTCAGCTTCATACTTGATGAAACCTACGGTGGATACACAAATTAAAGCGGTGGCTGCGACAAGCATATAATTGATTGGACCTGGATTCATCTTAAAAAGAGTATGGGTCAATACATCAAGATTTGATTGCGTGAAGTTCAAGATACCGCTGATTGACATTATGGAACCATAAATAATTCCAAAAGATTCAAAGCCGAAAACTTTGGCACACACATCGGATACGGTTGAATAGAAAAAAGGTCTGTAAACAACAAATAAAACAACGTTAATGACTCCTGCTGTGAAGTTGTGAGGAACAAAGCCAAAGATACCAATAGCTAAAGATACACCAACCAAGGTGGCAGTTACAACCAAAGTAGAAAAATTATCTAAAAAATAACCTACTATCGGAATAGATACTAAACCACCCACAGGTAGCATAATATCAAATATGGCATTTAATCTTGTAGCTTCAGCATGGGATCCAAAAAGATATGTATATTGGGAATTAATTGTTGAGATAAAATAATTTAATCTAAGCATTTGAATGGATGCAAATAAAGTTAGTAGGATAAACCAGGGAGATTTGAATTGTTCCTTTAGTGATTTACCATGCAAGATACCAAAGATGCCTCCACTGACAATAGTTTCGTGAACTTCTTCTTCAATTGAGGTTGGCATATGAGTCATTTCAGATAATGATGATCTTCTTTCTGCATTTGTCAATAATGGTTGGTGTTCATTCGGTTCATTATTGACTTCTGAAGGTGTTACCGTTTTATAAGACCATGTTGGCATCAAAACAATTTGCATGGTGAAGATGAAAATAGGAATGATCAAATAAATCTTGAAGAATTCGGATATTGAAAAATAATATGAGTCTGAACTTAAAAACGAATTCAACATGGAATATAAAACAAAGACCGAAGAAGAAGAATCAAAAGCACCAGTAAGGAAAGCCAAAATTGTACCTGAATATTGAGGGAATGCATTAGACAAATGGAAAGAGGAAATAAAAGTGAATGGACCACCGAGAGCCACTAAACCAAATCCAGCCAAATAAGGGTCAAACAATTCAATTCGGCTAGAATTCACAATTAACATAGATCCTAAGAAAATTATACCAGCTCCACATAAGCCACAGAATTTTGGACCATAGTTATCCAACAAAAAACCGACAGGCAAGGCGCAAATATTGGTGAGAACTGCGCATACAGTGAAGATCAAATTCAATCGTAAATCTTGATCTGTACAAGAAGGTTCAATAGGTTTTTCAGCAATGGAGAATAAAGAGTCCACATTTTTGGCATTGAAGCATAACTCTTCATAAACATGTTCTGAGATCAAGAAAGGTTTTAAAGCAGCAAATCCAAACATTGGACCTGCGGCAAATAAAGCCCAACAAATGGTACATACTACCTGTATAAGTTTGACTAGTGCAGTTGGCGAATTAACCTTCTTTGAAGGAGTAGTAGAAACTGACGACATCGTAAATATATTATTATTATTGATATTTTTCAATGGATATTCTATCAAGCTAATAATTAATAATCAGGATTTTTGATTAAAAATTTTCGTAAATATTGATTAGTTGCCGATGTAAAACATGTAATAAATGAAAAAAAAAAAAAAAAAAAAAAAAAAAAAAGAAGCAAAAAAAATGAAACTAAATATTGAGAAATGTACCTTTTAAAGTATTATAGAATAAGTAACTCAAGTTATCTGTAAATGACAAAATTATTATATATATAATAATATCGAAATGCGATGATGTCCTATTTTGTATAATCTTTTCAAAAAAAATTACACATTTTAGTATTTTCTTTCTTTCTTTTTTTTTCTCTTGTCTAACAGCCAGCGTTTCAAATTCAAAGTTATTTCAATTTTTTTTATAATTTGGCTTATCTCAAAAAGATAACAATTGCGTGCGAATATCTTTCTTATCTTGTCCTTTTGTTGGATAATTAAGCAGGTTGTCAGATAAGAAGAAACTATAGATTGATAAACGTAATTACTTTTTTTGGAGAATTTTTGTGGAGACAAAACAAGAAAAGGGTAATATAATTACAAAAGTCAATTCTATAGATTTCTTATTTTTTATCTTATTTTCATGCAGAAGAGTTGAAAACTATTCATGTTCGTTTACCACATCAGTTGACTTCAAAGAAAATCAATTAACATTCTTGCAAAAGTAATTGTTGTCATTCATTGTAATAGTATATTAATTTTTAATTATATATATAAAGTATTCATAATCATAATCATTAAGTCATTAATTAATTAATTAATATAATATAGGTATTGATAGAAATTACCAAATTCTTTCCAGGAACGCATGATAATTGTAAAATTGTAAAAAATATGTTGCTGCATCGCAGAAACATGTAAAAGTATGAGGAAACAAAAACACTAGAATAATGATGAAAAAGAGCAAACTAAATAAATAAACAAAAATAGTTGGATAAATGAATAAAGAAAATAAATAAAAAGTAGTAAATAAATAAAAAATAATAACGTAAGATTATAGTTGTCAATGAAATAATTCATCCTTACAAATATAGAAAGTAGCTAAACAGCTGACTCAAAATGGTTTCCATAAAACCCAAGATCCTTAGAATATTTTAAATTATCCAAAAATTGTTGAGATTCTGCAAACCTTGACAAATTGTCAAAAATTATTTATCTAACGATAAATAAATTCGTATATCCGACTGTTCACATAAATCTTCCAGATCCCCATATATTCCTGGTATTCGAACCACTGTTTGCATTACCTCCATTATTACCAGGCACGGAAATATTACTTCCATTTCCATGGTGCAAACCCAAATTTAAATTTCCGATGCTTTCATTAAATCCACTGAGCAATCCGCCATTATTCCCTGGACTTCCACTTCCGCCAGTTCCCGTCGCAGTACTACCATTACTTCCGTTTCCGCTACTGACAGCATTACCTGAAGATTTGGTAGATGTAGCAGTAGAAGCGGACTTAGTAGTTGGTGTGAAAGTGTCTCCGCCAGTCAAATTTTGAGTTAAATTGACCATCATCATATTACCAGTTGCATTTCCATTAGTACTATTGATGCTGCCTACACTGCTCCCAAAATTTGGATTCGAATTGTTCAAAGAACTATAAAGACCACCACCGCTTGCAGTGTTATTAAAATTATGGTTGTGAAGATTATGATGTGGATGATGGTATGACGTAGATGGTGGATTAAAAGCATTTAATAAATTGCTATTATTGCTTGTGGCTGCAGAAGATGAAGAAACTGCACCGCTAGGTGTTGGAGGTTGAGATAATGCAGATGTAGAATTAGCAGCGTTAGACATCATATATGTGGTCGGAGATGCTATCTGTGGGGAATTTCCATTACTGGTGGGATTTCCAGAGTTATTGCCATAGAAGTTCCCAAAAGAAGACGAAAACAGTGGTGGTGGAATTGGCGAAATAATACTGTTATTCACAGTACTGTTATAAGTTCTATTATTATTTGCAGAAGTATTATTCTTTGACATGGAACTAATTGTAGGTGAACTCATGTGCATTGACATTATTGGACTCATGTTCAAGAAAGATTGTCCATTTGCTGAATTCGAGGATGGTGGTTGAAGTGGCGATGAGTTTCCTACAACAGCACCTCTGGAAGTGCTTACTGTCATCAAAGGAGGTTGTACCGTAAAATGTGGTTGATTAGCCACCTTTCTCTTCACAACAATCAAATTGTTTTCAAATGATTCAATTAAATCTAAAAATAAACAGATCAATGTAAGGTGTTTCTTGTGAATATTTGAAATAGTTAAAGGATACACTATTTCTTCGGATCTACTTGAAGAAGTATCATATTTGAAAAGGAGAAGTGTAGAATAGAGATCGAGGACTTCGCTATTGTTAAAATCAAGTTGTGAAGGAAGAGTAATGTTTGTGCTTGGAAATGAGGCATAGAAACGCTTATTATTATTATCTGACGATAAATCATGAACATTGAATTGATTAACTGAATTATTGTTATTATTTTTATTCAATGCTAATGATAAAGTAGAAGCAGACTTATGTTGCTCTTCCAATTGTCCTCTTTTTTCACGCTTTTCTCGTTCAATACGTTCCCTTTCCATTAATGGAAGCATTTTCTTATATTCGACTCTCAATTTTCGACCGCTGATCTCTTTGTAATGAAGATTGTTAACTACCATAGCAGTCTCTTCATGTGATGTAAAATTTGCAAACGCCAAACCACGAAATACACCATTATCAAAGTGATAGTTAAAAGCATATGGAAGTGGTAAGTTCATCTTTACCATTTCTTCCAAAAGTTGCTCTTTCTTTATTGAAAACGGAATGTTTTTAATGACTATAGCAGTGGGAATTACCTCCTCATCACTACTTTTTAAATCTTCTTTCTTTCCATTCAAGCTTGATACGCTGTGGTTGTTATTAGAAAAATTGGAATCTAATAAACTGTGACTAGGAGGAGGAGCCATATTGGCTAAAGAATTGACAATACTATCATTCAACACACTATTCAGATTCCCAGTAGTATTAGAATGAGATTTTTTATCAAAAGTATCAAACTGTTCATGGGAAACAACTTCATTCTTAAGTGTTCCCAATATACCACTGTAATTGTTATTGTTGTTAATGGCATTACATTCAGAAGTTGCAGAATTTCCCGTATGCTGCAGTTCCATCCAAGTATTAGTGACATTAAAAGAAGGCGATAATAAAGAAGATGTAGATTTTGACGGAGTACCGGGGGCTTGTGGAGGCAAAAAGCGTGGTGGTGCTTGCACTACTTTGTTGAAAGTAGGATTAGAATTAGCAACTGTGTTATTATTGACAAATGGACTTGTGTTATATGAAGCAGTAGCAGAAATTCCTGGAGAATAAGGAGGCGCTATTCTAGAACTATTATAGTTAGAGGAAAAAAATTGAGTGGAATTAGTATTATTATGGGACGGATGGTTGTTGTAATCATCCATGTTTACCGGTGTTTGAGTATACGATCTTAAATCCATAATGGAATTTGCTATGAGCGTATAATATAAAGTCAATACTTCTCGTACTGGATGTGTAACAAAAATGAAGTAATTTTTAAAAAATTTTATCCAATGTTTATAAAAAGTAATGTTAGAATCAAACACAAGGATTATTTAATATAGAGAAAGTTGCAAAAATGAAACCAAACAAAAAGAAAAAAATAGGAATGAAAGAATGAAAAAAAAAACTATTCTCAAATATTCACTATATCCTTATTGACCTAAATAGATTATGTGCTATATATTTGGACTAATCTGTAGACTATATATTCGAAAATGATCTAGTGTTATAAATAACACAAATTCGTGATTATTATAGATTGACTACAATCAATATTTACAACCTGAATATTCGATATTCTGGAGATCCGTTGGACGAGGAACGAGAAAAAAAAGATAAAATCGAGGAAAAAAAAATAATTATAACAAAAACGAAGATTACCGCTGATAATAGCACTGGTTTGTTTCTTCTTCTGGACAAGTAACCAATTGGCCTATTTTAACTATAATTTTTACAGATCAAATACTATGAGCCCATGCAAGTAATCATTTTTTTTTGTCGGAAAAACCGTCAGAGATGTAGGACTTTTACTTTTTTCATTTATCCAATAGCCAATCATATTTAGAGTATCAATTCAGGATATAATAACGAATACAATAATCTCATGGTTAAATAACAGTATAAAATCTTATTTATAATTGGGCATTCTTCCTAGACCTAAAATTTTTATTTATTGTTTACAGATTATGTGGCTTTTGAGCTAAATAATATTACTGCAGCGACCTGAAATATTAAGAAGTTGGATATGATGACTCTTTCACCGTGAATAGTATTATAGAAGATAACACAAATAAACATGTATTCTTCTTCAAAAATAACTGGCAATTCTGTTTTATCCAAAAATTAATTTTTTTTTTCTGGTTTTTTTCTACAATTTTTGCTATTAATAATAATTCTTTAAAAGGTAAGACAGTGCGTTGTTTAAGTAAATCTATCTACTTTCTTGAAGTATTCGAAAAAAATTCCAATATTATGTATTTTTCTTCTTTAAATTTTTTTCATTTATTGACCTTATTGGAATTGAATTATTTGTCCAAACTTAATTAATCTTTTATTGTATGTTTTAAAGGTGGATGAGCAAAGCACATTTTGACAGCTTTTCTAAATAAGCTCTCCATATAATTTTTATATTTATACAAGTTTAAGGCAAAAATTATTAGAACATTATATATATTTATATGTGAATAACAAGAAATAAAATTAAAAGATTGAATAATTTAATTAGACAATGATAGTATTAATATTAACAGACTGGTTGAATGTTGGAAAGAATAATAAAAATAATAATATATCAATATTTAGAAGAATAGAAAGGTAAAAATTGAAGTAATAACCACCATGAAAAATGTTGAGTTAACTCTTGAACCACTATTAGCGAATTGAACACTGGATATGTCTGGATTCATAATTGAAGAAGTGGAATCAATGGCAGTTGAATTATTTAAATAGGTGGAAGCACTTGGATAAAATATCGAAGTAACAAGCCCAGAAGTAATGGCCTCAGTAGTTGCAAGAGTATTGACTTCTGTGACTTCTGTTGAAATTTCAGATTCAATTCTTGATGAAGCAGCATATGAAGTAAAAATTGTTGAGCTAGTAGAAGATGGAACAACATCAACATCTTCTTGAGTAAAGATGAAAGTAGTTGAGGTGTTTTCGGAATTAGAAGATGTATCAGCAGTTAAGGTAGAAGTAAAAGAAATTATTTTAGCATTGGAAATATTAATAGTAGACAGAGCTTCGCTGGTAGTTGAGTTGGAAGTTGTATAAGATGTAAAAGTACTTGTTAGTGCAGAACTCAAACTAACAGAAACAAATGAACTGCTGGAAGATAAAACTGTCAAAGAAGATGATAAACTAGTAGTAGTAATGGCACTACTATAGTCTGAAGAAGTAGATAAAACTAACAGAGAAGAAGGTGTGTTAAAACTAGAAACAGTATCTTCTTGGTAAGATGAAGTAGTTGTAAAGGAGGAATTTGTATAAGTATTTGAAGTATTTTGACTTGAAGTATAGATTGCAGCTTTAGTAGTGTCAGAAATGCTATAAGGAATTTCAATTTCGACTGTAGCATGGGTATGAGCATTGCTTGGAATAATTGTAGTAAAGGTAGATGTATAAGTACCAGTCCAGCCAGTAGTAATGGTTTCGGTTGCTCTTGGAGTGTATACTTTCACAGTGACAGTTCCATTATCCAGATTGGTTGGATAAGCAGTGGTGACAGATGTCGAAATGCCAGTCCAAACATCTGTGGTGGTAGTAGTGTAATCTGGAACTTCAATTTCGACTGTAGCATGGGTATGAGCATTGCTTGGAATAATTGTAGTAAAGGTAGATGTATAAGTACCAGTCCAGCCAGTAGTAATGGTTTCGGTTGCTCTTGGAGTGTATACTTCCACAGTGACAGTTCCATTATCCAGATTGGTTGGATAAGCAGTGGTGACAGATGTCGAAATGCCAGTCCAAACATCTGTGGTGGTAGTAGTTAAATCCGGAATATAATCAATCACTGTATCAGTTCCCCAAGAAGCGGTTGCTACTTCTGTGGTGAGAGAAGACACAGAAGATGTCCAGTGAATGTATTCAGTAGTAGTATGATGTTCGATGGAACTACTAATAGTATCACCTTTGCATGAATTTTCGCTATTGGATTCTTTAGCAGAATAGACATAACCAGCAAAATCAGTAACTACAGTACCACATGGAAGAGTAACAGCTAGATTAAACGACAAGCAACCTTCAACGTTGATATAAACAATTCTTATAGGGTAGTATTTTCCACCTTCTAAAAATTGAGTGTAAGAAGGAGATGGGGTACCAGGTACATGCCATTGCAAGTATGCATAAATTTGGTAGGCATCGGAAGCTTCAGCGAGAGATTGATCAATGGAAGTAGATTGACAACATTCAAATGCGGCTTCGGTCCCCATGAATAACATTACAGCATCATCAACTTCATCAAAAGTAAATTCATAATAACCAGTGGTCTCAGCGTAAAAGTATCCAGCAATTTGAGCGGTGAAATTAGTAATAGTAATATCTTCGTTGAGATAATCTCCTTCAACTGGAATAAAATCGTTGGCCAAATATTCGTTCAAATCCTTCAGAGGGTCAGTAACACCAGTGGAACTTCCTAGATAAGTGCTTTCTGTGTATTTGTAAGCTAAGTAATCAGCCTGCACAAAATCTGTATTATCACCGGAGCCATAAGAGTACAAATCTACATCAAATCCTTCAACAGTAGGGGGATCTGGCAATTCACACGAATAAGCATCATAGTCTTGCAAGTTGTTGACGTTAACTATACTGACGTAAGCAGCAATCAATTGTACAAAAAATGAAATTTTGAAAAAAATTGAAATCATTGTCTCCAATAAAGAATTCACTGATAAAAGGCTTTGTTGAATTCCTATCAATATAAGCAAAACATAAACTCTTAATTCTATAAAGAAAATTAAATAAATAAAACTTGAATAATTTCATGTACTTTCTATTCTTTATATATTGTTAATCCATGGTTCTAGTTGGAAGATTCTTGCAGCATATAATTAAAACTTGATTATACAAGTTAGTTTTTTTTTCACTCCATTATAATATTATCTTTTAAAATGTATATTTCTATTTACGAATATGAAACTTGATGAACGCCTCCAACTTTAGGGATAGATCGCTTTTTCCAAAATGAGTATTCAAAATATCCTTTTTGAGAGAATAATAAAAGACAATGCCATAACAACAAGAATAACGACAATAGAGTAATTACCAAGTTTGTTACATCATATACGTATTTAATAAAACCTAAAATAAGCCAACAATTTAGAGTACATTTTAAGATGCAGAATAAAAAAAAATATGAAAAAAAGCCGCATTTCTACCTATTTTAGACGCATTAAGTTTGTTTTAGATCAAAAGCAAGAGATTCCATCTAACGCATTTTGCAAGACATTACCGGTAATATGCATGTTGAGGTTTATGTGTATCCATAATTTTACTGTATTTTTTTTTTAAAATTTTAACTTTAAGGAATATCTTTATATCCATAAATTTTTCACATTTTTACCAGCCCACTTTTTTTTATTTTTTTCTGTTTCGCAGGAAGTAGGCGCCTTATTAATTTGTATTTATGAGATGCAATTTATGTAGGAATTATTTTCATTCACACTATTATTCTATGTTAAGAAGGGCAGTAAAGTTGAATAATATTGCAAACCAAAAAAAAAAACTTATGGCTTCCAACTAAATTATACAGTTGACTTCTAACTATTCCGAAATCAGTGGCACAGTATTTGGTGTTGTATTTTTTTTTCCCTGATATGTCTAATTTTGTTGATATTTCTTCCTGTGCCTTTGTAACACCTGACATAGCTATTTTCACTCAATTATTTTTCTCAAAAGTATCAAGGCCAACCCATTAAACTGGATCTCACCTGCATTGAAACTATCCGTAAAAGCATTTTTTGAAAGAAAAAAAAAATTGCACTAGTCTTTTACATGAACCATTGTTAAATTAAAAACAGTAAATATTATTCAAAACAAAATATACATAACATTGCAGAAACTTTATTTTCTGAAATACAACCTAAAATTTTATTGGCTTAGAGAGCTGATACGATATTCAATTTAAGTTCTTTTTTTTAAGTATATTTAAAACAAATTTACTATGTCCGATACTGAATTACCAAAACAAAGAAACTCTATATCTTGAAACAAAAGGTTTAACAAAAAAAGGGCAGAAGTTCTGGGGTTTTTATTAGAATTAAGAAAAAGAAAAAAAAAAAGAATGATATTGAGGTGATTGCTGTTTTGACTTATTTGACGTGACAGAGAATAGTCCATTAGCTGTTGTTGTAAATGAACTGATTCAATGAATATATATATATATAATATGTTTTAATAGAAAAATAACAAATATTCATTGTACAAAATGAGTTAAAAAAGAAATTTGATGTAACTAACTGTATATTATTCTGATGATTTATGAATGATTGAAATACCAAGAAATACATACATGATACTGGAACTATCCATTCCGATTTTCATCCGTATAAAAGATGTTATGTTAGCTGAAGTTAATTATTCTGTATATGCCACGCAGCTTTTTGAAGACACACTAAGAGACATACTATTGTTATGTTTAGGTTTTTATACATACTTAACAAGTTATATTGTTTTCAGGTACCTTTTTTGTTTACAATATAGTTAGAATTAATTATTTCCTAAAGTGAAAAAATAACATTTAGTTTTTGCTTTTCAATCTGAAAATAGTCTTGTAGTTGGGATTGTATTTATTATAATTTTACTACATTCCGCATAAAATTAATATGCTGGCAATTATTTAAGAAAGGATAAAATGAATCACAAATGTTAAATCAATGTAGAAAAATATATAGCTCTGAAAATAATTAAGCAAAAGTAAACCAATTCTAATCAAAAAAAAAAAAAAAAAAAAAAAAATAGCGAAACTAATTAGATCCCATGATAAGTTAACTACATGTTCAAACAATCTACCAACTAATTATTTAGTTGTATAATTGTAAATCTCTATTCTGTCTTAGACTAGTAATTGCAGTGTACGGTTCAGCCATAATCGCATAGCTTGAAAAAAGATGTGTACACAGATGTATGTTTATTATATCACGTGAATATTTCCTTAAGAGGTTATTGTAATAACATCAAGAAAAAATGTATACAATCTAGTATATCTGCAGTTCTCCCTTGCAAGCTTTCATCCGGTACTCAGCTGCAGACATAATTTCCGATGCAATATATGGTTGGTGTATGACATACCAAAAGCTTAAAAATTAATCTCAGAAATATAGTTATTTTAAATACAATAAGGAACTTTTTAAAAGTTTGGAGGAATTAATAATAGTAATATGATCTTTTTCAATTATAACTTTAAAAGGTTCAAGAAATTGTATAAGAGCGAACATTAAAGAGCTCTAATTGAATGAAATTTTGAGTTAAAAATAAAACTACCTTCATATGGAATCAGAAAGAGGTTCAGAGATCAATTGGATACCTGAATCACGATTACTTCATAACATCAGAAAGTTTACGATTTTCAAAATTCAACAATAATAGAATAAGCTATTGTAAAAGAAATAAGAAATAACAATCACAAGAGAAGCTAAGCAAAAGCGTTAGAAAATTTTAATTTTGTAAAGAAAAGTTTAGAAGAGAATATCTTAATTTACTGACTAATATCTTTATTTGAATAATTTCTTTAATATTTTTTTTCTTTTAAGAAAAAGTATATTCATCATTGAACATGGCTTTGGAAATTTCATGATATTTTCTTACTTACGAATCTATTAGGCAGGCAGATATTATTTAGTAAGATTAAAGCATAAGGGTTATTTCCTGTATTGGTGGTCCAATAAAATCATACAATTATTAAGATATGCAATGCATGTTGTTATATACTGAATAATTTTTATGTGCAATAATTTTCTTATTTCCGATCCACTACGTTCCATTAAATAATGTAATTTTAGAATAAATATGAATAAATCATATATTTTTTCAGGTCAGCAATGCTTTATTAAGCAATGAAATTGATTAATAATTACATCTGTGTGACTTAGATGTAAAAACGAGTAAATTTTAATAATGATGATCTTCCTATACATGATTTACAATATCAATTAAACGGAAATATGATATCCAGAAATACTGACTCATAAATAATTCTACTAGCCCATAAATATGTAATTATTCGATGATCATAAAGACACATAAGTTTATACGTATAATTTGGTTCTGTCTCATAATCTTTTT
This sequence comes from Saccharomycopsis javanensis, assembly GCA_031125485.1. Taxonomy (NCBI): domain Eukaryota; kingdom Fungi; phylum Ascomycota; class Saccharomycetes; order Ascoideales; family Saccharomycopsidaceae; genus Saccharomycopsis; species Saccharomycopsis javanensis. The sequence continues at coordinate 563,808 of JASTUL010000002.1, forward strand.
AATAGAGGGAAGTGGTTAATCTCTCAAAAAAAAAGAAGAGCTATGAATATTGATAGTGATTCAAAAAATTGTAATATCGATCAACATTCCTTGCCAACCCAGACAGAACTATTGACTTGATATTTTTGATTTTACATCTGTTATCTCGTTATTCATGGTTAAAACAGATATTATTATTTGTATAATTTCCTATGGTATATATATTTTGACATATTCCGTTTTCTTTTTTTTCCTTTTTCTTTTTTTTTGCAGTGGTGGATATATATATTAATACATCTATGCTATCTTCATGTAGAAACCAAAAACTATACGCGTAAGAAATATCTGCAACGCGTCATGAAAGTGCGTAACACGAATAAACGAATGAAAAGCGATAACTTTCTTTTTTTTTTTGTTGGAAAACATCAACCTATAACTAAAGGGAAGAAACCTCTCCAACATATAAATACGAAAAACAAATGTCAAAAATAATGAATTAATAAGAAACAAATAGTTGAAGTACTCGTGTGCAGATAACCATAACCTTATGAAATTCTATACCATAGTATTAAAGTTCAGTGGTGTAGGGATAGATAGAATTAAAATCCTGGTTACATATATAAACAAACGAAAAAACGTAAAAGCTGTAACCGTTTTCAGATTTTTTTTTAACTGTATACCCTTTTCATTCTTGATTTAGTTATTTATCAGCTATTGCAAAAAAAAAAAAACTGCACAATTCTGGTTACATCCAACTTCAATTATAGATTCACCAAGTAATCTTTACTCTTTAACAATTTAGGATTATCTTATACGGTTGACGCGCTGGTTATCAAAAAAAGTAAACTAGCTAATACTAGAGGTATTTAAAGGAAATCAATTTTTATTGGCTTCCTCTATTGTTTTAATCAAGGATTTTAATTATTAATTATTTACATATACGTCTATACACGTCTTACGTTTAAATGCAATAATTTATTGTTTTTGAGAAAAACGATACAATATATTTATTCTTTGTTACTTATTCTATCTATTTCTTTCTTTTGAGGCAAAGTAACTTGCTGTCTTTGCAGGGATTCTTGCTCGATATTGAAATCACTATTTACATTAATAGTCATTCTTGATTTGAGAGAGATAATACATATTTCTTATATTCCTTTCTTCTTTTCTATATATCTTCCTTTCCTTCTTCTTCCTCCCCTTTATTTCTCCAACTTGGAAAGTTTCACTCCTTTTGATACCACTCTGTATTCCTGTTAATCCCCCTCTTCATCAGGTGTATTTGGAAGTTATGGTTGTTTTACTTATATTCCCATATGAACTTATATTCCTGCATGATATACTCGTTCCCACGTGTTGATATTCCTTCCCACAGGTGAATATATTTCAACATGCATATGATTGCATTATCCTTTATTTTGTATGATCATGAGTCAGTTATTACGATCTAATAATGGTTCAACAGCATCAACTATAAGCTCTCTCAACAATTTTATTTAATTATTTATTAGAATGATGATATCCATCAAACCTTCTTTTTATTCGATAACAAGTAGCCGGGCTAGCCTAATTGGTTAGGGCGTCTGACTTCTAATCAGGAGATTCTGGGTTCGAGTCCCAGGTTCGGTGCTTACTTTTTTTTTTTTTTTTTTTTTGCTTGTAAAGCCTTCAATGAACCTTTTTTCTAATAGGATAAATTGAACGCTGCATATTGTTGATGGCATATTACTCGATAGATATAGTAGTATCAAAAAAAAAAGTGGATGAGATAATTTCCAGGCAGTTCATAGGTGAGCTCATTATAACTTTCGAATTCGAGAAAAGCTATGGTTTGTGCGTGCATAAAGAATTTGAAGAAGACGTTGAAATACTACATACTACGGAGAATTTCTTCAACTAGAACACTACTGATTACAGAAGACGTCAAATATTGTGAATGTGAAGAGCTCAAAGATCAAGTCAGTTCATTAGTTATAACAATAACAGTGCCAATTGTTTACCGATATACACAGCGTTGTTTACTTTTTGGAAGAATTATTGGATATAAGTGCTGAGAGAAACAATAACTGTTCTTGTTCAGTATACTGACACTGTTGGTAACATCTTTTAGCTTTTTCATACTGTCAATTAATATAATAATAGTAATATATATGTTAACTTTTTTTTACATATAAATCGATTTACTGGCTTCTAAAATGGCTCAGCAGTCGCCACAGCTACAAGGTAACAATAACCATCAACAGACACAAATGTCGACGCAAAATTCTACAGCGATAGGTGCTGTAGGTGCTAGCTTCCGAGCATTTACATATCAGATAATGGGTCTATATTTAAGAACTCCCGTGAAACTTTTCAGACCTTCAAGATTTGATTATATGGCATACACGAGAGCATTTATCAATCATAACAATGAAGTAATATCTAATGCGTCAAAATCAAGCAATGGAAATACAACTTTATTCAAATCCTCTCAAATACAGCCCAATGCCAAATATAATTTCTTCAAGCATTCCAGTATCGCATTACTTTTTCAAGCAGTTAGGACCCATGGATGGCAATTTATTCCGAATAATGTTCTTCCACCCATAGTGGCAAATTCATTTACAGGTTTGGTGCTATACACTTCGTATTTAACAACTTTGAATCATTACACTTCTGACTATTTACCGTTTAATACTACAGAAAAAAACTTTGAACCTCGATTTATGGATTGTTTCAAAGCTGGTTTTATAGCTGGGTGTCTCCAATCTATTTTTGCAGCTCCAATTGATGCAATTTACACAAGAGCATCCATAGGTGAGCTTTTACTGAGAAAACATGACAATTTATGGCAATATGGAATCTACAAGCTACGAAATGTCGGAATCAGAGGTGTTTCAGCGGGATTTTACCTCAGTTTTATCAAAGAGTCTATTGGATTTGCCTTTTATTTTTCGACTTTCGAGTTCATTAAGAACCAATGTTTGCATTCTACTATTGCCGTGATGGATAGTCTAAATAAAGTAAAATATAATTATTTTAGTTTTTTTAATTCAAAAAAATCGGAGGAACCTCCACTAAGTATATATGATAGAAAGCGAACTTTCAAAATTATAAAATCCACATTTATTTTATTCGGAGGTGCATGTGCTGCAACTGTGTTACAACTTATTCAATTTCCAATAAGTAAGATTCAAAATGTTCATCTTTCAAGACTTGAGTCCTTAGATTATTATAACATAACAGTTCCTGAAAGAAAAACCCCCACCTATAATCCAATATATCATTCTAAATTTATCAATGAAGAAAGGCTTCCGAGATTTCTTACGAGACATGTTGCTATTAATGGTGCAATAACCAACATCAATAAATATGTTTTCTTAGCAAGATATTGGGTGAAAAGACTTGTTGTGACAAATCCATATTTGTCAACATATTACAGATCATATTTGCAAACTTTTGAAATGATTAGATTAATTCGAGAGAAAAAAAAATTGACTTGGATACAATGGCTGTACAAAGGATTCACAAGATACTTGGCAACTACGGCGCCCGCCACAGGAATTGGGTTATTGGCTTTTGAAATTATGAGAGATAGGTTGACTACTGGAGATGAAGTTTTTGCTTGAGAAATTTGAAAAAGTTTATATATGTATATTTATTTAGATTATTAGCACTTTTTTATTTTGTAAATATGTCATTTTTGAAAGAGGTTCGTAGTTTTTTATTTTATTTTATTTTTTGTTTTTTACCTTAATTTTTTTTGCTTTTTCGCAAGCGGATATTTTTTTGATTCTAATAATGTTGATTTATTAGATGAATCAAAGATAACAAGTCAGAATATTACTGTTTTCAACAATTTGACAGATTGTTCTATATTTAGTGAGCAGATCAAAAAATAAATAAACTGAAATGATAAATAATAAACCTCTTGGAATTGGAAAATTTCTTAAACATGCCAGAAAGTCCCTATTAACATACTCTCGCGCATCTGCCTCTTCAAATTTGAGATTTGTAATTGGTAACCAATCTGGTGACTTAGATTCCATTTGTAGTGCTATATCATATGCCTATTATTCTCATGTTTATGACATTTCTACAAAAAAGAATAGTGGAGAGAATGTTAGTATTATTCCAGTTTTGAATTTCAAAAGGGAGGAATTGCGTCTAAGAAAAGATGCTGTTTGGTTGTTATTTGAAAAGTTGAAGTCTATTGACTTTGAAGATTTGATTTTTGTCGATGAGTTAAACGATGTAGATCTTAAAGATACAGAAAAAATAGAGCTAGCATTGGTAGATCACAATAACCCTGAAAGATTTATTAGAGACAAGTTGAAATTTGAGTTCGAAGTTGTAGCAATTATTGACCATCATGCAGATGAGAGATTGTTTATTGATAAAGCTCACCCTCGAATAATTCAAAAGTGTGGATCCTGTACTACGTTGGTGACTAATTATTGGGTCAATGAAATGAAATTACTTCAAGGAGAAGATGGAAAGAATGAATTGACAAGTTTTGGAGATGTTATTACCTTAGGAAGTAGTGCATTAATGATAGACACGGATGAGATGAAGTTCAAAGCAGTTGACTTAGATCATAAGATATTCAATGATTATTATTCCAGATACAATGACGTAGCTGTAAAGTCAAATCAAGAGAGCTTAGATTTTCCTGGATTGTTCAAAGTTTTAAGAGAAAAAAAGGACAATATTGATGATCTAACAGTGGGCGAGATTTTACTGAAAGATTACAAAAGTTATGACTTGATAAGAAAAAAAGAGAGTGGTAAAGTTTATATTACGGGAATCTCTTCTATGGTTAAAAGATTTGATTGGATGGTGAATCGTGATGGAGAAGAAAAAGTTATGAGTTCTATTGAACAATTCCGTGAGAGACTAGGATTAGATATTTGTATTATTATGACAAGCTATATTGATGAAACAACTCATGAATTTAGTAGAGAAATGATGGTTTCTGTAAAAGAGGATGACTTCAAGTTTATAATCGATGAGCTAGTAGCCAGTGAACTAAAATTAAAAAGATTAGATTCGGGGAAAGACTCCAAGTTTGCGAAATTCCAACAACAAAATACCAAGGATAGCAGAAAACAAGTTGTTCCTATTTTGAGAGAGATCATGCAAAATCGTTAATTTGAGATTAAGCCAATAAGGACAAAATAGTTAAGTTGTGTTTTTGAAGATATCAAAGCAATCTCATAGATGTTACTTTGATGCTGTTTTTTTACCAATTTGTTGCTAACTACAATATGAGAAAGCGTGACTGGCTTTTTTTTTTGTTTATTTTTGACTTTCATATATATGCCATCATTCTGCTAGAAATTAGAATGGAGTAGATAGAAAGATTTGGTCAGAAAAGATAAGATTTGCATTTTATTCCTAAAAAACAAGAAAGACTAAATGTTAATTGTGTTATGACACAGTTTCATATATTTGTCTTACTAGTCTCTCTTTTGATTTTCTTGAGGCTAGTCGTTAAAATAAGATTTATTGATTAGAAGACACTGGCTTGTATAAAGTATTAAAGTACAATTTTGAACCAAAAAAAGAAAAAAAAATCTTTGTACAAAGCCGCTGTTATTGTATTATTTTCATTCACAATAACTGGCATGCGTCTTACGATATGGCAGACTCTTTTTCAAACGTAAATACGACATTTTTACTATTGCACGTATACTTTCTTCTCAATGAAAAACTTAATAATACTAATTTTCAAAGTTTTTACGATAGAGTTGTTTTTATAGTTATGATATATTTCGTTTAAGATGGAGTTCTTTTACAATTTGGGATTTTTTCAAAGTTTTTTCGACGGAGTTCTTTTTCAAGCTGTTTATCACTCTCACATAATTTGAAGTCTTTAGGATTTCTATTTTTAACGGTATCACTGAGGTAATGCAGTATGACGGAAATTAGGGAGATAAGCAGTATATGGGTTACTGGACGTCAAATGAAGAAGCAAATTGTTCAGCTTATTAATACCCACTAATTAGTGATCCTCATTTCTATAGGTTCCTATGACGTTTCCAATAAGATAAGCCAACCATGCACACGTCTACAGGGGCATTTTGATATCCATCCTAAAACTTCAACCTCCACCACGAGCATCTCCGAAGGTAGATTTGAATAAAATATAAAGCGCAAATATAATATATGGATAAATCGTGTTCGGAGAAAGAACAGAAAACAATCAAGCACACAAAAAAAATACCTTTTGCTTGTTTATATCATGTAATCAAGGATATAATGCATTACTGTAAAGTATACAGAAAATTAAAGAATACCAGCAAATCACTTATACACGATATCTCCGAGAAATACAATTGGGTAGTGCGGGAATAATGGAGTTTACAATTTTATACCGAGATTGTGTTCAGCCCCATAGCCTTCATGCATACGTAGGTGTATTAAACAGGTAGATATCGGGAATATCGCACAGAACGAGATGCATAAACTGCTTTAAAAATTGCAAATACCATGCATCCAGCGATTGCTTAACCCGACAAGACCGTTAATGTATGGTTTGGTCTCCATAGTACAAAACATAATATCCACATTTAAAATTTACAAGCACCCTTTTACTTGCTAAATCCGAGAGCAATTAAATAGCAACGGAGAACCATCTTATAAAATTATCAAAAGCTAAAATTAAGGTTTCCAAACACCGAAAAATCAATTTATAAATATTTATGTTAGAACAATCGTTCTCGTATATACACAAAGTGTATGTAAGAAAAGACTCTGGAAACTAAGTTGTTGTTAGAGGCCCTCCTACTTTTAACCAAGAAAAAAAAAAAAGAAAAGAAAACAACACGCTTTATGTGTCACTTCTCCTAATTTTTTTTTTCTTTTGTGCAGAGGAAGCCTAATAAAGAAAAATAATAACGGAGAAGAACCGCTTATTAAAATAAGAGTGATGATGGAACATTTTTAATGGATTTTTTTTTTTTTTTCAAAAGCAACATGAAGCATCCACAATTATAAATTAAGTGCATATCCTTGTGACTTTTTTTTTCAGTCTCTTGCAACCAGATTATATATATATATTTTTTTTTTAAATCTCTTGTTTTGGATCATCGCTAATTACCTTTGTTTAGTTGACTATACTGCTGACAGCAATCGTATCAATAATAAGATAAATGAGCGAGGTGGCTAGTACTAAGAATAACGACGATGTCTCGTCAGAGATATCTGAAACCGTCAGATATGATGGTTTTGATCAACAAGCCTCAAGCAGAGTTAAAGAGTTGGCTAGAACTTTGTCAAGAGCTTCCTCAATTAGATCCAACGATGATAATGACAATTTCTCTGTTTATTCTTTCAGAAATGTTGAAGGTTTGGATCCAATTGAAGCTGCACAAAACAATTCAAAGTTGGACCCAAACTCCGATGATTTTGATTCAAAATTATGGGTTATGAATATGCAAAAAATGGTTGATAACAATCCCGAATTCTACAAACCTACTCAATTGGGTGTCTCTTTCAAAAATTTGAGGGCTTGTGGTGCATCTGTTGATGCCGATTATCAAACCAATTTTATGAATTCCATACCTAAGGCCCTTACCTTCTTATTTAACAAGCTTAGAAACAAGAAATCTCCAAGTTTTGATATCTTGAAACCTATGGATGGTCTATTGAGACCTGGTGAAGTCTGTGTTGTCTTGGGTAAACCCGGTGCTGGTTGTACCACTTTCTTAAAAACTGTTGCTACCCAAACTTATGGTTTTTCTGTTCATCCAGATACTCAGTTAACCTATGACGGTTTAACTTCTAAGGAAATCAATAAACATTATAGAGGTGAAGTCGTGTACTGTGCAGAAACTGAACACCATTTTCCAAATTTGACTGTAGGTGATACTTTAAAATTTGCTGCTAGTTTAAGAATACCAGAAAATAGACCTGCTGGAGTTTCAAGAGATGAATATGCTCAACATATGACTGATGTTATCATGGCTACGTATGGTTTAAGTCACACTAGAAATACAAGAGTCGGTAATGATTATATTCGTGGGGTTTCTGGTGGTGAACGTAAAAGAGTTTCTATTTGTGAAGTTGCCTTGAGTGGTGCTAAAGTTCAATGTTGGGATAATAGTACTAGAGGTTTAGATTCCGCCACTGCTTTGGAATTTATCAAAGCTTTGAAAACATCTGCAGTTGTCTCTAAGACTACTCCAATTGTGGCTATTTATCAATGTTCTCAGATTGCTTACGACTTATTTGATTCGGTTCAATTGTTGTATGAAGGCTACCAAATCTATTTTGGTGACGCCAAAAAAGCGAAAGATTACTTCCTTGAAATGGGATATGAATGTCCAGCTAGACAAACCACAGCAGATTTCCTCACATCTATCACATCTCCAAGTGAACGTAAAGCTAAGCCAGGATATGAAAACAAAGTCCCAAAATCTCCTAAGGAATTTTATGATTATTGGATGAATTCAAAGGATCATGCTGACTTGATCAAGGAAATTGATGAATATAATACAAACAATGTTGATCCACAATCTGTTGCAAATTTCAAGGAGGCGCATATTGCTAGACAATCCAAAGGTCAAAGACCAGCCTCTCCATATACAGTAAACTTTAGAATGCAAGTCATGGCAGTTGTTAAACGTAATTTTTTACGTACCAAGGGTGATCCTTCTATTACACTCTTCATGGTAGTTATGCAAGTGGTTATGGCCTTAATTATTTCCTCTATCTTTTATAACTTACAACCTAATACAGAAAGTTTCTACTATAGAACAGCTGCATTATTTTTTGCTCTTCTTTTCAACTCCTTCGGTTCTCTTTTGGAAATTTTCGCTCTTTATGAGGCTAGACCAATTGTGGAAAAACATAAAACATATGCTTTATACCATCCTTCTGCCGATGCGCTTGCTTCTATTGTTTCTGAATTGCCTACCAAGGTGTTTATTTGTGTTGCTTTTAACTTAACTTACTACTTTATGGTCAACCTTCGTCGTACTCCTGGTCATTTCTTTTTCTATTTGCTTGTGAATTTTACTTCCACACTTTCTATGTCACATCTTTTCAGAACATTGGGTGCTGCTACCACTTCTTTGTCTGAGTGTATGACTCCTGCTTCTATCTTATTACTTTCTTTGTCCATTTTTACTGGTTTTGTTATTCCTGTTCCTGATATGCATGAATGGTGTAAATGGATCACTTATATTAATCCATTATCATACTCGTTTGAAGCTTTGATTGCCAATGAATTTCATAACAAAGATTATGAATGTTCTAGTTTGGTTCCCTCTGGTAATGGTTATCCTACCTCTGGCTCTAATGTCATTTGTACTACAGTTGGTTCTGTAAAGGGTCAAAGTTTTGTGAATGGTGATGCATACATGAACAAGTCATTCCGTTACTACTGGGATCACAGATGGAGAGATTGGGGTATCATCCTTTCTTTTGTTGTCTTCTTTTTGGGTGTATACATTACCCTTTGTGAATATAATAAAGGTGCTATGCAAAAAGGTGAAGTTTTGTTGTTCCAACAATCTGCTATGAAAAAATTGAGAAAGCAAAAATTAGCTAATGCTGATGATTTGGAAGCAGGTGTTGTTGATGAAAAGATCACTGCAGAACAGTACAGTGGTAATGAAAAAGAATCTAGTAGTAGCAATGGTGAAAATAACAAGCAAGGTAACATTTTCCATTGGAGAAACTTAACGTACGAAGTTAAGATCAAGTCTGAGAATAGAGTTATTTTGAATGAAGTTTCCGGATTTGTCAAGCCAGGTACTGTTACCGCATTAATGGG